>WAAD01021053.1:8854-45589 GCA_013389945.1 Fregata magnificens | reverse complement strand
CCCCCCCCCCCCCCTAGCTATTGGCATTTTTATTGCATTAAACAGAAATGCTACAGATACCTGATCACAGTGGCTGCTCCACTGTGTTGCATGATAGTTGTCTTATGATTATGTTCTGTATGAACTCCTTCTGCAACTATAATATTATTTACTATGTCTTCTGGGAGAAGACTTTCAGTTTATCTGAATTTTTCAATGTCTGTTTTATATCGTGTTTTCAACTGAACGAGAGAATACTTTTTTCCCAGGCTGATGCTACTTTCCCCAGTTGTGTGTTATTTCGTAGTAATAAAGGGTTAAGAGAACACATTTTTTAGTGTATTCTTAATTTTTGATTCCTCATCCTGGGAGTAAAATAAGATTTTGTACCTTCTTGATTTTTTTATTTCTTAAATTTCTAATGCTTGTGTGTCAGCAGGTGTTGCCCTTTTTATCCTTTTGTTACGTTATTGAGTAATAAACACTGTTGACTGGGGTCTTGCATCCATTGATCCAAGAAAATTTGAAAATTCTAGGGAAAGATGATATTAGGGATTTGAGAAATAATTCTGGTTTCAGAAAATGCAACAATATAGAAATATATTTGTTTGCTTTTATGTCAAAAATTTGTTACTCTATTCCCTAAATCTCTATAAGTAAAGAAGTGGGATAAGGGTCTTGTGTAAAAGAAAATATTTTTAGTTAATTAGTTTCAACTGCAGATACATATTGAAAAGAAGTAAAGAAAATAAGTTCTAACTATTGAAATCTGAGATTTCTTGTATGCTACGCACTTTATGAAGGGGGTAAAGAAAGAAAATACTAGCAGTGAAACTCAATATTAAGAAGTCATGAGAAGGGCCTGTTTTCTGTTTGATGTGTTCATATACCTTAATATAATCAACACTGTCCTATGAACTGTAACTTTATAGTAGGTTCTGATCCCTGTCTATTCAGTGCGCTGCAGTTCTGAAAATGAACAAGTATGACCTTATAGATTTAATATGATAATGTATGCATATCTGGTGTAAGGTAAAAGGAAACAGCATAAAGAGTTTGAATCAGACAATTCTGAGCATTCTTGATTAGTCAAAATATCTATATCATTTTATAAAATTACAATGAAACAACCAATGTGTGTTAATATGCATGAAATCAAATTTTCTTTCTACATCTCATTGCTTATACTTATGATAGATTGGAAATACATTAATAGTATTTGATCACCCTTTCACTTGTGATTGTGCCAGCAAAAAGATTTGTAGGTAGCTATAATAATAGTGATACATATGATTAAAATCCTAATTTTAATGGGGGATTTCTTCTGTAACAGGAGCCTTTTAGAAACAAATCACAGAATCACAGAATCATAGAATAGTTTGGGTTGGAAGGGACCATTAAAGATCATCTAGTCCAACCCCCCTACAATGAGCAGGGACATCTTCAACTAGATCCGGTTGCTCAGAGCTCTGTCCAGCCTGACCTTGAATGTTTCCAGGGATGGGACATCCACCACCTCTCTGGGCAACCTCTGCCAGTGTTTCATCACCCTCATTGTAAAAAATTTCTTCCTTATATCTACTCTAAATCTACCCTCTTTTAGTTTAAAACCATTAGCCCTTGTCTTACCGCTACAAGCCCTACTAAAGTTTGTCCCCATCTTTCTTAGAAGCCCACTTTAAGTACTGAAAGGCTGCAAACAGGTCTCCCCAGAGCCTTCTCTTCTCCAGGCTGAACAACCCCAACTCTCTCAGCCTTTCTTCCTAGCAGAGGTGTTCTATCCCTCTGATGATTTTTGTGGCCCTCCTCTGGACCGACTCCAAGAGGTCCATGTCTTTTCTGTACTGAGAATTATTATTGCTGACTCATTATGAACAGTCTCAGTAAATACTAAGGCATATACTTATAATAAATAATTCAGCCTTATGCAGTAAATACTTCAGGCTTGTATCTCTTCCTGGTGTTTTGTAAGGTTGGTTAGCTGCTGTTAGGGTATCTGTGTAGATGGTTTTGAACCATCGGTCTGTATAGATGATCATTTTCAAAGCATGGGCACCCCAGGAATCTCTTTCTGGCTCCTCCAGTTCTTCATTCACATCTTTTCAGTAACCTTATTATCAACAGAAAGCAAAAATCAGCATTAAATCCATGCAAAATCAGTATATAGCAAGCTGCATGTTCAGCTGCGAGGTCACCATACTTATCTGGAACTGTTCTTGCATCCTTTCAGTACGTTATGCACATTTAATTGTCTTATTTTTCCCCAGTGTGCTACTTTTTCAAGTCCTTTAATTCATTGTATGAATTGCTTTGAATTTATCATTACCTTTGGATAACAAGGCAAATCCAATCTCACTACTATTATTAATAACAGACTATTACCTTTATGGTATCTTAAAATCCCAAACTGCACTGGCATTTTCATTGCCATATCAAATTTGCAGTTACTATTATTTCTGAATACCACTTGCCCTATTGCATTTCAAATTAACCCAATTTTCTTTGCAAATTGTGTATTTACTGTATTTCTTTTATCTTCATTTCTGTAATGGAGTAATGTGTTAGTTGTCAGCAGTACAGAAATGGTTGGTATCATTAGAGATTTCTAAGACACTATGTACCATATATAATAAACATGCTATTATTTTTCTCTCTGCTATAGAATACAGAACTAATGAGCAAATACACTGTGTTAATAAAAAAGATGTAGAAAAAGTATATTCATAATATTAGCTTTAAAATTGAAAATTTTAAAATGTGTTTTCATATAACATTTAGCTGTGTCAGTTGTGCTGCATATAATCTTTTTTCAGTCTGAATCTCAGTTTGTAAAGAAGTCATCTTGGAGTTTAAAAAACAGGAGTTTGGAATAAAGAGGTGGCTAATCCAGAGATAGTGACTGGTATAGGTAATTTTAATTTGTCCACGTCTAGCTTCTCTGAAATCTGGCTTGTACATATTTCCTGTATCAAAACGTTAGGGAATAAGTTAATTTAATTAGATAGATTTACAGCTCTTTGAAATTAATGATCTGTAAGGTTAGGTGGAGGACAATGCGGAAGCCATTGTGCTCTACCTGCGTGAAGGTGGGGTGAGTCTGGATATAACCCACTTTCCCACTGTGCGCCTGTACAGTGAGTCTGTTCACTGGAAATGAATTTGTGTTCTGCAATGCTTTGAAAACAAATGAATTAAAATTGCCATTATTACTGTTGACAAACATATAATGTATATACTTGTGCTGTGTCAGATTGCTAGGATACTTACCCAGCATTTGTTCATGTCAGAGGTAGCCTGTCAATCAAGGAGACATCTGGCAGTCAGAATCCTAGATATGCATTGGTTTGAGCTATTTCTTGAATGCTTCACGTAAATGTATCCAAAATTCACACACATATTTATGAATGGAAGGCCACATATGCAATGTGCCCTCTATTGGCAAACTGTGGGAGGTTGTTTTTGTGTTCTGTCGTCCACAGCTTCAGCTGGGATTAAAAAAAAATAAATCAAAGTAAATTGAAGTGGAGACTGAGTGCACCCAGGTGGGGGCTGTTCAGGAGCATAGGGTGGAGCTGGCAGGGTTCCCCCGGGAGGCCTCAGCATAATCAGAAAGTGTGGAGGTGCCACAGGGATGGGAAAAAGCCACAGGGATGGGGAAAAAACTCCAGTGGGGGACTGCGCAGAAGTGGTTTCATGGAAGCCATGGAAAGCTGCTGCACGTAGAACACAGCTGAGGGGAAGGGATTACTTTGCAAAGACATACTGGGCAGACAAACATTTCAAACTTTCTAAATTTTAATCTAATTCACCCAGAAGATATGAACCTTGGTATCTCTTCTGGTTGATATTCTAATGAAACCTTAGCCCTACAGACTGGAGACACTTTTGGTCTGGTTTTTTCCTCCCTCGGGAGAACTGAATAGCAAATATGCAGGAGACCTCCAGGGAAATGCGTAGCCTTTCTTCACGCTCAGGAGGCTTGAAGGAGTGTGTTACTCAGTGGGATGCCTGATGGGATATGGTACACCAGCAGAGCTGACTGCTGATGTCCAAACAAAGAGCTCAGTAAGAGCTATTGGTCCTGTGGCAGCGCAGGATGGAAGTGATTTTTATCTGAGCAATGCACCTTCAGTTTTTCCAGCAGTGATCTGTTTTCTAGATATACTTGGTTTTTATTGCTATGAGACAATCTAGCCTGTCCCTTAGTTCAGATTGTGCCCAGCTGCAGTGTCTGTGAACAGTTCTCCTTTAAAAGTATTCAGTAAAGTGGAAGATTTCTTCTGGTCACGCACCATCCTTCTGTAAAAGACTTTAGATTTTGGTAGCTGAACTGAATCCCCTTGTTCAGCCTCTGGCTACCTCTGTTCCTTGTGGTCACAATAAAACCAGTATGATGCCAGCTTCCGGGCACGTGAGAGCGCTCTCATTTAAACACAGGCGGATTCAACACTCCAGAGTATGCCTCTTATACCCAACAGATTCTTCTCTTGATCAATTTATTTCTTCTTGAATTTGTATCTTTCAGCTTGAATCATTATGGCCCTCATTCATGTAAGATCCTTTCTTGTCATGGGATTTTTAACGTGATATGTAGGTTTTTGGACTAAATATGACTTCTACTATTCATTTAAAATTTCCATAGTTATGTACACTGCTAAGACACAATTCTTTGTTTTTAGTAGCTACAAAATAAAAAGGAGATGCTAAATAGAACTAAATTTAGCAAACTGAATTCTGGGGCTGTTTTGTCACCTCCAAACCGGAGAGATTTTAGCTAAAAAGAGATCTTGCTGCAAAGAGAGATTTGATGAGATTTATGACCTATTAAGCATTATGAGAAACCGACAACTAGCAGAAAAAATTTCCAGAGACAAAGTAATTATGAGGACTAGAGCTGTACTCTCTCTCTCTCTCTCTTTCTCTTTTTATTATAAATAACCTTAATCCTCATCCAGGATTAAAATTCAGTGTATTTTTAGCAATGCAAATGTCCTAGATAAAAGAGACTTCCATCTATGTTTTTATCTCTTTATATAAAAGAGATTCTGCATTCTGCATATATAAAAGAGATTTTGCATTCTGGAGCATTTTGTGATTTTACTTAACAGATGGATACTTCCATCTATATATCTCCAGTGTGCTGCAATTAGTGAGGGTTTAGGATAGTTTGTCATAGATATGCCTGAGATACATGATTTTATTAAATATAATATGTGAGTTTGCGGATAGAACAGTGTATGTCAAGGAAGCAAATCTATAGACAAAGTGTCTGTAGTATTTTGTGGGATTTTTTTTTATTCCATTAATATAGGAACCCATTTACAACTCAGCCTTCCTATGGAGATAAATTAATCCCCTCCCCAAAACTGTGATTGTAAAATGGTATAAAATATCTGTTACTGGTTGTTTAATGACTGGTGAGAGTTTAAGTGAAAATCTGCACAAAATGTAATCTGCATTTCCTTAAGGAGCAGATAAAACTTAATAATTTTTTAAATCCAGATTGAGATTTCTGAAGACCTGCAAGTTATTTAGGCTGGAGTTTAATCACTTACTGGGCAATTTCATTATTCCAGACATGGTTTAACCCCAGTTAGCAACTGAGCACCACACACCCGGTCACTCACTCCCCCCTGGTGGGATGGGGGAGAGGATCAGAAGGGTAAAAGTGAGAAAACTCGTGGGTTGAGATAAAGACAGTTTAATAGGTAAAGCAAAAGCCGCACGTGCAAGCAAAGCAAAACAAGGAATTCATCCACTGCTTCCTATCAGCAGGCAGGTGTTGAGCCATCTCCAGGAAAGCAGGGCTTCATCACACATAACGGTTACTTGGGAAGACAAAATGCCATCACTCCAAATGTGCCCCCCTTCCTTCTTCTTCCTCCAGCTTTATGTTCTCAGCATGACATCATATGGTATGGAATATCCCTTTGGTCAGTTGGGGTCAGCTGTCCCGGCTGTGTCCCCTCCCAGCTTCTTGTGCACCCCCAGCCTACTGGCTGGTGGGGTGGGGTGAGAAGCAGAGAGGGCCTTGACTCTGTGTAAGCACTGCTCAGCAGTAACGAAAACATCTCTGTATTATGAACACTGTTCTCAGCACAAATCCAAAATGTAGCCCCATACTAGCTCCTATGAAGAAAATTAACTCTATCCCAGCCAAAACCAACACACAGCTAAAAGACCCATCAACTAACTTATATGCAACAGGTTTACAGACAACTTTGGAATTAAATGTTATTTTCTCAAGAATTTATTAGATTTGTAATTAACTTGCCCATAAAAAGCACACTTCCATAGCAAAATCTTTGTATTGTTAAGTTTTGTGAAAATGATTGGGGATATTACATTGTAAAAAGTTATTACTGAGAAATACAGATTAATCATAAAAATGACCAGATGTTGCTGGGAGTCTATAAGTAGATGAGCACGTACGTGATGGTTGTGTTGTCATGACCAGAGGAATTTTTTGTATGTTGCTGGGACATTATTAATGGTAGTGTAACTTGCATCTCTGCAACGTGAGGTAAGTAATCAAAACTCATGTATTCTATTACTTACCTATGCATGGATCGGCGAAGTTAATTTTTCTCTTCTGTAACTTTTTTTCTCTGGCCGAATAGCTTCCACAAATGGGGAGAGGGCAGTTGAAGGTCCATCCAGCAAACTGCTCTCAAGACCTTTGTCAGCCTGACAGCATTACTCTTTAGGATCATTTGGATCAGTTCTTTCAGCTGTGAAGAAACCTGCTTTCCTAGCCTATTTCAGGGACTGATCTGATTGTCTTTGTGGGTAGGTTAAAGAGACCACAGAGGTAACTTCTTGCCCATGTTAAGTGCAATGCCGCAGGAAAAGCCACAAGGTGGAGCAGGGAATTAAATGGAGGAAGATTTCGTCCACTTGCTGTATTATTCTGGGTTTTGCCCCTATGCTTTCAGCACAGATATAACCTTGCTCTTGCATATCTGAATATCCTATGTTGCAGGTTATAGCCCTTTGCTGTGTACACCTAAGTATATGTTTTTCTGATCAGCCAGCATGTGAGTGTTTAGTAGAGCCTATTGTTCACATTAGAGGAGCTGCCCTCTTGGTCACTTCTATAGACTATTAAAGAGGAGGCTGGTGAGGTGTCCAAGAGAGAATAAGTCAATACATTTACCTGTCAGACTGAGTAGGAGTTGGTTCCAGGTGAAAACCCCTGCATATGTGAACTGTGTTTATGCTTTCATTATACTTACTGGAGGAGATCAGTGTGCCTCAGAGTGATTCAGCTGGCTCTGAACTAGACTGAACCTGCTCTGAATCTTTCTTAGCTGTACTGACTAGGGGCTCTGCTTGCCAAAACAGGCACCTAGTGTCACAGAAGGTACTGCAGACATTTACTGTAGCTTCCAGCAGCTACTGCAGATGAGGGTCGCTCTCAGGTAATTCCCATGTCATACCTGACAGCTCCACACTCGTAGTTTGGAAATGTTAGGGTATTGCAGGTGGAATTGAATGCCAGTGTTGAGGCAGTTGAATCCTACTATAGATTTGCATTAGTTACAGTAGGAAATCAGACACCAGCCATGGCCTGTAGACACGTTTAGAAACCTATATTTAGTCTTATCTCAAATGAAACTCTACACGCTTGATCTGAATCTTCTGTGCAAACCTATGCCTCTCTCCCCTATAGGCAACCTGACAGTTCATACAGCGTCAGATTTTTTTTTTAGCCTTTTGTCTCCTACATAAATTGACCTTCTTCAAAGCAGGTATCTATGGTCTTATGCAGTCTGTGATGTGCGGAAAGTTGTGAAAATATTCCGCTATAGAGAGTTCAATTTTTTTTTTTTCCTATGTTAAAGATAAACATTGACAAGAAAATGTTGTATGTTACTGAAAATTGTACTAACCCACAGTTCAATTTTCAATATTTTATTTAGGATATAAATTATTAGTGTTAGAAAATTCTTTTTCCATTTCTTGAGTATAATTCATGGACCTATGAAAACCAAAATCTTTTTTTAACTCTATGGCGATGCAATTAGACACTCAAAACTCTCTTGAAAATTTGGTATACACAATCTTCAGGTAATGAGAATGGCATAGTTCAACTGACTATGAGTATTCAGCTTCACAAAGATCAGTAGTCAGCTAAGGGAAGAGTTTACTTAACTAGCTTAATCTGGGCTAGAATGTTTTAGCCTTCTTGAGGCTAAGATGGTGACTGGAGAAAACCCAAGGTGGTCTGGTTGATTTAGGAGAAGCTGCTTGTTATTGTAAAAAGAAGCTGACTGACAGATTTGGCATACAAAAGAGAGGTGCTGTAAGCCATGCAGGCTGTTTCTCCCAAGCCAGAACCAAAGAGCAAGCCTAATGCTTCAAGCTACAGAAGATTCAGGCAGGCTTAGCTAATATACTATGTGTTTCTCAGAAATGGTGCTCTATCTGTAATGTCAGAGATACACACTATCAAAAGTTACTGTAGGAGAAGCTCTGTGGCGTCTCAAGATCTGTTGCAAACTGTTAGGTACAGTTCTCTCCAGACTCTCTGCCTAAATTCCCAAGTTACCCATTGGGAAGAGAGCTGAAAGCTTGACAGATCTGGGGCTCTGTTAGCAAGACCCAATGATAAATAGAAATGAATACTTCAGTGACTGTAATTACATGAAAAGTAACTTGTTTCATAAGTCCCTTGATATGGAAGTTCATGACTGAGTTAAGTTTGATTAAGGAGGCTGTTAATTCCATCCAGTCTACATTTGAAATGCATCCAGATTTTTTTTTTCTCCCATTGAAGACTATGGGGAAAGACTGTTAAGACTCCACCAAAGACCATGGATGGGCTTCTAGTCATTTGTAAAACTGCTATGCAGTTTGTTTCACAAAGACAAGATTTACACTAGTCAGCTGCGTTTCTTCATTTTGAAGGTCTTGTTAGAGAAACTTCTGTGGTGGGTTGACCTTGGCTGGCTGCTAGATGCCTCAGCAGGGCAGGGGGAGAAAATAAGATGGAAAAACTCATGGGTTGACATAGAACCAGGGAGTTGGTTCACCAATTACCATCATGGGCAAAACAGACTCAACTTGGGGATGTGGCACTTCAGGACATGGTTTAGGAGGCATGGTGGTGTTGGGTTAATGGTTGGACTTGATGATCTTAGAGGTCTTTTCCAACCTTAATGATTCTATGATTGGGGAAGATTAATTTAATTTATTGCCAACTAAAATAGAGTTGGATGGTGAGAAACAAAGGCAAAACTTAAAACACCTCCCCCCTCCTCCCTTCTTCCCAGGCTCAACTTCACTCCTCCATTCCCAACTCCTCTGCCTCGTCTCACTGAGTGGCGCAGGGGAATGGGGAGTGGGAGTTGAGGTCAGTCCATAACAGCTCCTCTCTGCCGCTCCTTCCTTCCTCATGCTGTTCCCCTGCTCCAGCTTGGGGTCCTCCGTGGGCTGCAGTCCTTCAGGAAAAGAATCTGCTCCTGTGTGGATTCTCCAGGGGCCGCAGTTCCTGTCAGGAAAACCTGCTCCAGCATGGTCTTCTCCACAGGCTGCAGGGGAATCTCTGCTCGGGTGACTGGAGCACCTCCTCCTCTCCTCCCTCTCTCACCTCCGTGCCCTCAGTGCTGTTTCTCACACTTTTTCCCTGACTCCTCACTGCCTGTGTGGTGTTTTGCCCTTTCTTAAATACATTTCCCCGAGGCGCCCCCACCTTGGCTGCGGGGCTCAGCTGTGCCCTGCGGTGGGTCGGTTGGAGCCGGCTGGAACCGGCTGTGTCCGGCCCGGGGCAGCCCCGGCCTCTCCTCACAGAGGCCGCCCTGCAGCCCCCCCCGCCAGAGCCTGGGCACCTGCACCCAGTACGTCTTCAACCGTCTCCCTGGCAGTGCTAATGCAGCCTGAGGGAGGCTGGCCTGTACGGTCTGTCCTTTTTAGTCCTCATGCTATTTTCTCTTCCTTTCTTAGCCACTTCTTTTTGTCACTCCGACTGTCATGGGATCCACTTACCGTGTTCTGCTTAATTGCTTTCTTTTCTTTGGCCACAAATATCTGTAGTTACTGCTCTCTTCAGAGAACTGACTGGACTTAATCCTTTGATTTGAGCACAAAACAATAGCATGTAGATTTTTGAAACTAATTTGGAAGGTTTTCCTTTTTTTATTTTCTCTCCTTTTTTAAAGGTAGAAAATCCTCTGTACAGTCAGTGGCACACAGGTTGTCAACATCCTTATTATGTTGCTTTCATTTTTCATTTTTTTCTCAATTTTTGATTATTTTTCTGATTACCTGGAAATTTTAAAACTATATAATGGAAAGTTTTGAGGCAGTGTTGCTTACAGGCTCTACTTCCATTATAAGCTAATTTATAATTAAATACTAATTTAATAGATAATAATGCTGCCCTTAGCATCCCACTGTTACATTATACCTTGTGTATAATGTACCATCAAGATAAAATGACTGTCTTTCTATTTTAGCCCCAGGAAGATCAGATTTGGGGTTTAACTGCTTTAACATTTGCTTTTAAAAGCCACTCTTTTGGAAGTGCTACATTATGGCAAGAAGAGCTTCCTGATGTGCAACACCTTATATTGCCTGTAAGTTGGCCGTTTTCTCAAAACTTGTCTCACATATTGTGCTGTCTACCCTTTCACTTGGTTAAGGCCTGCAATTTTTTAGAAAGCAATCTGCATTTTAGTGCTTTATTTTAGAGCTGTTCATAGGTGACTAAGAACTCTTATTTTTTGGCCGTATCTATGTTATAAATGTAGCTACTATAATGTTTATGGACTGAGAAATCACCTTTTCCTCCTTGCTTCTATTCTTCGTTTTATTTTTCTGTCCTTTTAAGTATATAACCTGCCCAGCATATATTTTAACCGTAATTACTATTTCTTAGCAGTTTATCTTATGTGCTCTCTTAATCTTTTTTCCTTCTTTATGTCCGATAGCTTTCTGGATGGCTAACTTTAGCTGCCCGGTAATTTCCTTTTCCAATTTAAATATCACACAGTATTGTATTAAACAAGTGCAAAGAACTTAGGATTCCTGTGCTTCAAACAGCAAGGAAAGAGAGCAGTGTTCAGGATTAAGGTAGTATACAGCAACTTTTAGGCTTCTGTCTTTGTCCTGGTTTCAGCTGGGATAAAGTTAATTTTCTCCTAGTAGCTGGTATAGTGCTGTGTTTTGGATTTAGCATGAGAATAATGTTGATAACACACTGATGTTTTAGTTGTTGCTAAGTAGTGCTTACACTAGTCAAGGACTTTTCAGCTTCCCATGCTCTGCCAGGTGCACAAGAAGCTGGGAGGGAGCATAGCCAGGACAGCTGACCCAAACTGGCCAAAGGGCTATTCCATACCATATGACATCATGCTTATTATATAAGCTGAGGGGAGTTGGCCAGGGAGCAGTGATCGCTGCTCGGGGCTGGGCTGGGCATCGGTCGGCGGGTGGTGAGCAATTGTATCATGTATCACTTGCTTTGTATATTATTATTATTACTACTACTACTACTATTTTACTTTATTTTATTTAAATTATTAAACTGTTCTTATCTCAACCCAAGAGTTTTCTCACTTTTACTCTTCCAATTCTCTCCCCCATCCCACCGGGGGGGAGTGAGTGAGCAGCTGTGTGGTGCTTAGTTGCTGGCTAGGGTTAAACCACGACATCTTGTAAACTCTTTGGGGTGGCTGAGCATAGCAAATACTGTAAATGTTTCAAAAAGAAAAGTTCCTTGTGCTTGCACACCAAGTGACATGGCATAGTCTGAGCAACTCTTTGAAACAAAATGCTTAAATCCCTATATATAGTAATACTTCTTAAGGAGGATGAGTAAACATATGTAGACTTAGACACTGAAGAGTCACTTCTGCTTTGATTTAATTTGAAAGACAGCCATTAAAATCATACAAAAAACTTGGTACTATAGTCTGACTTTTGCAGAGCATGACATTCAGTGCGTATCTTAAAACTTTCAGTTCTGTCATATTCTGCAAGCAGCAAATGCTTATAAGGCTAGCAATACTCTTATCACCGGTGCTCAGGGGAAAAAAAAAAGTTTCTTCTAGTGGTTGAACATTAAACTTCAGAATAGTTCTTGTTTCCTTAAAATAGGCAGGACAGGGGAAAAAAAAAAAAAGTGAAGGATTTGCAAATAAAAGATTGCAATGACACATGATTATTACAAAAGCTGCTGGACATGCTTTGTTTCCATTAGAGAGAGCTTTTGTGTCTCACATTCAATCTGCCACTGTTTTCTGCTGTGTACTAAGAGTCCTGGTAAGCTCATTTGTTAGGTGATTTGTTGTAGTGCGCATGTGTGTGTGTAGGCTTGTTAATGTCTTATGCTGATTTTGCCTGAAGAGATGTAAAGCTTGCCAGAAAACATTTTTCTTAAAAGAGAAAGATAACCCTGAACCCCCAAATGCCTTCTTTCTTTTCTGAAGAAAGAAACCCAAACCCAGAGAAAAAAACCCAAACTGAGGAAAGGAAGTATAGTTTCCTCTGAAGTAAGTTTTGTTTGTGCATCATCTCTGTTCCAAATGCAATAACCTTTGATATGTGACAAGACAACCCAATTTTGTTGCTTTTCCAGCACACTTGTTTCCTCTTAATTCCTGATATTTCTCCTACTTTCTCCCTATTGCCTCTCTCTGAAATTTTCTTCTCCACTTATCATTGCCTGTTTAACTTTTCTCTTCACCCTACTTTGAACCTTTCTACCTGTTTGTCCATGTCCTCTTGGACGTTCTTTCTTCTTGGCCACCTCATCCCACAAGTCTTCCCTCTTACCCTGTATTCTTTTGCCTAGAGACAATAAAAAGCTGAAGTGGTTAAGAGAAAGTTATTAAAGACAACAGGACCAGAAGGGTCTGACCTCCAGTAAACCAGTCGTATTTAAGCTGGGATAAACCGCTGGTTTTAGTATAATCATCTAAAACTTACAGAGACAACCAGAGTAGAACGGTGCTAACCTTATTAATATGTAGTCTACTGACCCGATTGAAGTCTTTCAGTATAGAGTTAAAATTAATTATAAACTAGTGAGAAATACAAATGAATTATTAAAATCACATTCTAGAAACAACAGATATTACTGAAATAAAATCTTATAGAAAACCTTTCATAAAACCCCATGGCTGTGGATGAGGATGGAATTGTCTGATTTGTCTATTATGTCTGTTTTGGATTTAAATAACCAAAGTTGATTTCTTTGGCTGGGATGATTCTGGTGGCTATATTACATAATCTGAATTAAAAAAAAAAAGTTCAAAGATGGGTTCATGAGAACATGCAGGGATCAAATCAAAACTGAGAGGAACGGTACTGTGCACAGAAAGATTGTCAGATGGGCTGGTCAAAATGATCTTTTCAGTTCAAAAGATGGTCAAGCTTGTTGGACCCAGCAAAAGGCTGATGTATCTGAAAGTTATTTTTTTCCAGATATACCATATGATCAGAAATAGTCCTGCTTCGTGCAAACCCTGTGGTTGTGTTTAGTGTTCAGCTGTTTCAAAAATGGCTGACTACTGAACATTAAATACAGCTAATATCTGTATGCAGGAAAGATGATCCAAGTTTAGGCAACAGTAGATGGACCCCACCAGCTCTGGAAGCTGTTGCTATGGAAGGCTACCTTCTACCAAGCAGGAAATAAGTAGGTTCTCTTCCTAGCTGCTGACACAGTTCTCTTTCCTCTATATAAGGTGCAAGTGCCTGGGGAGCCAGCATTTAAGAGGGATCCAGCTGGCCATTAAATTTCTTCTAGCTCCTGATACACACAGAAACCTGCGACATGAATCAGTTACCTGGCTAAAAAGATTGCTTGCTTCTGTTGAACGGACTATACATGTGAGCACAAAAAGTCTTCACCAATGTATAAATGTGGTCTGAGGGCTCATGGTCACTATATTTGTACCACCATGGAGTACACATACCTCTATTTCTGATAATAAAAGGCAGGGTATCCTTAACTCTTGCCTCTTGCTGCCATACCCTTAAGTCATCACTGCGCTATATGCCTTTTATTTGTTTAGGAAATACAAAGCCTCATTAGATATCTGTGAATATACAGGTAAGTGCAGAAGATCAGAATGATTGTCTCATCATCTAGCAAAGTTCTGATCTCAATTTTTGAACCTGTTTTTGTAACAGTAGCTCCATCAGATAATGAAATATCATTACTGTTTGAATTTCCCAACTGTAATGTTCCGCACTGCTTTACACCTTCTTACCTTATTGAAACTCTCCTCTTTCCCTGTGTGGTCTGCCAGTAGTATTGTAAATTGAGGACAGTAAATTTGTGAAATTGCTACCGGGGATGGTCTGTGAATTGGCTGTCAACAGTGCGCTGTTTAGATCAGTTAAAAAACTTATCATATTCTTACGCTGGCATGAAACTCCTACTGCATTTTCCTGCCCCATTTTCCTTTTCCTTATCTTAAATCTTCCATATTCAAACTCACAGTTGTTTATCCCTTTCTCAGTCACCCTGTGGTCTTTACTCTCCTAAAAATCTATGGTTTTCCTTACCAAAAATACATTGTTTTCCCCTTTTTTTTTTAATCTTAGATATCCACTCAAATTTGTTGTAGAACACTGATATTCTCTCTTCCCCTTCCTCAAATCTTCCATCCCAGATTTACTGAGATTCCTTTGTGCTCGAGCTTGATAGCACAGATAGCACAGACTTAACCAACTTAGCCTCAGACTCTGCACCTGGAGCGAGAGGTGGGAGAATTAAGAGAAAGGACCATGGACATCTCAGAAGGTAGGATCAACAGAGATGAAATGTAAAGAAACCAAAAAGCCAAAAAACTTTGTGATCCTTTCAGTAAGGGGGTAACTGCAAATAAGATGTTGAGCCAACTCGTATGGTATGTTGTGGTTTCTGAGGATAGTCTGGTAGCTTTTTCAGAAGAGGAGGTCAGGTTGCTGATCTGTGTAAGGCAGAATGTTGCCCAAAGAAAGTGCGTGTTTCTTTTAAAAATAGCTGTTATAAACATGTAAGAAGTTGCAGTGATGATATCAAAGTGAGAAGAATATGCCTTCTGTAATTATAAGTATTCCATGCATAACAAAAAATCAAGCTTAAGTATTTTTAATTGTGTGAAGAAAGCTACAAACTGAAGGGTGAGTCTGGGATAGGTGGTGAATCATGAATGTGTATAACCTGGTATAGGGCATAATCCTACTTGGTGCTTTGCCAGACCCTTACTGGGCAATATTAACTGTTGCAAAATACTCATTTATAAGTAGGTACCATATGCTACTTAACATCCCCCAAGCATGAAAAGTTCTGTCTAGCTATATTTCCACCATGGTGATTTTTTTTTTTAATTCTGGAAACTAAATATTAATCATATGAAAATAATGTGCAGTCATATAATAGGATTTCTACTCTTTCACTGAGAATGTTTGCTCTGGCTTGTTTAAGAAAAATTAAAATATGAAAGATCAAATTGGTAGAGGTTTGTCATGATTTCATTTATTTAAGCTTACATTTCCAGATTTATCTGGATTGTGTTTAGTACTGTATCTGTATGTGATATAAAAAAGTATCTGTAACAGATCAATCAGAGATCATTTCACATCTTTGCTCTCAGCCTTAGAAGGACAGTGGCAAGGACACTAGCCATCCCTGGCAATGGTGGTGAGCCTGGGCTGTGTGTGGGGCTGCCCAGGTGCGGGAGGAAGCATACCTTGGGTGCCACACTCTCCCTCAACTGAATCACTTGCAAATTAGATGCTTAATTTCACAGTCTGTTTGTAAGGCTCTGACAGCCTTATTCTAGGCTTTGTGTGGACTTGGGGGTGTGGGAGCTCTAAGCAAAACTCGGCAGGCAGAACTTCCCAGAATAGAAGTTGGTGGGGAACAGAGGGAAATTCTGGGTAAGCAGAGCTGATAGTCATCTAGTGCAATTCCCTGCGAGTGGAAAGATGATCAAAGTGGTCAGAGAAGGCCTCTGTCAAGCTGCACAGCAGAGATCACTGCAATGAGATTATCCTGCAATATGTCAAAAATATGCTTTCTCTCCTCTCAACCAGAGTGGTTTTGGGCATTTATTTGAACTGACAGATCCAAATGTGCTGCACACGCTCCCTTACGTTCCCTGGGCAGGTAGTTATGTCATCCATAAAAATCTTTGTCCTAACATGATTGTCACTCTGCTGTATATTCAGCTCATTCCCACTGGGAATACTCCTGAACTGCCAGCCCTCCTCTGTTGCCTTCTACCCGTGTTTACACAGCCAGTAATGATCCTCTTCATCCTCACAGCCCCTGAATTTCCGTGTCGTGTCTGCATAGCGCTGTTAGTCTCAGCTCCACTGCCTCTTCCTATGGATCCAAGCAATCTCTGTAAGCTTTGCTCATCTCCTGTGCCCATTGTTCTTTCCCCTGAATTGTCACTGCAGACAGAAGCGCCCAGAACAGATCTCCTGGTCATCCCATGCTCCTAGTGGCTGTCAAGGCCAGTATGTTCCTCTGAGTAACTCAACAGTGGCATGTATTTCACAGGTTGGGAACCCCAAATACAGGTTTTAGGCAGACAATCTCTTTTGAATCTAGAGAGAACACCATCAGCTGTTAACACCTTACTTCAACACAGGATAGAGCGGCTTAATCTCTGAAATCTCTGGTGATGCATGTATATATGATAAATGTAAGACAACCTGGTTCTCACTAACTCATATTGGCAGCTTTCAAACACACAGTCATTCCACCAGCATTTGGTGGCAGTAATCTTAAGCTCTCAGATAGCTGAGGGAAGTAGCTGTGTTTATAGACTGTTGTATGCTCCTGGAAGAAAATAGGTCAATATGCTGTGGGCTTCGCATAGCCCCTTGTGTGAGTACAGTGCCTCTCCAACTCAGAGCTTTTCAGATTTTATGTACTGTTTGCTTTAGGGCAGAAACTTATGTAGATAGTGAAACAAAAAAGAGGCAGACCTTCTAGCAGCAAAGTATTGCAAGCATAGTAATACTGAAAGTAGTTGAAGAACCATAGGGCCAAGATATTTAAATTTCTCAGTGCTTTATTCCATACAGAATCACAGAATGGTTACGGTTTGAAGGGGTCTCTGGAGGTCCTCTAGTCTGAATCCCCACTCAGAGCAGGCCCAAGTATATCTGATTGCCAGAGCCATGTCCTGTTGGATTTTGAATTTCTCCAAGGACAGAGAGTCCATAACACTATTTTTATTTTTTTTGTGTTTGAGAATACAAAATCAGAATTTAGTTCAGGCCCATCAAGTCCCTTATGACCTCCATCAGTTGACCTACTCAGTCTTCCTAACATGAGCTTTTTTTTTTCACTTCAAGAATTCAACTCTGCAGTTTAACTGTGTTTCCATTTTGACTAATCTTCTTTACAACTTCTCTACAGCTACGTGTTTCCAATTTCTTTTGTGATAAATTATTTTCCATTCTATACCAAAAAAAAAATCTCTTGCCTTTCTACTACATTTGTTTTGACACAGTTTGTATAAAATAACATTTATATAAAAGAATAGTATAGAAACATAAGTAATGGTGTTGTAGTGCAAGCTGCCACAGAGATGATGTACACACTTATGCACTATTAAAGAGTCTTGTTCTGAGCATTTGTATATTTTTACTACAGCTTGTAAATATATAAGTGGATAAATGGAGTGGAAAGCTTCTGGTGAGTTCTCTCTGTTTTTTGAATGACAACAAAAATTTTATATCAGTCCTGACTGTAAGCTGTTTCATGCCATTTACCTTACTTTGTTAGACTTCTGTAATTTTTAAAAAATTATTTCTGTGCTTCATGTATATCTGTAACTGGAAACCATGAAGTGATTAAGAGGAGTACAGGTGATGCTTCTGTGGCTCATCAAGACAGCCAAGTGTTCAAATAGTTAGACAAACTTTTTGTTGTTTTTAAGAAGGTTGGAAGAATATACAAAAATGATCTATGAGGTAATGATTTCTAGTGTAGCTTAATGGTCTATGAAAAAAATGGAGATTGATGTAACAGAAAATATGACTAGCAATTCATGGCTACTACATTATCAGAAATATATTAAGAAATTGAAGGAAATTCAGGCAAGAGAAATAAAGTTGAAAAAGAAACTGATCTATAAGGAAGGAGTGAGACCAAGCACAGCTTTCTGAAGCTGTGATTGTTGCTGGGGCTTAGAATTCTCCCACTGCTGAGGAAGTAAAAATACTGAGGATGAAACTGGGTAGTGTGGACAAGATGAGTGAGGGGGGAGCGAGCATAGCAATATGGAAAATGGATTTAAATGGGGTAAGCTTAATTACAGGGCCTGTGGAGGAATCAAACCATTGGGATGTTTGGGACGCTGAGTTTCAAAAAAAGTGGTCTAAGCCTCATCATGATGACCTGTGGGTAAATAAAGCCTGTACTGTCTAATGCTCCATAAACTTTTCTTGAGGGTTAGCTTTTTTTCCAAAAGTGAAATTCTCAAGCCCAGACAAATCAGCCCAAACAATTAATATTTCCTGAGTATCTTTGATTTTTTAACCCCTCCTTTCTCCTGGTACAATTGTCTCTTCTGTCTCCTTCCAAGTTGTAAGTTTGTAAATTTCGGTCATTTTAGTTAGAAGTAGACCTAAAATCAGAGCTGCAAGGAAGTTCAGGTGCAAGGTTTCACAGATTTGTCCAAGCTATAGTCCTGCTTTAGGAGGTCACAACTGTAACTGAGACAAGCAATACAATTTTTGTAGTATGTTTTTAGTGGTGGGTGTTAATTAATTTACTTGTGTAGTAGATTTAGGAAAAAAACTTGCCGGGGGATTATATTTCAGATTACTGTATGTAAATGTGCCAGTGTGAATTTTTAGACAAAACCAAAGACTTCTCCGCTAGCAATTTTGGTTTCTTCCTTGGATTCCAAAGGCATTCTCAGAGAAGTACATTGCGATAGAGACTGGAACCTGGCTGTGTGCTGGTTTAGAGATATTATTTCATATGGTAACTTTATAGTTGCCTGAATGTATGACTTCCAACACTGAGTTTGCTGCGGGATTATTCTAGAGAATGTTTCATTTTTGTGGAAGTTGTTGGGAGCTTTCTGAAAAATTGGCAGCTGTATCTGAGAGATTTTGGCAGCAGGGCAGGTGAAGAAAGTCAGTTGTTTTTTGTTTTATTTTTATCTTAAAATGACTAGTAATGCTGTTGCTAGCAGCAGTGTCAACAAAACTGGCATAAAATACCTTTTTCATGTTAACTCCTTGAATCATTGCTCCACTGCACCTTTTCTGCATCTTTCTATTGGCAGTTTGTAATTATGGGTTTAGAAACTTAGGCCAGGAATAAGATTAGGATCAATGTGTGAACTGTGTATTCAGTTGCCTAAAAGTAGGCATCTGATGCCATTTTTGATGCCCTATGGTACGTAAGACTTATACATATGGCTGGCAGATGTGACATAACTCCTAGGGCAGGCTTATGCCCTCTTAAGTGGCATGTGGCAGCCAGGTGGGATATGCTGATTTACCTCTAATAGCACTACTCTATCATTAGGCACAGGATTTATTTTTATTTTGTTGTGTCTACTTGAAAGTGAGTGGATTCTCTTTGGATGGAAACTTAAATACCTGCCATGCCTATAGTCATTTCTGTGTAGACAGAAAACATTTAAGCATCTTACTCTCATCCTTATTCGTACACATAGGATCCGATTTGGAAAGTTAACATCTCAGTTAACTATGAAAGGCAAGCAGGAAAAGAGTATGAAGTGCACTCTCTAGTGAAAGTGGAAAATTCTGATAAGGTGGGCTTTTTCACATCCCTCCTGGATGCTCTCAGTCAAACATGTAAATGGCCCCACGGACTTTAAGGTGACATGTACTTCTGTGAGCAGTGGGGCCTCGTTCCCTATGAACATGTCTTGTGGTTGATTGCTATGTAGATTCTATGATGCCAATAAAAGATTGCACTAATGAAATATTTATAGGGCTTTTATAGAACTGCCTGTTTCATGAAACTTTTAAGAATATAATCCCTTGAAAACTTCCATGCATTTATTGCATCATTCCAGTGGGTTAAAACATTATTGGAGGGTGTGGGGAGAAAAGCGGGAAGAAACCAGTCAGCTGTCAGCATAAACCTAATTTTCTTACCAAACTGGGATAAAAATATCAAGCTGAAAACCTAAGTTATGAAGAAAATCTGCTCTGGACAGGAATGGAAGAACAGGGAGTGCTAAAATGGCTTGTTATCACAGTCCTGAAATGGCTGAGCCCCATATGTCTGGTGAGCATCAGCATGGGCAAACCAGTCCCCTCCCTGCTTGCAGGGGAGAACGGTAGAGCGCTGTACTGTGCTTTTGAACCCTTCAATCTAGAAGAGAGGCTTCAGCAAAAGCAGAACCTAGACTCCTAGGCTGTTTCTTTACTAACGAACTAAACCTAATCTGGGTCTGTTCCTAGGCATTAGAGTAACTAGTAAACCAACACCAGGCTGCTTGGCATGCTCTTGGTCTTCTGCCCACCAGCACTTTCTCATCAATTTTTTCTGGGGGTTTGGGAGCTGGGGTGCTCCAAGGCTTATCTCCGGAAAACAGTTAGTATGCAGCCACCTTGCTTTAAAGTAGAGCAGAGATCTTAGTAGAGGTGCAGGTTATTTCATGTCATTCGGCATCAGTGCTCAAAAACGTTTCTGTGCAAGTTTAATGTACTTGTATAGGTGTTATTTCAAGATGTAGTTTAACAGGAGACAGAGAGCCACAGCGTAGAGAAAACATCCCCCCATTTGCCTCTGTTCCTGGCCACATGATTTCATTACTCATCATACCTCTCCATGAGAAAACTAGATGTGACAAAAAATGAAACCAATTAAAAAATACAAATAAATTTCTACTATGTTTTTAAATGCAAGTGGCTCCTGGGAGGACCTGACAGTCAAGGGAGGGGATAGAAGGGAGCATACAGTATGGTGAAGCTGGGAACAAGGAAGGGAGAGGACAAACGTGGATAGGGAGAAAGAAGAGCAAGAGAGGAGGGAGGTGTAGGGAGAAGACCTTCCCTTGTGATGACCAGGAACCATTGGATGAACTCTGCTGTCTGTACAATTTGAAAAATATGTTTAATGAAAGCTTGGATTCACAAGCACATTTTCGTTAGAAAGGTAGAGTTGTTTACTTATTTAGATTTTGGACTAATATAAGGATTCAAGTAGATTTTCAGCTACATTTATTTATATTTTAATGGAGTGAAGCCGTCATGACACTTAAGCTAGGGTTTTATTACAGAATTCATTTTGATATAGCAAAAGAGATAAATGCAATGCTATATACTAATTTCATGGTTTGCTGCATGTTTTATGTTATCCCAGAAACATTAAGTAATATACAGTCTAGCTTATTTCTGTGAGTGAATAGTTTTGTAAGAGCAAATTGATAACATTTCTTCCCTCTGACTTTCAAGAGATGACTTGTAGGATGGTGGCAGAGTTCTGCTGAATGCTCTGCTTGATGCTGAACGGTGTCTCAGGCAGAGAAGAGGCCTGCCTAATTAGATCTGTCTGAAGTAACTAGTGTCTTCTAGAAGTGCACAGAAGGAGGTGGCTAAAGGAACATTAACAAAACTGGAAAGATGTTGTGTATACACCCTTCAGAAGGGAAATAATTAAGATAGCATGAAGGTTCAGTAAGGAATAGCTTGTGGCCTGCTATATTAGCACACTTGTTACCTAATTTGCTGTACAGATGAAGTAGAATGCATGGGAGTCAGTGTAACTGTGGGTTTGCCATTTCTAAACTCATGAAGCGTGAGGGAGTGTGCTCCTTATGGAGTCTCCTCAGAATCTGGGCTTGGGTGAAGGAATTGGGGAACTTGCTCTGACCTCAGTCTGAGTTTTGCCTGGCATGTGTCACACAAATTTGGTATAAAGTTTGTGTCCCCCCTAATGTGACTTTAGCCTCCCAGTGCATGTTTGGAAGTCTCAAATTTGAATTTGAAAAAAGCTTTTTTTCTGCATTCTAAAATGCAGTTTTGAATTATGTAATTATGAAGAAGTGTTCTTATTTTTGTAACTCAAAATGCTCTTTTTCTCTGTGTGTGTATATTATATTTTTTATATATATAAAATTTACTATGGGCTCGTTCAAGTTGATATTTCATGTTGTGTTAGTACAGGAATACTGTTCCTACTCATTGTGGATCACATTCAACAGTACCTGTAAGAGTAAGTTTGAGGAATATTTTTTCTGTGAATGAAATACCCCGTATTCCACGTGAAGGCAAGCATGGGATCCTTCTAGCATGTTTTCACGCAGCCTGTGAAGTTTTCACGTGAATCTGTGTGGGTGCTGTTGACCCACCTCTGCTGAGTCCTGTATGTGCCACTTTGTTTTTGTTATGTAGCAGTAAAGCCCAGAACCCTTTGCTATGCTGTGAAAATGCACATTTTTCCAGAGCCATGCATATGAACCCTTTGAATGAGGAGCACCCCTTTACTGGTTCTCTTTATGTGCGGGTATGCATTGACCTATGCAAGGATGCAATAAACCAGAAACAAACCCAACAACAAAAACCAGACTCTGGGTGTCTTGAATGACTTACTGTAGCACTGCATCAGAACTCACCATCCAGAAAAGAGTAAACAGAAACTATTTTTGAAGTGACAGGCCAGAGTAAAATTGTCTAACACTCTTCATTTTACTGATGCATCGCATGGAGGTCCAGAAGCCACATTAGAGAACTGTAATCCTTCATCAGAGCATTTGTTTGGTTGCCTAACATCTGTGGATTGTTAAGATAAGTTATTACACAGACCTGCTTTAGTTTAGATTAGTTTGGACCACATCCCAGTATATTCAATCAGGATATAATTCCTGCATGCTGCTAAATTGCTTGGTCCACATACGTCTCTAAAATTGTTTTTCAATATACAGTTTTGTCACTGAAACTCTTCTGTCACCTCAAGTTTTGGGTTTTTTCTTTTTCTTTTAAAGAAAAGCTTTTATTATTTTTCCTGTTGGACTGAATATATCTCAAGGCAAACATAGCGTTTATTAAGTCCTGAAGAGATTCCTAAACAGGGATGGTAGTGTAGCTTCTATGTGAGTATAATGCAGATTTCCTACATGTGTAATCTGTGGTGATTGGTATGTATTGTGGCCAAACTGCAGTGTTTAAAGACAGCTGTAAGAAAATGGTTTTGTATTTACATGTCTAGTATTTCTTCTTTCTGTATTCTGTGTTTTTCTGTGTCTGTTTGTGCATTAGCTGTTCCTTTTTGTTTGAATCTTATAATATTTTGCATAAAATGAATTACAATATCAAAGGTGATTATGTAAATTAATGGTAATTTCTTGAAGTTTATTACATACTTTATACATATTTTAAATTATCAAACACATTAAATTGTAAATGAAATCTGTTACCATCTTTACACATTTAAATGTCCTTGCATACATACACACATATGTAGTTTAATTAGAATATTTAAATTTGACTGTAGTATTCCTTATCCTTCCTTTAAAGAAACTCCAGTTGATTTATTTTTTTATTAACACTTTGTTCAACTTTCCCTGTAAACTGATAAAATACAGGCAATGACATATTTTTCATTAATGACTTAGGTTTATAGCATTGACATAGATTTTATACACAGACACATGTGCATGCACACGCTTGCTGTCTAATGAGCTAACAATTGTGTCAGAGTCTATAAAGACATTTAAAAATGTGGGGTTTTTTCCCTTTAGTCTTGCTGTTTTTTTAAATACCTATTTGTAGGTATAGACTAAAATCTATTCTATTAGAACAGATACTCTGATAAACTGAATCTCTGTTTTGTGAGGTATACTAGATGAAGGAAGTAAGACATTTTGGGATCAAGGGATTTTCTTTATTAAAGGACTAGCATTTATTTTGTCAAAGTTGCTGTTCCTATTATCCTACTGAGGGTTATCTGTTTTTATCATAATACATGTTTGTGCCACTGTTGGAATAACTGTAGCTTTTGATTTTTTTTTTAAATTAATTAAAATTTTAATAGGTATTTTATTATACTTCTTAAATAGAAGAAATATAACAGTCATCTTTTGATAAAGGCACAATCCAGATACAGGGAAAAGAGTCGGTAGTCTTCTCAGTGTGGTTTGGTCAAACAGTGCAGAAGTGGTATTGGAACATCCAAGGTAGTCTTCAGACCTAAACAGATAGTCTATTCTGGGGTGTTTTAAATAAATCTTAATTATGTTAAATATGTAAAATGCCTAAAATTTTCATCATGCCATATAAGCCATGCACTTCCTCCCCAGGCCCGAAAATAAGAGAGCTTGGTACCAGGGCTTTGTCCTGTTGCAATTTCTTCCCTGAAGTGATTGGTTTTTCTGTTCCTTTTAATTTTAAGTGTTGCATAATTTTGTGACTGTTGCATCATTCCTGTGTTTACGCAAAATAATTTAAGCATATTTTTCATTCCAACTTTTGTCATACTTCTTACCCTCTTTATAATTTTACCCATTCTTTTACTTCTTTCCACATTAAACTAAAAGATCTTCTTTACCATTTTCCTTATTAGTTGTCAGCTTTGTTTCCTCTCATCTCTATTTTTATTTCTAACAAAATTCCTACCTCTTGTATATTCTTCATGCATTTTGCCTTTGTTGTTCTTCTGCCTCAAAACTCCTTTTGTCTTTGTCTCAATTTTTTCTTAAATATTCACACACTTTAGATTCCTGATTAACCTTTTATTTTTTTCTGGTGATTTAATCCTGTACATAAGACTGTCTTGTACTGTATATAGACTTGAAACATAGAGTCTCGCTTTATTGTGTGTGCTTCTGTTTATCTGTGCATCTGGAATAAAAAAAAAAAAAATTAAAAAATCCTAAGAAGTACCATTTATGTATACAGCTTAATTGTGATTGCCAGGGACACATGTTCAATTTATTTATTTATTATTTACAGCTATAACTCAAAGAGATGGTAATGATCATTTCCAAGTAGTACAAAATATGGTACTTTTGCATTCTTTTCATTGGTGCATTCAGTTCTCTATTAATAGGTTTCTTTAGGTTTCTTACCTGACATCTCTGGTAAGTAATTGTAGTGGATCTAAATTGTAGTGGAGCTAAAACCATGCACAGTAAATGCTGAATTTATTTGCAGGATAATGTTGAGTTATGTTACATGAGAAAAATTAATTAAAGGGAAATACTGTGTAGTTTTCTGTGGCGGCGGAGATTGGGAGTTAGCTGGGCAGGACTCCGCCACCCAAGGTGCAAGTCCTGTTTACAGTCTGGTAGGCTTGTCCTGACAGCGATCCACACCAACGAAAACAGCCCGACCCACCCCACTGACTGCATCAACACCAGCAACAAGCGTTGGTCGTGTTGCCGGTGTTTATTCGGAAGAGAGCTAGGGCTGAGGGGGGATTGCTGCAGGTAGGACTGACATATATTGGCAGCACATTTTGGAGAAGCTCGCATAGCATGTGCCTGTAGGATGCTTGGCTCTAGCCAGTGCAGTCAGTGCTTGAAGAAGCATGTTCTGGGTCCTGTCATGAGCACCAACCTCAAAATTTTAGAGGAGAGCGGGAGATCATACTTGCTTTGTGATAGTGAGCATGCATATCAGGGCCTGAGGGGTAGCTGCACTGACTCTTCCTGTTGTCTTCAACTAGGTTATGTGGGTATGCAATTTATGTCGAAAGCAACAAGAAATCCTAACGAAATCCGGAGCCTGGTTTTTTGGAAGTGGACCACAGCCCTCACCCAGCCAGGATGGAGCACTGAGTGATACGGCAACTGGTGGAAGCTCGGATGCACCGAGAGAAAAGAAAGCAAGACTTCAAGAACGATCAAGATCACAGACTCCCTTAAGTACAGGAACTGCCTCGTCACAGGAAATTTCTCCCAGAGTGCAGTCTGATCGGAGGAAAGGAGCAGAAGTATTGCAGCCAGCTATGGGCCTGGACCAAAAGCAAGTTTCATCAAGGTCTAGAAGTGAACCTCCAAGAGAGAGGTAATGCTTTCTGTCTTGATAGAGCCTCACAATCATAAATGCTAGTTCAGTAATATTACACAAGGCTGTCAGCTGGGTCTTGTGTGTGTCTAGAACTGTGTAAAAACAAAGAATAAGTTGATTTACTGACCAGGGAATGATAAATGTTCACTGGCAAATACACTGTCCAATTTGGTCTGTGCAACAGAAATGAGGACAAAAAATAATAATTGTATTTTAGGGATATTTCCATGTGCTTCAATGCATTTTGGTGTACACTTTTAATATAGAATTGTGGGTTACTTTTAAATTTTAAATTCGGCAGGTGTTTTAAAGTTATTAAACAAAGAGCAAGCCTTTAACTTGATGAAATAAGGTACTAGAATTTCAAAAAATAACCCCCCCCCCAAAAAAAAAAACCCAAACGAACAAAAACCCCACCCTGTGGAGTTCTGTCAGATATCCTTATGTGTTATCTTTTTATCAATGATTGTATTATTTTTAGTAAAGAAACAGGAACTATTAAAAGAGCTCATTTATACCTGCAAAGTAAACATTCATGAAGAACAGCAATAGTACCATCCTGAATTCAGAGCAAGTTGTATGCAAGAATAAAGCCAGCCGGAAGCAAACTGTTATATTTTAAGTGAGTAAATGAGTAAATTCCTGAGCTGCATTCACTGTGATGAATGGGTTGAGGAGTAGCAAATCAAAGAGTCTAATATGATGAAGCAGTTGCTGTTCTTTTGGCTGCTGCGTGGCAGATGACAGAGCAGTTGAGGAGAGAGCCTGTGGCAACAAAACAAGAGTCTGCCATAGAAGATTCTCCCTTGGCCAGAATGGTTGATGATTTTTTTTTTTCATAACTGTTGAAGTTGAAAATGGATGATGAACAGTGGCTAGTAACTTACTGTGTGGATGAGGTCTGTCTGGGTTTAACTGTACCAAAACTCAGGTTAGTGTTATGTGTATGTATAATGTAAACGAACACATGGTGCCCTCCCCTAATTCTGTTGACTTTTTTCCCCCAGCACTGGGAATGCCCCCAGAGCAGTTGTCACTCAGCTGAAGGACACTTTTAGGGCAGCAAAATGCTTTCTATTTCTGCTTTGCTGTCCAAAAGTGAGATGGTCATATTAATTATACAATAGTAATGTTCTCTACTTGTCATTGAGACTTTCAAATGAAGTCCAAGGGTTCTGAATGGAGAGCATCTATGGTAAGCTCAGGTCCCATTTGTTGCCAAAAACTCAGGAGGAACAGGAGATGGAGAAAAAGCAGACAGAAGCTTAATTTGGATCATATCGAACTTTGCCTGTCCTTTTCAGACGCATCTGTGAAAATCTGTGATATGTAATCCGAAGACATATGAGTTGTGGAAGGGAAGATTCAGCACCACAAAATAAAGTCCTAGTGACTTTGTCCTGGTGCAGGTTCATCTCAAATACAGTGTATAGCTGTGTTCAGCCTTCTTCAAAATCAATGGATTCATATGTGAACTGGCAAACATAAGGGCAACTGGAATGATGAGAGAAATAAAAACATCCAGTATAAGTGGATGTTATGATTCTTTGGCTTGGTTATTCTTGCAAAGCAGAGGATGAAAGAGGAGAGAGCATAATTTTCATTCAGCTTTGTTATTCATTGTTTTGTACTTTGTCTGTATAGAGAAATAAATTGCATTTTTCATTCTCTTTTATTAGCAGAGAAAGGAACGCCATTAATTTATCTCAAGGAGTCAATTTGCTTTTCTTTATTTGCTTATGAAACGGACATTTCTTTTTAGAGTTTTAATAAGATAAAGCAAACTAGGTCAAATATTTTTGTTTCTGAATATATTCGCTCTTGCATTTTTTTATATCCATATTACTTCTGTCTGTAATATCGTTGTGGGAGATACTCCATTTGGTGGTGTTTATATTTATACTGTCAGGGTGCTTGAAGTGAATTGTGTATATGTGGTTAGTCTGTAACCCTCATGACTGCTGCCAGAAAAATGGAGAACATACTGCAGTACTCTGTCATAGTGCTGCGGTTACTGCAAAGGTGACTTTGAGTCCTGCTTATGTGGGTAAATTATTTTTATCTTCATTTATCCATTTTTTTACTCAATTGGACCATCCGTAATTTATGTTTTTGTGGACTCTGGAAGTTGTTTGCTATTGGAAAATAAAAGTACCGCTGGAAGGATTAATAGATTTAATTAACGTTAATGGATCCAGTACTTTTCTATATGTTTTGCCATAGCTTATTCTGGTTTATAATCTATTTACCATAACCGTGTACACAAGTATTTTTATTTTTCATTCAATTCTTCAAATTATTGTATTCCTTTTCATTCTAGGAAGAAGACAATATTGGTTACAGACCAGAACGGCAAAGGTTTAAAGAGTGAACGAAAGCGTGTGCCAAAATCCTCACTTCAAAAAGAAGGACCAGCAGATGACAGGGAGCGTAAAGAGCGGCATGAAGGTAGAAGGCTGGAGAAAGACAAGTCACAGGACTACCCAGACTTGCCAGAGAAACTTGAGGAAGGCAAAGTGCCTGATGATGAAAAACAAAGGAAGGAAGATGAATATCACACTCGTTACAGGAGTGACCCCAATCTGGCAAGATATCCTGTAAAACCGCATCCTGAGGAACAGCAGATGCGCATGCATGCAAAAGTTTCTAAAGCACGGCACGAGAGAAGACACAGTGATGTAGCTTTGCCACATACAGAAATGGAGGAAGCGGAGGTACCTGAGAATAAATTAGGAAAACGCTCACAGTTACAGGGAACTCAGGACAGAAAATCTCTTGTGGAAACTCAGAGGTCGTACTCTATAGACAGAACAGGTGATGTAAGAATTTCTGTTTCTAAACAATTAACTAATCATAGCCCACCAACTCCCAGGCATAGTCCAGTTCCTATAGAACACATAGAATACAAGAACCACGATTCCTTTAAAAAACAGAGCCGCCTTGATCCTAGCTCTGCTATTCTCATGCGAAAAGCAAAGCGGGAGAAAATGGAGACCATGCTAAGGAACGATTCCCTTAGCTCTGACCAGTCGGAATCAGTGCGGCCATCCCCTCCAAAGCCTCATAGAGCAAAAAGAGGCGGAAAGAAAAGGCAGATGTCAGTTAGTAGCTCAGAGGAAGAAGGGGCATCAACACCAGAATATACTAGCTGTGAAGATGTGGAGATAGAAAGTGAAAGTGTCAGTGAAAAAGGTAAGGACCTTTATGTATATTATGCACATAGCCATGGTTTGGGGAAAAAAAAAATCTGTATTTTTCTCTCTCTTTTGCCTCTTTTTTTAAACATACACGTTTGTTTTTCCCCTTACCTTTCTTTTTATTTTCCAACTGAGAAGTGTCTTACACCTGTTTACATTTGGTTTGCAATGTTTCCTTTTGCATCCTTAGATGAGGTGGTTACAGGTAGCATCAGCTGATGTTTCTTTCTCATTCTTTTCCCTCTTTCACCTAGAACTGACAGAATTTAAGGGTTCAGGTTTATCCTCTCAATGGTATCTGTGCTCCTTTGGTCATTGCTTCATCCTTTTGTCTGTATGCAGAATAATTTTCTGTGAATGAATTGAAATGGGAAGTGAGTTCTGTAACAATCTGAGAAGACCATTAGAAAGCATCATAATCTCACTGACACCTCAGTCTTAAGATATGCAAAATTTTACTACACTTAATAGAATATCAAGGAACTGCCAGAGTCCATTGTTAACAAGGACAGGATATGGGGCAAGGGTAGTGTTATATAGGAAAGAAATGAGAATTGCCTAACTTCTTGTCTAGATGAATTTGCTCCCAAGCTTACAAGTATGTTTAAAATCTGTTATTTCAGTTTGCCTTCATCTGTTGATGGTAACACTCAGCAGTAAGGAGTAAGTGTAGTACACTGTGTGCTTTTAAACAAAGCCTTTCTTCTGGCTGAAGAAGTTAATCAAATTCATGAATGGTGAACAGATAAAATAAGCATCATTAGAAAAGACTGTGGTAGAACCTGCCAACTGTCTTATAACCCTGATTTGTCTCTAAATGACAATATAGTGAGCTTAAGGCTTTTTCTGTCTTTGGAAGTAGCTTTTAGCTCTTTAATTTAATTATCTGTGTTTGTAACTTGAAAGTTTTCTGCTGGTGTTCATACTCAAAATGCCAATGGCTGGTCTGCATTGCCTTTTAGTTCCTGGCACTGTTTCCTGACATGTCTTTGATTCATATATGCTAATCTGTCTGTCTGTCTTTATCTGACATTGTGGTCTCCTGGCATCCCCTAAAGCTCCAGGTATACATATAAAAAGAGACAACATTTCTCTCCTATCCCATCTGAACAGCTGCTAGTTTTAACTTTCTAAGCATTAACTTTTCCATTCAAAATATGGAAGCTTGCTTTTCTGCTCATTTTTAAGGAGGGATGATGATCATGCCCCTGAAATCTTAATCCAGATTCCACTTAGACATAAAAAACCCTCACTTTTTTGACTGTGGGGGTTGTCAAACACTGGAACATATCACACAGAGACGTTGTACAGTCTCCATCCTTGGAGATGCTAAAAACCCAAATGGAGAAGGCCCTGAACAATCTGCTGTAGCTCACCCTGCTTTTGAGCAAGGGGGTTTGAACTAGGGACCTACAGAGGTCCCTTCCAGTCTCAACTATTCTGTCTTTCTAAGAGAACACATCTCTTTCCCTTATTTTGTGGCAATGTTTTATGCTGACATTTGGATTTGTGTAATTTTCCCTGACTTCCTCTGTTGGTAGTAGTGGTCTGTAACATAGCATTTCCTTTCCATCTTTGTTACTTGCTTTCATTTATGTGCAGCAATTTGAGGTTGCTTATGAAGTAGAAAGGATTTCCCCTATTCAGTGAGGGGTATCATTATAAACTGGAAGGTCATTGATGTGAAAGTCAAGTCCAGGCTGAAAGTCATTGATACTGGTATCAATTTGTTGATACAGTTTGCTCTGTAATGGTCCTTTGTAAGTAAAACCTTTTGATGGTTGCTTTCAGGCTCATGACACTGATCTCAGCTTTTGACCAGTTTCCCGTTGTATTGTTAAACCATTAAGGGTTGGACTTTTTTCCTTCAGTGTTATGAATCCCAGAGGATTTCAAATGTCACTAAATGCTTACGTTCTCGATAACTGAATCAAGTTCTTGGTTACCTCCGACACAGATATTTAGGCTCCCCTTTTAGACAGTGGAGGCCTTGGTAAGTATCATATCACAGTGCTACCTCATTGTATTTGAATAAAAATTATAAATAGGAATACGTTAGGGACCTGTGTGACCACTGCCAACTTAATACTTGGTTAACATTCTTGAGCATTCCTTGAGATCTTATCTGTACTTGTCAGTAAGCTAGCACTGTGTTATTGATCAGAATATATACATATATATACACACACGTATATATGTGTATATATGTATATATATGTGGGGGCTGTGTATGCCATACATTAATTACAGAAATATATTTATTAGTTTAACAGCTGTGAGATGTAGCTGTTAATGTTTTTTTTTGCCTGATCTTGATATGACTTTTACAATCCTTGTCATGGGGAAAGAAGTGGAAAGCCTTTGAAGCTGGGGGTATAGTAGAGAAAAAGAGCTAGGAAATGTGAATACAAGTGAAAAAGCAGAAGCATTTTTGGTAGTAAAGTATCCAATTATTTTTAGAATTAAATTTTCATCAGTACTTGAAAAAATCTGCAGTATTTCATAAGAATAGATGGAAAGGCAGGAAATTTTATTACCTAAGGAAATCTTTTAGAAATCCTTCAACATTTTAGAAGAAAAAGTGCCACGGTAAAAGGGTGCAGTGTTAAAAAATTGATAGAGATAATTAAAAAATACCCCTATTGTAACTGAGGTCAGAATCCTATGCTTTGCAATTTAGCAGCATTGTTACAAACAGAATTTCACCCACTATTCCTTCAGTGCTTTGGTTGTAATTTGGGAGGGATACTGCACAGGTCCCTAGTTGTAGCGCTTTAGTTTATAAGCCCAGGAGGGTCTGGAATCCATCCTCTCTTATCTAAATATCATCTCAGTCAGAAATCTGGTGCCAAAGTAATAGAAATGGAACTAGAAAGATAGAATTATTGCAAATAAAATGTTTAACTTTGAACATCCCTACCAATAAAAACCAGGATCTTAAAATTAATGTTCACATTTGGTGAGTGCCAATATAAAGCAATCAGCAACTGAGTAATAAAGATGTACTATTTTCAGTTCTATATTGAACAACTAAAATAGAAGTTTTCTATGGAAAACAGCTTACAGACATGTTTAAAAGAAAATGATGCCCCATAGAAATGTAAGTTATAGGTAGAGTGGATAAGATTGTATTGAAAATCAATAGCCAAAAATGACATATAGAGTAGATACTGTGCAAAAGTTACTTTTTAACATTTGTATTTCCTAGAAACACTGTTTAGGATTGCATTACCCTGTCTTCTGAGCACAAAAACCCCTCTAAAATGGATATTCTTAAATATAAAGCAAACTGATTTAGCTAGTACATCCCTTGCTATTTACTGTGACCATTTAATATGTATTTCTTAAAAATTATTAACAAAATAATTCACAAGCACTGGAGATACTTTCTTTCTAAAAAAATAAATGTCTTTTGCAATCCACTGGGATTTTGCCTCTTTGGCGGAGGACCCAAAGATTTATGTCAAGTTGTTTCCATGTTGGAGTAAATCTAGAGAAAGAACTGTTTAGTGGTGTCCAAAAAGGTCATCTCAAATTTCTTTTTTTAAAAAAAATCTGCACCCTTTACAGGACACTATTGCGGATTGCTGATAATCTTTTTCATCCTATTATGCAGGTATGCCTATTAATATATTAATATGTAGGACTCCTTATTCTGAAATCCGTAATAGTTGAACACCATTTGGACTGAGTTTCCAGTGACAGCACTGTCCTGGCAAGGCAAAAGGAATCCTCTTAGAAGGCATGAATTGCATTCGTACTCGCTTCAAAGACTTGCTAGAATAACACAAGCCAGACTATTACAAATGAAATCCAGACCTCATTTTAAAACTGAGAACAGCTTCTGCCTACTGCCATCCAATGAAGAATGCAAATTAGATTTGGAGTAAGTTTGAGAAAAAATATTTTCTTTGAAGTTTAAAACCAAGAATTTGTGTAGAACTAGTAGACTGGTGTCCAGACGAGGTTGTACATAACTTCTTTTATCCCATGACAGATACAAGAGATATTCTAGACTTCTGTCATGCAGTCTTTGAAACTGAAAGATAAAATAATGTTGGAAATTGGAACAATGTGAGGAGGTACTGAGAGCTGCTCATGTACTTTCATGTAAATAGATGGGCTAATGGTTTTACATTTTGCATACTCGTTGTTTGTATTTGCCTAAATGTGTATTTTGTTCACACCGTTTCGGCTTGAAAATATGCCTCATACTCGCATATTGTCAGCAAAATGGTAAAAAGCTAAGTAAAACTCAATTTGTATACTTGCTAATGGATTTAACTGAGAGTGAGGAGAGCGATAGAGTTGGAGTCATGTTTGAAAAAAGCCTGCTGAGATTACATAGCAGTTACTTACTGAATATGTGATTGTTTCATTCATAATGCCTTTCTTACAGTACCGGGAGCAACAGAGTGACTCAATTTCATTTCATTCTTATGACATTACCCTTCTGGCTGGAAAGTGTTAGGGGCAGGGATCTTGCTGGGATCTTGGTTTATTCGCAGGTGTGAGGCAGGAGGGTTGTGATCAGGAGGAGAGAACCCGGAGGTCAGAAGGAGAAAGGGATGCTGTAGTTTGCAGATGAATGTGTTGGTGCTGGCTCAGCTCCAGGAGGAGAGGATCTGACCCCTTCCTCTGTCCTCCTCTGGTGTTTCAAGTGCTGCTTTGGGCACTCATGCTTGGAGGTGCTTCTGCGGGAAGGAGAGCATAAATTAAATCCCTACCCCAGTGATTTCTTCCAAGTGCTGTAGCATTGTTGGGAAGGAAGGTAGCTTGTGGGCTAGGAGAGAAACCACACACACGCAGCAGGGTGTATAAATTGACCAAAAGAAAACATCAGGAAAAGGCTATAGAGAAGAGGTGTCTGGTTTTAAATGTTTTTAGCTAAGCTTTTTCACTGAGGTATTTTAAATCTGGAGTGTAGGCAAGTCAAGTTGTACTGGAACATCTGCTAGCATATTTTAACATCTGTTCATGTGGAGAGTTGGGCATGGAGTTTTAAAAAGAGCTGGATTTGTTTAAAGATGTGACTGAGCTTTAACTTAGTGTAAAATAAAATACCTTTGCTAGGAAGATCATTAGTTCTTAAAAATTAGTTCCAATTTATCTTCTAGTCCTTGTGCAATAAATTAGCTCTACATCTGATGCAGATGTCAGTGAAAATATAATCTAAAATGGCTCTAGTTTCAGAATTTTGGTCAGTGCTAACATTATTCAATGCTGTCAATATTCAATGCTTTTGAGTAGCTGAAATTATTTACAGTGCTTATGGAGTAGTAAATAAGTGCTTGTAAAATTAGTGTTGGGCAGTTAGAAATCTGTTTTGTTTTTATGGAGTTATGTAAAGTGCATACATGCATGTGCAAATGAAATAAGCTGAGCATGAGTGGGGAAAAAGTCATACTGTTGCCAAGAATTCCAACACTTCACTGAGATACATAACCAGATAAATGGGGGTGTCACGGAAGATATGTGGCTGAATTCTCCTTTAAAATCCTAATAAAGCCCTTTCGCTAGTTCACCTTAAGAAGGTTGTGAATGTGCCGGAGGGAGTTTGCAGAAGAGCAGCAAGATTGATCGAAGTCTATAAAACATGACATGTAAGGAAAGGTGGGATGGATTGCGGTTGAATAGTCTAGAAAAGAAAGAAAGAAAGAAAAAAAATAAGGCAAAAACTAAAAAAAAAAAAAAAAGGCAGGGAGGAAGGACTGGGCTTTAAATAGGAAAGAAGAANATTTAGTGAGTGTTTCTCTCTTTCCCTGGAGGGTTAAGTTACTGCTAGGGAGGTTGAAGCTCAGTGCCAGAGACCGTGTCAACTCTGAGGACAGATGAGCAGAGTTAAGGATAATTGTAATCATAATTTCTTACTCAGTTGAAATAGAGGATTCCTGGAAATAAAAATCAATTTCTTCATAGCTTGCACTGAAATTGCTCTATGTTAGAAATACTGCTGTTGTTCCTGTGGCAAGCTGTGGGCCAAGGTGGGCAAATCTGGGGCTAAATCCACAGTACTCCTGACTGTAGCTTATCCTTTTTTATCTCCCTTTAAGTAATGATATTTGATAGCCAATTCCAGTACAAATTTATGTAATAACAATCTGGTTTTTGAAAAGGAAAAAAGAAATGTACATTTTGACTTATCAAGAGACATGGAAGAAAAAGATGTCACAAACTGTTAAATTTTGAGTTCTTCCTTACATCTCTGGCAGTTGGCAAGGCATTGTTTCGTTACTATTAATGTACTCTGTCTGCTGTGTTGCTTGATTTTTTACATGTTCATTATTTTACTAATTGTTTGTTCTTTGTCGCTTACCTTTCTCCTGCACATCTAATTCATAAAATAGCAATGAATTTGTACTAATAGTAATTTGTCCAGTAGTAAGATGAGTATTGTCAGTACAAAGAGGGGGATAGTAAAGCATGGAGGAATTAGGATCATATGTGCAAAGAGACTTAACACCTGACAAGCAGGGTAGCTTTAATTTCAGGAGCTGTGAGGGTGTTTGAACTTCCCTAGGTTTCTCCATGAAAGACCAATTCTCAAGAACATTCAGCAGTCAGTTTTTTTCTATACAGAAACCACTGGAGGCAGCAGGTGCGAGAAGAGCAGTGGGAGCTGCGGGTCACGGAGCACTTTTTAAGGGTCTAAGAGGGAGCTGAGAGCTTTTGAAAAGCTTGCCCTAATTTTAGCTGCTGAGCACTTTTCAAAATGCAGCCATGCAGCGAACTGGAGTTAAAACTCAGCTAGCCTGAAACATGGTGTGGCGTTACAGCCAGAGGATGATCCTTTCCCCCACTCTGTCCTACTATTGAGTATTTTGTATATGCGTATATTTTTTGTATACCATAAAAGTTATGTGAACTGCCACTCAAGATTTACTGTTATTCTTTTGATCTGAGAGCTTAGAGGAAAAGGTGAACTGTGAAGGATGAACCAAACTGTGTTTGGTAAAGCTGCATAACTGTGGATGGTCTGTGCAGCACATTGAAGGATTTTAGGTCTTGGGACTGAAATCCAAACCTTTTGCTTTTTTCCGCCTGTATGGGGAAGCTGCCTCCCTTTGGGTGAAAAATGAAAGCCTGTGAAAGAAAAAGGTAAATTAATTATTGGCTTATTATAGAATAATACATAAACTTTTATTAATTTCAGAGTTATTTTTAGTTAATTATAGAGTTAACTAGGACATCTGATTCTGTTATTTTCTGAAGAAGTTCATTCTGTTTCCTTTTCTTAGTTACAAGGATTCAGTGTATTCATTCTGATCATCCTAAATCATATTGAGTCCAAATGTAGGGGTTATACCATATGGTACTGAGTATTATTGGTTAGAATTTTTAGTTAATATTTCTCTGATACCTTTGATATCTTTTTTTGTTTATAATAATGCAATTAATTACTGCAATACACAGGAACCATTCCAGTTTCTTTCAGCATAATTTTGAGTAGATAGACTGGCCTATTTGAGCTTTCTAAAATCCTCTAGGATTTTAAAATTTCTAAAAGCCTCTAGGAAAAACTTGATTGTGTCAGAAAGAAGGTTAATAATTATGAAATGTCTGTGTTTCCTTTGACTAAATATGCATGGTTTCATCCTGTTCC
>WAAD01021051.1:8543-36119 GCA_013389945.1 Fregata magnificens | reverse complement strand
GTTGTTCTGACATTTCTCCCGCCTGAAATACGCGTAGTATATCTCCAGCGATGGCTTTGGATGCAATAGTCTTCATTCCTCTGCCTCTCAAATATAACTTAGAGGTGCAAATTCTCTTTAAAAAAAAAAAAAAGGCACCTTTTTACTTGTAGAAATCTTTTTCAAAGATCTTGAACTAATTCTATAGACTTAGTTTCCTTTTGTGAAAGCAGCTGCAGTTACAGGGACGTTGTCAGTATCTTATTAGACAGAAGAACTGTGATGCAGACAACTTGGTTGTTAAATTGGCATAATGCAGCAAACTTGTAGTTGGGTATGTCCTGTGACACAGTAGATCCACCTTGTGATCCAAAGTGCCAGTCTGAGAATGAGTGTCTGGAAAGGGTCATTTGCTGTGGCTGGAGTGACAGGGTTGGCTTTTTAGCCCTTGAGGTTGCAAAGAATTCTTGATTATGGCTGATGCAGGAATGTCTGCTGGCAGCCTGAGCCAGCAAGTCACCTTTTTTGTCTGTTATTGACACAACTATTACTGAGTGTCTGGGTGATGAACAAGAGAGGTAGGGGAGCTCTTCTACAAGTTCATGCTTGTGTAGCTCTGGGAAAGTTCTTCACAAACACCTAGGAAAGCTTCCTTTGTCATTTTGCTCTCTGTTCCTGGCCTGAGACATGAGGATCTGAGACAACAATTGACTTATCTGTTGAACTGTGGGGTCTATCCTTAGCCTGCTTTAAATATGAGGCAATTTGACTTTCATCTCTTTCACTGAGACTAAGGCTAAGTCTGATCGTGGGTTAGCTTGGGCTATTTGAGCCTTAGAATTCAGGGTCAGAGATAATTCATTGGTATAAAGCTGTTGTAGAAATCTTGTTCCATATTCAGCTAAAATCAAGATATTCATGTAGTCAGTTCATCATCCTTGGTGTGGGGTTCAGAAATGCATACCTGAGGGCAGTTTTGAGCCCCACTATTCCAACCCCCCCCATCTTGTAAGCATTTGACAGTGACTAAAGTGCTGTTTTAAAAGTAATGGTATGAGAATTAGGATGATCAGTGTTCCAGCATCAGTGTTTGTTGAGGGACTCAGTTAAGAAAAGGAAGCTTTCTACTCATGTTTCCTGTGTCACAGCTTTTTTTTTTTTTTTTTACCAAACCCTGTCTCCACAGAGCCTGGTACAGGGCAGAACTTCTCAATTGGTCTTGTTAGGGAGGGCTACAGTAATACCTTTAAGGTATGAACAGTTGTCCTCTTAAGATTCCGCCTCAAAGCACCAAGGCCCCAAAAGGGTGCAGGGTGATGCTATCATCAAAAATTGGATTTGAACCTCGAGCTTACTGGAAAGTCTGTAACCTATTGCCTGCCCCTTGAGCTGTTCAGCCATCTCAGGCTCCCAAAGCCTGAGGGAGGGAGGAATAACTTAGTCATGAACTGAAGTTTACTTATGGGGTATGCTTTGGCACATATCAAGTTAGACCTTGGGGAATTTAAACTGATTTAATCCCTCATTAATTTACTTCCCAAGCAAGAATGCTAATGCAGTCTGAGTGGCTGCTGGACAAGGACACATCAATCTGTTTAAATTTAGTAATGTCTTTCTACCAGTGACAGCAACTGTCAGAATTGATACACCCTCCCTGCTAAGATGAATTGGGTTTTTTCTACCTTTTCAGCTCTGTTTATTTAGAGTTCTCCATAGTGTGCCAGGCAGATTGGACAGCTGTGAGCTAGGTACTCCATTACCCTCTGGAGAAGCGTTTCGTCCCCTAAAAGGACTGGTTATATAAGATAGAAGAGCTCAGCACAATTTTCTGACATGTGCAGAGAGAAACGTACAAGAAGCTGAAGATCTTTGCTATATGTATAATCTATGACCTAAAAATACTTTCCAGGGATGGGCCTATGTTGCAGGCTTTTGTTGTTTATTCTTAGGTAGAATGAGCATCCCTTAATCTTCCTTTCTGAAAAAATCATTCTTCTGGTTCTCTTATTTCCCTACTGTTCTTCCAGTTGTTATGCTACCAGCTCAACTTGCTGCAACTTCACTGCACAGCTGAATGAGGTGCACGCTGGTAAGGACAAAGTAGCTATACTGGTGTACAGTCCCCATTGCCACTGTGGGTGCAGTGATTCCTGCGTTCCTTCCTCTGTCCCATGTCTGTGGTTGTTTTTCTGTTTGTTTTTTAAATAAGCTCTGCTACATAGTGATCTTCCTCTTCTCCTCCACTTCATCAAAGCTGGTTAAAATGAGAATAAAAACCAAGTCACTTCAATGAGAGCTTTCTACAGAATATATAAAATCAAATATTCCTCTCTAATCTCTTCTAGAGACTTCAGTTTCCCGCAGAAAGATGGGCTTTCTGAAACTCTTTAGTTTGACAGCACTCTTCTGTGAACTGCTCCTGCTCTTCAGTGTAAATACACTCTGAATCTCCTGGTCTGTATATACTGTTGTACGTCTTCACTGATCCATGTTATAAAACAGCAAAAAGCTGGCATGTATGTCGTTGGGTTTTGCCTAAAATGTGTGTGACCTGGCTATATGTATTTGCCAAGTTTACTAATTCAAGCTGAGGGAAAGAACCCTCCACAAAAGCATGCCTTTTTCTGAAGTAACACAGGGCTCGATTCAGAATCCTGAGTTCTGCTTGATTATAAATGTGAGGCTTAGGTAACTGTTTCAAATGGAGATTTATTCTTGCTTTATACTATTAGATAAGGAAGGCCTAACTTTTATTTTGTGCTGGCTTGTAGGCACTACCCATTTTGAGACTGGCTAGTTTTGCTTAGGGGGCTTCTTAAGAGAGGACCTTACCTTAAAGGAAGAGAGACAGAGTGTTACTGTCTCTTTAACAACTCTTCTTTCTACAAAATGTAAATTGGTCCACAAAGAAAGCAGCTCTTAACATTTAAGAGGTTTACATCTTCTGACAGGAAACAGGTATTGTCAGCTTTCAAATGATACCTGAAACTCTGAAAGTCTGATCAGCTGGAATCAACCGATATTGTAGTAGTTTTTATTGCTGTATGTACATTTCTAGCTTGTGTTAATAAGATAATGACCTGAAAATGTAAATTTACAGCTGAGAATGCATAAACACCAAATTTAAGTTAAACCAACCAAACAACCCTAAAAGCTGCTTTTTTGGGGCTTTTTTTTTTAGCCAACTTTGATTTTTGGGGTCCTTTCTTGTCGCTTCTTGGCATTCTTGTCTTAGGCTATTCTGAAATCCTTTCTGGTTTCAATTGTGCAACTTAGATATTTTGTTTTTCTTTTGCTTGTGCTGCCATTTCCCTAGGGGTGTTCCATATACTCCTAGAAGCAGGAAGGGTTTGAATTTGTGTGCAGTATTAAAACTTCAGGTTCTGTTCTTCATAAAGAAGCTTTTTTAAAAGACAAAACAAAGAATTGTGACCCTCCCACCTATCCACATGCCCTTACCCATGTGCTTCAGCCTCAGGCTGACATAGGAGCTACTTCTTTTTCTCCCCTCTCTTCAGGGAACTTCTTTCTGTGGTAAGGCAAGCATTTAACAGTTTTGTTCATTTTACATCTTGAATATGGTGTCCCTAGCAGTATGCTATGAAACTACTTCAAAACTTGTGCATTCAGTATGAACAAGAGGTGGGGAGGGGGCATGGACCTCTCAGTACATTCAATTAAACCATTTTTGTTTTGGAGAACTGCCTGATAGAAACTAGACTGAGAAAACCAGTCTTCCTGCTCAAGCCAAAATTTGAGAATGTTCCTTGTCAAAATGTCTTAAGCTTTGGGTAAAAGCAAGATTCAGTGTCCTGTCTTTCAAAATCATGCTGTGTTCAGTTAATCACTGTTTGGTCCGTGTTCCTGGCTGACATAATATTCCACGACACTACCTCTATTTTGCATGAATCTCATGAGCTGCAGTGCGCACAGGGCTTTAATTTGCTTGGGAGATTTGCCTGTGAAATTTCTTCTTCGCTTTCTGGGAGAAGACAGTTTAAAGTGATACCATCAATTATCACCATAGCTAATCTTTTAGGATGCTGATATCAAAAGTATTTTGTCCTTTTAGACAAGGGGTCAGTTATGTGGATGGGGAGACCCGATCCTTTTAGAAATTCCTGTTCCACAGGTGATCTGATCTTAGAAGCTCAGACTTCATGGTGGAGGTTACACTGCAGAGAGGTATCTCTGCCCACCTGCCCCATCCTTTTCTAGTTCAGCCCTTTACCCACTCCCCAGCTGATCCCGTAGGCACAGCAGCTCTGCTCTGGCATTCTGGTGGGCAATGCTCCTTGTTTCCTTCAGTAGAGGAAAGGGAGGAAGAAGAGTGTTGTTCAGGTCCAACCTTTCTCCTTCCTCACTCCTGGACCACAGCAGCTGTGCAAGTTGCAACATCCACATTTTACAGGGGCTGCAGCAGGAAAGGAGATAAATGTCTGCCCAGGGGGGCTGCACAATGCTGATTTGGGCTGCACAGCACAGCCTGCTGCAGAATGGGGTGTAGGGGAAAGTACTGCTGGGTAGCACATGTACCTTTCTGTTTAATATCTCTTTTGATTCCCTTTTTCCTTTTTTTTAAATAAAAGTTGACTTTTATCTTCTATCTTTTTCCTTCTTATTGTATCTCCTGACAAATAATAGGCTGAGTAGCCTAGAACCAGGCATATTTAGTAGTCTTTCACTGATTTCAGCATGCTCTGCTCACAGTTCACTCTAGCTACCAGTGTTGGGCAGCTGTTAGTTTTTTACGTGGACAGAATACACACAAAAATACATATAATGTCCACTTTGACACTTTGCTCTTCCCCTCTAGGATGCTTTGTGGAGCCAGCAGGTACTGGCTTTGGCCCCTTGCAGTTTGGCTGAAGTCCTCTGGCTCTCTTCTGAGCTGTCATCATTCAGGGGGTTTTTTTTGCCTTTCAAATCTTGATTTTTTTCAAATGTATGTCAAACGTGTTATGAAGAACTTTACAATGTGCTACAAAACATCCAACCCTATCTTTTTGCTGTTACACTAATGTTGTGGTTTAACCCTGCAGGCAGCTAAACACTGCGCAACTGTTCATTCTCTCCCTGCCCTGCAGTGGTACAGGGGAGAGAATCGGGGTGGGGGAAGTAAAATTCGTGGGTTGAGATAAAGACAGTTTAATAGGACAGAAAAGGAAGGGAAAATAATAATAATGATGATAAAAGAAAATACAAAACAAGTGATGCACAATGCAATTGCTCACCACCTGCTGACCGATGCTCAGCCAGTTCCCAAGCAGCGGTCACCGCCGCCAGTGGCCAACTCCCTCTGATTTATATACTGAGCATGATGTCATATGGTATGGAATATCCCTTTGGCCGGTTTGGGTCAGCTGTCCTGGCTGTGCCCTGTCTCAGCTTCTTGCTGGCGGGACATGAGCAGCTGAATAGTCCTTGACTAGTGTAAGCACCACTTAGCAACAACTAAAACATCAGTGTGTTATCAGCATTATTACACTAAATCCAAAATACAGCACTATACCAGCTACTAGGAAGAAAATTAACTCTATCCTAGCTGAAACCAGGACAACTAAGCACAGAATTTTTATTTTTAAATGCAAGGAAACACAATTGAGGTAGAAATGTAAATGCACAATTTCCTCAAAGCAAAACCAAGGATATCTAAACTGAAGGCCTTAATACAAAATCTGGCTTGTTTAAGAGTTTTTTTTTTTTTTCTTTCCTGATTATTTTTGCTTTTACATTCTGTAGAAGGAACAGCAATAATCCACAAGTCACGTTAGCATATATGCAATGTGGTCAGGGTAATTTTGCTTCTGGAACTTTTATTTTCTGGTTTGGTTTTTTTTTTTTAATGTAGCAACAGTGGGGTGGTGATGCAGATCTGTTGGGTATAGAGTAGTATTTGTTGTTCTATAGACTATGAATACTCCCATTCAGGGTGTCTTGCATTTCTACCTTTTAACTATGCCCTGGCCTGAGGTATGTGATTAACTGGAGTAGTTTCATGAATTCTGGATGACAGGGATTCCCTCTCTAGAATGTTGATCTGGCTTGTCAGGAGGAACTAAATGAAGGTCTACACTCTGATGCCGCTGAGGGATGGCAAAACATGGAAGCAAGTTGAGTTCTGTCTTGTGAAGAACAAATTTGAGTACTTGTGAGACATTTTCAGTCTGCAATGAACAGATCCTTTCAAAGCAGCAAGTCATTTTAATAGCGTCAGTTGTCAGAACTGGAATGCCAACATATAAACCTCCATGAATCGGAGCTTATTTCCTAGCTGAAGTATTTTCCATCTCAAGCATTACTCTTCTGGTAATTTATTTGTAGTAGTTTTTTGAATGTTCTATGTTCAAAGAAAAGAGTAAAACTTAATTCATTTACATTTAATACAGTCTGTCTCTTTGGTTTATTACAGTGGTTTCTCCAAACAAAGCATCTGTAGGAAAATGTATTATCAAGGGGCAAAGCTAGGGAAGTTATGCCATAACAGATGTAATGAAAAATAACACAACTGGCTTCTCTATTTTACAGAGAAGACTGCAAAGGTTGTCTTCTATCAGTTGAAATCCTGGATTGTCTGTCTCATGAGACACTAATTGTATTACTCAGTAATATGGATCTGGAAGCTGACAAAGAATGTAACTGGGATTTGTTTTGATTACCAATGTTATGATCCTCCAATTTGGCTGTTGCCACATTGGTTGGAGAGAATGTAACTGTGCATGTTAACTAGAGATATGTATGAAAACAACTGACTAAAACAACTTCTTTCTTCTTTTTCTGCTCAGCAAAAAAAGATGGCTTGGACCCATCTTACATTCCAGGGCAGTTCAGTGCAGGAGTAGGAACTGCTGATTACACTCTTCATGGCTTAACTCTTGAGAGTCCTAGTCCTTACTGCCTTTTATCTGTCTTATTGTGTGTATGTCCTAAAGAATGTTACCTGGAAACCCTTTAAAATGTCAAAGATTAATCCAGAGGGATCTGGATAAGCTGGATCAGTGGGCTGAGGCCAATTGTATGAGGTTTAACAAGGCCAAGTGCCGGGTCCTGCGCTTGGGTCACAACACCCCCATGCAATGCTACAGGCTTGGGGAAGAGTGGCTGGAAAGCTGCCTGGCGGAAAAGGACCTGGGGGTGCTGGTCAACAGCCGGCTGAACATGAGCCGCCAGTGTGCCCAGGTGGCCAAGAAGGCCAACGGCATCCTGGCTTGCATCAGGAATAGTGTGACCAGCAGGAGTAGGGAAGTGATCGTGCCCCTGTACTCGGCACTGGTGAGGCCGCACCTCAAATACCGTGTTCAGTTTTGGGCCCCTCACTACAAGAAGGACACTGAGGTGCTGGAGCATGTCCAGAGAAGGGCAACGAAGCTGGTGAAGGGTCTAGAGAACAAGTCTTATGAGGAGCGGCTGAAAGAACTGGGGTTGTTTAGTCTGGAGAAGAGGAGGCTGAGGGGAGACCTTATCGCTCTCTACAACTACCTGAAAGGAGGTTGTAGGGAAGCGGGTGCTGGACTCTTCTCCCAAGAAACTAGCAATAGGACAAGAGGAAATGGCCTCAAGTTGTGCCAGGGGAGGTTTAGACTGGACATCAGGAAGAATTTCTTTACCCAAAGAGTGGTTAAGCATTGGAACAGGCTCCCCAGAGAGGTGGTGGAGTCGTCAACCCTGGAGGCATTCAAAAAAGGTGTAGACGTGGCAGTCCGGGGCCTGGTTTAGGAGGCATGGTGGTGTTGGGTTGATGGTTGGACTTGATGATCTTAGAGGTCTTTTCCAACCTTAATGATTCTATGATTCTATAAAAAAAGTGGAGAAACAGTGAGGTCCAAATAGCGTGTTCGTTCTTGTTCCGCCCACGTTACTGGACAAGAGCTTCCTGTGATCTCTTTTTCTACTTTTCCATAGATGAAGGTGATTTTGTTCACTTTGAAGATATTATGCTACCAGCTATGCAGAATTCCTAAACTGGAATACATTGTGTTAATTATGCTTGGACTCAAGGTGAAAATGAATCTGAATTCTGGCAGCATTTGAACTTGGGAAGTAAAGGGGCTCAGATTTCTTGCTAGGGAAACTACAGTCTCTTGGATTAAAACGTAGTCCCATTGCCTTGCAAACCTTAGTCAGCTGCTCTCCTCCAGTATATCCCTGGGAACTTCTGTGTACTGAGAATTTTTGGAAAACAGGCTATTTTCTTCAGTTGCAGAAATAAAGATTTAGAAATAGAACTTCAGCTACCTCATTGCTGCAGGCTGCAACCAGAAATTAAAGGGTGGTGGAAGAGTAGATGTAATGTGAGATGAAACTTTTGCAAGGGATAATTAGTTATGGAAACCAAGGAGAATCACCTATGTATGCTTGGAGTATTGTTATTCCAGAGGAAAGATCATTTGACCAGAAGTGTCTGGTGTGAGAGAAGGGACAGGTGAGGCAGGTGCATGACCAGCTCAATCTTTTCTTGCTCAGAAGGGTGGAAAGGAGGTGGGGCTTAGTGGAAGAGTAGGGCTTACATTTGCTATGTCTGTTATGTTTATCTTCTTTTCCTTACCCTCTTCATGGCCTTTCCCCTTTCACTGGTGTGTGTTTGTATCCCTTACAGGGTTTGATACTACTGCAAGGCAACCAGGTGAACGAGCTGCCACCTAATCCTGATGAACCAGGGAAACATCTCTTTGAAATTGCCACAGGTAGGCCAGCATTTCCTTGTATTTTCAACATAATACCATCTCATTCCCATCGTTTGTCGTTAGTGATAATTGAACTGTACTGATTACTTCACTTCTAAGCATTCTGATACACCAGCCAGATTCTCTAGAGAGACTGGGAAACAGGACTTGACAGACTACTTGGTGTTCTTTTTTTTGGATATAATGGCTGCCATGGTACCTCATGAAAATAGCAGTTGAGATGCATCATGCTCCTTGATTTTCTGTTTGGAGGGGGCTCCTTGCATGGAGTGCTGTGTGGTTTCCCAAGCTGATGTGGTTTTCTGGTTGTTATGGGAGAAGCTAACACAGAGCACAGCACAGAACTTATGGAAAAGGGGCATGCAGTATCTGGATGTAGTTTCTTTCATATATACTAGTCCCCCATAATTTGGCGGGAGGGGAGAGAAAAAAGTTTTGAAATGTTTCACCTTTGGATAAAAGGTTTAAGAGAATAGATGACCTGCCATGGAAGAGAGGTTGAAATTTTTTTAGGTAGAAAATCTAATGATCTGTCAGCGTAGTCTTAATGTAAAACTTTTGACACCATTTTAGCTCCCATGTAAACGTTTCCTGTGGACTGGCTTGGTATCTCCAGGGTATATTTAGAGTTAAGTTCCCTGTTGCAGCCTAGGAGCAATTATATTCAATTTATTCAGTTCTGACTGTAGTTGGGAGAGGTCAGTCCCTGTGCATACATTTGAATGCAGTATATTTTGGAGGCAGTTTCAGGTGGCAGGATCTACAGAGAAGAAAGCTGTTACGCCACTAGCCTTGTTAGACCAAAGGAGTGAGAAGGACGAACTAGTTTAGTCCTTCCACAGCTATCTCCCAATACCTGAGGACTGAGTTCCTGGAAACAAGGAGGGAGACAAATGTGACTGTGGTAGAAATTATGTGAGTGCACTGACTCAGTCATGTTTTACTTCACGGCCAGTTTCTCCTGCATGGACTACCTGTCCGTGCTGCTTAGTACCATCTGTTTCCCCACAGTGTTGGTGCTGTTGATAGGGTAGATAAAAGTAATTACATTATGCTGCCTTTTTTTTTTTTTTTTAAATGGAATTGACAATGCAGAGAACACTTGTCCCTGTAGTTGAATGTTACTGTTGTGGAGGCAGGTGTGCTTTTACCCGTGTCTTTGGGGCCTTTTGCTTACCCCCTAATCACGCTGGCTTAAAATGCCTCTGTTGAACACCCCTCTTTACACAGTATCAGGCACTGCAAGAAGAACAGGCAGTGCTGCAAGGGTTTCAATTGCACCAGCAGGCAGGGTCTTGCAATAACTCAGTCACAGCATTCTGTTTGCACGAGAAGCTACTCGGGGAGAAGAGATTCATTTTTGTTTTCTCTTCCTTATCACTGCACACTATACCTGTTAATGCCTCCTTTTTCTTATATTGCACCATGTACTCATAGGTGGGGACCCACAAACAGCAGGGCATTGGGCTCATGGTGTTGCTTGCATGGAAGATCTCCTAGGAAGTGGCGTTCACTGTCTGAATGTGACACATCTTCTGCGCCATTTTCCGAAGACTGTGCACCATACTGTTGTAAAAGGACTGTGGACCTCGGATGTGAAAAGATTTGGGTTGTGATTGTGAATGGTCCCATGAGTTCTGGCAGTGATCTGAAATAATTAACTGAGCCACAGACTGCCTTGGTTGAGTTTCCTGCAGATTTGAGGTTGCCCTCTGATTCCATGTGAGAAAATTGTCAACTGCAGGTGGCTGTTGCTTCATTGGAGTTGGTAAAGCAATGCCATGTGGCCACTTGAAAGAGGCTATCCCGAAGGGTGGAAAAAAGTGACGCTGTTCACAGCATGAATTCATAGTTGTGAATCCCAGGACATCTGTGTTCAACTTGTGGTTTTGACATTGCCCTTCTCTGTGTTCCCTGGAAAAATTATTCCGGTTTAGTGTACCACTGTCCTGCCGACAAAATTAAGATGTTTTCCCTACCTTCTGGAGCTAAATCCATTCATGTTTGTAGCAAGCCTAGTTGCTACGTGGATAGCAAGTACTGAAAAGTGCTGTAAATAGCCAGTCAATACATAATGTGACTCGGCACAGACGTCACTGGAGAATGTGGCCTGAAGAGTTCCCCATTCTGTTCACAGTACACTTATTCTGTGCTGGTTTTGGCATAAATGCCTTTTCTTTTTTGCATGTGTTCTGAAATGACTGTGTTCTGCGTGGTTGCCAGCCTGCAGAACACCCACATAGTGAACAGCTCTTAAACGGATGCCAGATAGGAAGGGGAGCACAAGTGATCTTGCAGGACCCAAATCGTTATTTTCCATCACTTCCTGTCTTCCCCTGTATTGGATGTATGGCCATGATCATATCTCCACCTGATTGTGCCTCAGTTCTCCCACTGTAAACTAGGACTATATAGTTTCTATAGGGATGATGAAATTTTTTTAGTCATCTTAACTAAGTTTGGGATCTTGTGAATAAAAGTAGATTCCACAGCTGTAAATATAGATATGGGATTTTACTGTGCTTGTAAGCAGCAGAGCTTTAACTAACAAAATTAAGAACAGAGTGTAGCATTTGTAAAATGTTCCCATAGTGTCCTGATATGAACTTATCTGGCAAAGAGGAGAAGCTGAGATCTCCCAGCATGGAAATACCCAAAGCTTTCTGAAGTCTGTGGTACCAGTTACCTCTAAAAACCTATTTCGTGATCAATAGTTAAGGCTTTAAGCATCCTCGTTGCTGGAACCGTTGCTGGGATCTTCCCACCTTTCCTCTGCTGCAGGCTGTGTAAAGCTTGGCTGTGGGAGCTGCTTTCCTCAGAGGGCAGGGGCTAGAGTAACAGCATGTCCTGCACTGTAACAGAGCATGTATTGATTTTCTGCTGAGTAACAAGAACTAATGATGGGCATTGTGTATTATTCATGTTTCATCAAGTTCATTTCTAAGCTGTATAGTGCAGCTGGGAGAAGGGTTAACTAGGGACATGAGAGACTGCAGAACAGTTCTACAGTCAAACCAGTGTTAGATCTGGTGGCAGCACTTCCTGAAATGCCTCCTTTGGCAGAGGTGTTCTCTATCCTCTTTTCTGGTGAAACTGTGTAATTTTCTGGACCCTTTTTAACCCATTCATGCTTTCCTCCCTCACAGCTAGTGAAGTTCAAAGTGGAATGGCAGGGTAAGCTGTGGGCTCAAGTTGCTCTCATGTTCCAGTGCACATTAGTGGGTGTGGGAGGGTTGTTTTTATAAAATTATCAGGTTAGTATGAGGTCAGGTGCAAAGCTTTAACCATTTAAGGTAATCATCACACAGCAGCTGGTATTTCTGGGTGGAAATAACCATTGTATGTTGCTTGTGAGAGGACTCCAAGTCTGGTAACAAACAGCAGCTGACTGATTACTGGGGGCAACAAAGCAACCATGCGCTAGCCTGGGGTTACGGTGCATTTCAGAGTGGTGTAAAGCAGTGTGTAAGACATTCTCAGCGATCAACCCTTGTGCTTCTTAAGGAATATTGATGGCTTAAATGTTCCTGAGGTCTCATGGTTTAGGAAGCTGATGCTTTTAATGCCCTGTGGCAAATAGTCGCCTAGTTTTATTCTCTGGTCTTTGCAGCACTATGAGATGAGACGCTCAAGTTTCTCTACAGTCAGAGATAATCCTCTGATACAGTAAGTTTTTCAGAGTCAGGGAAGGGAGTGGTAAAAAGGTTCAGAAGTTAGGAGGTGAAGAGTGTTGTCTTTTGATAGGTATGGCAAGGGTTATTATCAACTGATTGGAGAATAGCTTTTCTTTGTAGAAAACTTGGTGACTTTTAAGAAGATTCTTCTATTCTGCTTCAGAATGGATTCAATTGATCTTTTCATGGAGAGTAAGAGGGGAAAGATAGAAACATGAACAAGAAATTTCCCGTGGATTACCTGGTACCTCTTTGGCTAACATCCTCTCCTGTGACGCAGGAGGCCCAAGTTTCTGTTCCACTGGGTTTAGACCAGGAACCTGAATCTGTCACCTGCATAGTAGGCAAGTACCTCCAGTGACTACTGTTTGGGTTTGGGTTTTTTTTTTTTCTGGGAAAGATGGTTTTGCTTCATTTTTTCTTATGAATTGTTCTAGAGTAATGCTCTTGTCCAAAGAAAATGTGCCCTTTTCTATTTCAACAAACTGGTATGTTATAGTTGAAAGCAGCCTTGCTGAAAAATTCCTGACCAAAACTTACGGTATACATCTTGGTGTCTCCTTATCACTGATGACAGCCAGTTCCTGTTTCTTGCCACAATGCTTTCTGCCAAGGTCAACAGTGACAGCTCTTAGCTGGGTCTTTCTGTGAAAATAAGAGTGGAAACTGCTGCTGATGGGGTTGGTCTTGCTTTTCCCCTTTCCTCTTGGCTTCTTCCCAAATATCTAATCACATCTCTCACTTCAGCTCTTATGACTGAAAAAAACAGTTCTCAAACCAGTTGGACTTCAGGTTGATCCGACTAAGCTTGGTGAAAACTGCACCTTCAGGTTGCTTTTTGTGTTCCAGTTGAGTAACACCACCAGCCCTCTCTTTAGTGAGGCAGTTCAGTCCTCTTCAGAACTGTTGTCTCAGGCTTTTTGCAGACTCAGCCAGAGCAAAGATGACTGCCAATGCTTGATTCACATGTAGAAGTTTATTTTCAAAACTTTAGAAGTCAGAGCTGTGTGGCATGCTCTTCCATTAATTATAAAGACTGAGCTCCATATAGGCAGCTTGCCCTCATGAAAGGGACATGCACTCAAAGGTGACTCCTTTAAAGTTGGACTAGTGGTTGCATTCTGCCAGAAGTTAGGCTGGGGCAGAGTAAAATGCCTCATCCAGGAACTTTTGTGCAGGGTTTATGTAGAAGCTATTTCACTGACTTGTTTGTGCTATATAACAAGTAGGAAATCAAGAAGGGCAGAAACAGAAGGTGGGAGTCCTGATTCTTACAGGGACAGTAATTGTTGACTACTTGTTCTGTAGGGAGTCCATCAGTGTCATTGGCAGTGTCATACAGAGCAGTTGGAGTGGCAGTTTGTTTGTCTTGTCCCAGTAGGGTGAATGATGCCTACACAGCAGCCTGCTCTGTGGTACGCTTCTGTGTCCCAGGTGATCAACACTAATTAAGTAACTTTTGTGGCCTTTTTATCTCAGTTCCTGTTAAGATGGTGTGTAATTAAAATACCCGGAGGGGAAATTAGAAATTCAGACATTAAAAATTGTTCCATGTTCTCTATTATTCAATGCAAATTGCAATTCTAACTAACAGCAGGAAACTGAGTTTGCTGCTGGTAATTAAATCTTCTCCTGAAGTCTACAGCTGATAACTGACTGTGCATATCTAAATACATGATTATGTTGATATTTGAGGGTTTATTTAGGTTTCTTGGATTTGGCACTCAGCATATTGACTGGGGAAATGGCAGCAAAATAAAGTAGTTCTGGGTCGTACAAGAAAGAATGAGACAATGTAGTTTCAGCAGTGCACTGTCGGAACACTTAACAAGTGAGAGCTGTGGACATCACAGAGTATCCATGGCATTGCATTGACCTGCAGGAGAAGATTGATGGTCTTGGTTTTGCAGTGGAGGGCACTGTCTGATCTGTGTTTAACACTTCTAGATGTCTGGAGTGCAGCTGAGGGCATGCAAATATTTGTATGTCACTAAAAGTGCTAACTGTCTTTTGGAACATGAGATAGACTTTCCATTTATTAAGGAGGGAGAAACCTAAAATGTCTTCTCTGAACTGTCTTTCCAAAGGAGTGCCCAGAATGATAAAATTGAATGCCTCCTTTGCAGTCACGGAGCCTGGAAACTTGTTTATTATTACCTTATAGCTTGGTTTCAAGGTAATAAAGTCTTAGCGCTAAGATAGTGACAGGTACATCTGCTTAGCTGTTGCCAGCTGGAGAGTCTCTTTTTATGTGCAGGATAAGTGCAGCCTGAGTCTCCTTGGAAGCGTGTATCCTGCAGTTCCATGCCTAAAAATTGTTGATACGTTCTTCTATATGTTCTGCTTGCTCTGTCTGCTCCTGAGCACTAGATGGTGCTGGTTCTTTCCACCTTGTGCTTAGACACTTGCTGTCAGTTATGGCGTATGTCCTGAATTGCTTGAGTGTGAGTTCATCCTGTAAGAGGAAATCAGCCACTCTTTATTGTTCATTGGTGTCTCCTCAAAAGCAAATCAGCAAGCAAGAGTTTCCTAACAATGTTATTGCCCAGCCTGTGAAGCTAATACTGTGCTCTGTAGACGGAATATAGTATTGCATGCATTTCTGCACATTTGCCCTGCCTTAAGCATCTTAGTCTGTCTGAATCCACAAGATACAAGGAACTGAATGCTTTCAGCTGCTGTCACAGATGCCAAAATCAATAGTCTTTGAAAACATTCAAGTTTAAATTGTTTGCCCATTTAATCTTAAGATGAAAACAAGATTTATTTGTTATGGAAGAGCAAAGCATGTTCTATATGGTCATGTACAGTAATGGCTGTGTGGGAAGCCACTTGAACCTAGGCCTCCACTGTTTCAGGTTAACATACTGACCCAGAGGTTACTGGCTATTTTGTGGCATCTGTCTGACTGTTTTCCCCCTCCCCCATTCTGAGCCTGATAAACTTATTTTTCAAAATATGTATCTTCAGACTTTTGCAGTTTTAATGAATTGGCATTTGCCTTTTCCATCTGGATGTGGGGGTGAAGGAGTTTGATCAAACTTCCCACTGCATTGCTGGTTAGGGATCTGCTGGAAAGACCAAAAGATACTAATTGTCTTCCTCAGGGTAACTCCTTTCCTAATTCTACTGAAATTCTTTTATCCAACTGAAAAAATAGTTTTTGTGGCCTGTCTGGACCTTGACAACTTCATTTAACATCAACAGGAGTATCAATCAGCTGCCAGTATTTCTAGGCTTGTTATATAAATGGATTTGAGTTGAACAACTATTATTTGAGTAATATAATGGAGGCCCTGGTTTCCCTCATGCAAATATTAGACACTAACAACTCAAATCTTCTGCAAGCAAGGCATCTCTGCTTACTGGTCTCCTGATCTGTACTTTCCCTGAATACTTGACTGTACCATGTCACTGAATACTTCTGAAAAGAGAACATGAAAAAAGGGACTGAGCTTTGCCCTCTGAATTAATGTAACCTTGCTGATTTCAACAGTATTGTGTTCAGTCCAGTGGTGTATCCCTACAACTTGACCAATACACTATTACCTACCTAAGGTGATGACTCGTTGCTGGTGAAGGTCATCAGACTGCATCCAGACTTTTGTACAGAAAGATTATTAAGCTCCTCTTTCCCCTGAGGGCTATGAGGCTCTCTGATAGTTAAGAATGTTTTGGCTCACCATATGTTATCAACTTAAAACATCTTGAAGGGCATCAGGAGGCACCTGCAGCCTGTAAATTGCTTTTTGCTTTGTTGGGGGTTATTTTGGGGGTTTTTTTGTTTTGTTTTTGTTTGGTGCTTCCCCCCCCCAGCATATGCAATGCCCAAGGCTTATGTTTGCATTTGGCAAGCAAAGATCCTGCTTCATGAAATAAACAAGATCCTGCCTTTGTTTCATTAGAAGTGTTTGATCTACTCCAAGTTAAACTGTCTACATCCCTCAGTGCTCTGGGGCCCTGGGCAATTGAAAGTATGCCTGGAAATGGGCTGTGACAGCATATGTGTTCTGCTATCCTGGAATTTACATCTGATCCCCAATCAGTAGCACCTAGCTGTCTTTAATGCACGCGCTGGCTTTCAACAGGAATGCTGTTTTTACAACTTTAATTGTAACAGCGTGAGGCCTGCTGGTAAAGGAGCATGAGGCTTAAGGAGTTTCATGAATAGCTTTTTCTGCTGGTGCAGATCATGAAGACACAATCTCTGACTGTTCTTGAGCAATTTTCCTTAACCCATTGTATTCCTCAAAGTCAAATATGTCTGCATAGCATTTTGTTTAGGCTGCACTTTGGGTATAGAAACACGGCTCTGTAAGATGATGGCATGTTGTTGCTGGAATGTACAAGGCATCATTTGATCCCATCAGGTTGGCTTTTTAGTGCAAATTAGGTAAGATTTTGAACTCTTTCTGCTGAGACATTCCAGAGTAAGCTCTGCTATTGAGTATTCTGCCTTAAGGATAATATATTAAGCCCTAAGGCATATGTGGTTAGTACAGGTTTGTTTTTTTTTTTTTTTAGCATTTCTGTACAAGAATGGCTTTGTTCCATAAAGATATGCTTATCAAACTGTCAGCGTGATCAGTTATATAGTACCTTCCCTATATTGCTAATTTGGCAAAAATCAAGTCTTCAGTGCTGTCTTGCAGCTTGTGTGCTCTGGTGCTGCTGTTGCAGGTTAAGCTTTGTTCAGCCCCAGAAGCAGCTGTGTTCCCATTTGAAATAAGGATGGGTGAATTCTCTACAAGATTTATGCAATCTTTGGGATCCCTGAGGCTAAAAAAGTACTCTAGTTTAGTAGGTTAGCATGATGAAGTAAAATAAAATAAGACATGTGATATATGGCAGTGTAGTTTATAGCACACAGCAAATTCTAGAGGTAGTAAAAATAAGTCTTAAAGGTCAACATCAGCATGAAGAAAGAAAACATCAAGCTAAAAGGAAGTTTACTGCTTAGGCGCCTGCTCCACATATGTCTTACCAGCTCAGTAATCTTACTGAGGTGAGTTGATCTCTAAGTCTTGTGGGATTGGGCCCTTTATTTGAAGTTCATCTGATTTACCTTGTGTGGTTCAATGGGTTAATTCTTGTCCCTAGCCGATCTGGCACAGTCATGTTAAATTACAAATATAATGCATTTCAGATTAATTTGCAGGGTTGTAATGGTTGTGTGAGCTGGAGGTGCAGTCAGGTTTGCTCACTCTTTTCCTTCAGTGTTCCCATGGTCTGCTTTCCTCTATTTTCTGTACTTGAGCTTTTTAAGCGTCAGCATGTCTGCTGATTGCACTTTCTTTAGCTCTGATATGAGGAGAAGTAAATTGCTGGATTTTGGATAGATGGATGGTGATTCTTTGTTTGTTGAGGTGGTTAATTTTTTTTTTTAATACTTCGTGGATCCTGAACCTGTCAGTGGATGCATGTATCTGCTTGTGGAGTTCATGCTTTGTAATAGCAAGAATAAAGAAAACATCTCTCTGTTTCTAAATGTAAAATTTTGTGGATAGGGAGCAATAACTGAATTTTTTTCTATATGTGCTATGCTCCTGCTGCTGTCATTACAGAACTGCTGTAACATCTGCAGCATTTAATGACTTGTGGGTTTACTCTGACTTCCTACCTGCTTTGAGATGCTGTGGATTTGATTTCTGTGGTGTCTGCAGCAGGTGCAGGCTATGCAAAATATAGAAACACACGCACTCTCTGAAACTGCATCAGTCACACTGCATTCACTGAAAAGAGGGCAAGAAGCAGGATTGGTCTCTAAACCAATGCAGGATGGCACATAAGTGAAAGAAACCAAAATATTTGCTCCCCAGACTGCTCCAGAAGGGAATTCTGACACAATTTAAAAAAAAAAAAAAAAAACTTATCTAAAGGGGAGAGAGAGAACCATCATCCAAAACCACACTATGTACTGACAGGCAGCACCTCTGATGCTATTGAAGTACCTGTTAGTGCTGGTAGCTTAACTGCTCAGTATAATATGCTGACTTGAAAATACCAGCTGGAAGTCATTCTGGGGAGCAAAAGTAAGAAAAATAAAACACATTTCCTTTTCACACAGCCCACACAAGTGTGTGGGGGAAGGGACAGCAAAGTTGATAATGTGCTGCTCCAGCATCCAAAAGGAATTATAATTGGGAAGCTGCTATCTGGGGTGTTTATGAAACCGTGTCTTTGAATGATACCCNGTGTTTGTCTGAAATGCTTTAGGGATAACTAGTGTGCTACCAGTAAGAACCAGCTTGCGCTGGGCTTTCTGAACTTCATATGGCAAAGATGTATTGCCTCGGGCATAACACTTAAGATTTATACTTTGTTAAGTAAGTTGTCATGCTATAAAGTAACAGGAACTTAATGTTACATTGCAAAAGCTTTCTTTAACCTTTTTATGCTACTTTAAGTATTTCCAAAGTACTGATTACATACAGTGAATGGGGGAGGAAGGCTGGGGTGTCGAAGTAACTTACAGCCTTCTTTTTAATGATTTTCGGATTCTTACCCTATGCATGTGCCTATGCTTAGCTTTACCCCAGGATAGGGTCCTATCGACTTGGTTGCTCACAAAATATATGCCAGACTGTGAAATTGTTCATAAGATTCTCTTGCATTATGCAGGAGCTTAGACTAGGTCATCACACGGATCACTCTTGGGCTTGATGTTTATGAATAAACTTTAAAAGATGCAAGTTACCGCAGGGAAACAAATTGGTCTGACACCTGAATTGTTGAAAATGCAGGCTATGAAGAAGTAGTGGAACATGAAAAATGGTAAAACATGAAACAAGCAGAACAGTTTAGTTTCCCTAGTATAGTCAAGATAAATACTGACATTAATCACATAAAAAATGAAACGTGCAATCTTATTACTTCAGAGTGTCCCTCTAAAGTAGAGTGGCAAACTAAGAATTAATTTTGTGTGTTTTAGAATTAATAAATTATAAGAATATTAGTCTTCTTCCATCAGTTCCTGTTGTTCAAAGAAATTTATTAAGCAAGGGATGGATGTGGAATCTTTGGCATGTCCAGAACATATGGGATTTTTTGTGATACAAGCTCTTCTAACAGATAGGATCCTGTAGATGCTTGGATATTGAATTTACATGCATTTCGGGACACTGGGACCAATTTCTCCTTCCTGATAGCTTTATGCTCTGTAGAGAAGTTAATTCCACTGAATTCAAGTAACTTGAACAGAGCCTGTTGATCTGGTTAAACTTTTTTGGATTAAAGGGGGGGTATCATGACAGTTTTGATTGAGACCTAGTTATTAACCAGCATGGCTGTGTTTCACTTTTCTGTTGCTTTTTTTTCTGGGAATAGTTTTAACTCCCTGTACTAGTTACCTAGGTATAGCTTCCCTATAGGACATGCATGAGTATGCCTGGGTGTATCCTCTGATATGTAGAGGACATCATACCATTTTAAATTTTACGTTGCACTGCATTAGTAGACCTGAGCTATGCCAGCAAAGAACTCAAGTTCTGTGTTTATGTTAATGACACTACAAATGACATTGGTTTTATTATTTTAGCAGTCTGTTTCTAAACAGGTGTAAGATACCAGATCTTGAAAAGTACTCCTTATGACTACAAGCACCTGAAAAAGCTGTATTGCACCGTTTTCCATCTCATTTCCAAGAAGATTTTAAGAGGAGCTTGACATAGTGAGTGCTGAAACGCTTACTGAAGTGTGGCTAATCTGTGTTGAATTTAGTGGCATTACAACAACTTTATTCTCATAAGTTTAATATAAGCTTCACAGTGTCTCTGCAGTACCCATCACAGAGGCTTTGCTCAAGGTACTGTTGTATAAAAGCAGTGAGGCAGCTGGGATCAGGACTATGTTCTGTTTAGTGTAGCATGTTTTGATAAGCTTAATTTTCCTAATTTTCTTCAAGCACTCTAATTGAAATGGATGTGATTTCTTCCATTAGGAAGACAAAGTTCAGGTCACTTTTAATTATAGAACCCCTCCTTTTAACAGAGTCTAAATGTTTACTTTTTCCAAGTTTGTGTCTTCTACCTCTGTTCTGGCAGGTACACAGCCCAGTGCATACATGTTCTTTCGAAGTCTGGCTTTGAATCTCAGCCAGAGGAGATAGATGTATTTGTAACTGCAGGATTAGGTAGCGTGTTCTACATCCATAAACCATTGTTCATCTAATTGAAGTCCACTTAAGAAGAAGTTGATATCCATGCCTCCATGTGGTACCAAAAATGCTATATATCATGCTCAACTCATGAAGCATTGTTAGTTCTGGGGTTTGCTTTTAATCACCAGGTGTCTGACACTCATGAAAACTTGGGGGAGGGGGCAGGAGGAATTTGAGATAACAAAGAAAAGAGCTATGAAATCAAACGTATACAGTGTTAGAAGGGAGTGTCTGTGAGGGAATGAGGAAAGACGTTATAACCAACCATATATTCTTTGCATTGAAGGATAATTGTACAAACTGTGTTGCTTCCCTGGATTTGGAGTTGTGGATTTCAATACGAGGATTTATCAGCACACTGGCAGCTCCTAACTTGAGAGATGAAGAGCCTTGTCTGCATTAGGAATGCTGTGGCGGTATAATTATGTCAAAAGAAAGCCTGTACTGGCATACGGAGAAAGATTACTTTTCTTAACACAAATATAAGTGTCTACAAAGATTAGCAGCCTTCTAGCTATGCTGGTGTGAGAATCCTCCCACTCCACAGAGCCCATAAAGGCTCTGCTTTGAGATGATGTGGTTTGTGTATGAATCATAGTGTCAAAATTATGCCTTCTGTGAGGGTTCAGCAGAAGATCCTTTCCAGACTAAATTTCCTATGGTCTGTTTTGAGTGGACAGACCAGGGTTCTGCAACTTTTTTCTGTCTCCATGTCCTTATAAGTCTTGAACATGGATCGTCAGTGTCATGTGTTGCTGACACTACAGAACACAAAAGGACACCTTCTACCTTTAGTTAGCTCTGTGACCCCAACGCATCACAGCAGAGAATTGTCAAATTGAAATATTGTGCCTATATTCACGCTTGGTAAGAGAAATATTCCCTCCTGAGCCCCTGTTCTGAAGCTGGTGGGAGTCTGTAGAAGGTGTCATAAATATGCCTGTGGATCTGTAGGGTGACTGTCTTACTGAAGGGAATACATAAGGATTGGGGAGGAGCAGTGAGAGGGAATTCAGTTTCCTCCTCTAGTAGTGCTTTGAGGTCACAGCTATTTCCTCTTGGAAAGCACAGTTCTGCCTTCAGTTGTAATGCTAACAACATCACAGGGTTCTGCTTTGGTCTCAGCAACTTTGATGAAAATATGATTAAGCTACAAGTAAGGAGTTGTTTCTTAATCACCTCTGCCAAGGCATCCCAGGGTGTAGGAGTCCAGGTATTTTCTAACCATCTCAGACCTTCTTGCCATTATCCTAAGATTCTGCAATCAGTGAAGAGTTGTGTCTCGCTGTGAGCCAAAGCCGATCCTCCTTTCTCTTCTTGAAACAACAGTTCTTTGAAGTTAGTGAGTGTAGTAACTTGCATATGTTAATACTAGGCTGTCAGCTCTCTGTACACTGGGGTCTGTTAGGAAAGGGTTCTTGTTTTTACAGCAGTTTAAAGTGCTGTTGAGGACTAAGATGCTTTCAGATATTTGCAGTAACATTGTGCTTCTTAAGATCTATGTGCTTACTTCCCCTTTGGGCTATAGGCCGGTGTGAACTGCACAAGAGCAGCTATGGATGCATGGCCACCGATGAGAAATGGTGTGTGGTTGCGGGTAAGAGTTGCTGATGTCAGCCAGCGTGCTCACCTGCTGCTGAAAGAAATGAAAGCACAGCAGTAAGAGCTGTCCTAGCATTCTCCTTTAATCAGGGCACACGTTGCCTTTCTACCGACAAAAATGGAACAGTAAGCTTTGCCAGGATCAGGTGCAAAAGATTCATTATAAAGAGACTTTGCCCATGGATAAGGCTGACTATTCAGGGTTTTTTCATGCTTCCTCAGTACTTCAGTGCCAGAACCCTGAGAGCCTGCTAATGCCACTGAAGCAAAGACCTGGGGATGACTCTCTAGCACGGTGTGGCTAAAGGTATATTGGAATTTACAACCAAGCTTTCTTCATTTGTTGATGCTTGCACCTAAAATTCTTCTGTTTTGAATTTACTTAGGAAGCTGTGAGCTTTTGGTACACAACAGGTGGTCTGTCAGAATTCGTAGCATTCCTTTTTCATTTCAACAAGTGCTTTAGGTTGCGGAGTCGTCATTTGAATTGAAAGAATAAAGAAGGTGGACACCTGGGGATCCCTTTTAAAATATGGTCAGTGCTATGGAAAAAATGTCAAAGTGCCAGTGCAATTTATTGTCAGATGAGTGTCAGATGTTATGATTTCATCAGATAATGAAATGCGTTTGGAATTACAGTGATTGGAGGGAAAAGAGGAGGGAATAGACCTAGTCAAATCAGAGTAACCTTTCCTAAATTCAGTATCTTGTGACTCTGGACTAGAAACTGTTTAATAGGACAAGGTCATATGTTCTGAAATATTGTTCCTGACCAAACAGTTAAGTGACTCTTGATCTTGTGTTTTAAAATACTACTTTTTTTGTTGGTTTGGTTTGGGGTTTTTTTAAGCCCATAAGCCCTTTCTTAGCAGAACTGTGCCCTATTATAAGCCTAGCCTAGCCTGGCTAACAGGAATGCATTATTATATCACTTGGGAAAAGGCAACGTGTGAATACAAAATGTGTGCTTCTGTGCAGTACTTACTTTTCATACAGTCTACATACAACTCATGCTCTTCTGTGCCAATGTCTTCCATGAGGAATAGATGAACTATAAATTGTTTCTTTAAACTGTGAAGGCCTGATTCTTCTCTCAGCAGGTTATTTTTCAGAGTCTTACCAGCCTGGAGAACTGGAGTTTGCAAAAACATTTCCTTCACAGTTTAGATTAAAGGCGTTAGAAGTGTGTATTTGGAGGGTTGGGCTTTTGGGCGCAGGAGATGATGGAGACAGGGGCTTGGAAGGGGAGGATGGCTTAGACTTCTCTGATCTCACAGGAAAGAAGCTTTGGGGGAGGTAGAATGTCACTTTATTACTAAATAGTAGCCCAGAAAACTCACTCTGTAGTTCTAGGCTCTTATAAGAGATGAGGTAGGTCTTTACGGGAGTTACAGTATTTAGAGATATATGAACTAAGACTGACTGTAATGTACTCTTCTACCTGTGTTATCTTTTCTCTTTTCTTCCTGAAATCCAATGGCTATTAGGAATTCTGTGGAGAGTCATAGGGTGTTCCCACTGTGGCCTGGCAAGTCACTTCTACTTGAGCTTCACCATGTATTTTGATAATCAAATAAGGGAATAATCCGGGTTGAATCTGATTTCTCATAAGAAGCAAACTTCCCATTTTAGAAAGACTCTAACTTTTGAAGAGGAAGTCTATAGTTTACCAGCTCCTTGACTTGTAGATCTTTGAACAATATGAGGAAGCTCATAGTACAAATAACTTTGCAGATCAGACAAAGCAAGGTTTTTTTTGGCCAAAATTGAAAATTTTAACACAATCTCCTGGATTTTGAACATGGGTATTAGTACAAATTGTCAGCTTTTCACAATTGCATCTACTTTGTACTGGCTGGCTCAGGTCCGTTCTGTATGAAGCACAGTTCACCTGTTTTCTTATTAGTGATTTAAGGTGTTGCCAACAATTGTGTTCTTCAGACCAGTTTGTGCCTTTTAGGGGGGGTTGAGGGAAAAACCAAAACTTTGTAATCCTTGCCTTGTGTCTAAAAGTTTGAAAAGCAACATTTGCGCAGCCTTAGAGATGCAACTCTGACACATTTGGGAATCACAAAAACCATTTGTCTCCTAGTAAGGGAATGAAAAATAAATACCTTCAGCCAACAGTGAGCTGTCACATCTGGAATGAATCGTTGAAATAGAATAGCATATTCCTCTACTCTCTTGCAATTTTTTTTTCCTCCTGAATATAAGTGGTTGGCTTAACTAAAACTGAAATCTTTACTTTTGGTTTCCAGAGCTTCAACCTGGTCCTTAAATACAAAAGTTCGTTATTCGCACAACAGTATTAGCAGCCAGTGTTCCTTTTCAGTGGCAGCTAATACAGTATCGTATTGCTCAAGAAATGGGAGGGAGTGTAAACTTTAAATCAAGAATTTCAGATGGTGAAGCTGAGAGCTATGGCTGGAGAAAAAACATGCAAAGTATATTGGTTATTCAGAAAAACTTAGGGCACTCAGTCTGCACCAGTTCATTTCACAGGGACCTGTTAAGTACTTGGTGTTTTTAGAAGATCACCCTAATTGCTTAGTACTCGAAATCAAGATTCAGATACTGAACTCTGGGCTCCTGATTTTGTAAACCTTAGTCTAAAGTCGGTATGTACTGTTTAAGGAGAAGACATGCATGGTTAACCATAGATCTAAAAGGTCAAATTGTTAAGAATTACAGAAATCCCACTTTGAACAGCTTCTGCTGTACAGAATGAGTTATGTATATTAACAGAAATGAGTCTCAAAAGAATCTTACTGCAGATCAAGTGGGTTTTGTTGCTGGAAAAGTGCAAGCATATCCACCTTTCTTATTGTAGGAATAGGCTAATACCTATTTGGGATTTTCAGTGTGTGTAAATATAAATACATTTTATACAATATTAAAAAAAAAATATAAAATCTCGATTTGTTTGACACAGACAGGTTTGGCTGTCTCTGTGATGTTGTCTTGTGTTGAGTGTTCAAACCCTTCAGAAGCAGCGTTTGTATCTGTATCAGACAATCAACATGTTAGGGTCTAGGATGAGAGTTTCTAGGGTTTTCTTTATATTTAGGCAAAAGATCTGGGTGGCAGTTCTGCACTCTTACCTTCATTAGCTGACTTCTGAAATCATCTGCCTGGGCCTGACTGCATTCAAAAGAGAAACTAGATGAGATTTAGCCTTTGAAGAGTCTTGAATTTCCCATGTGATGACAGAGCTGGCTTCTGCATCTCCTAAACATTGCCCAGCTATCTCAAAATGGCTTTTTTTTTTTTTTTTCTTCACCGCCCCTTCCCTCCCCCCTCTGCAAACATTTGTATGGTTGTACTCTGCTAGCTGCTTCTGTCTGGCAGTATTTGGACTGGTGGTGTGTTTGACAGCAGGTGCATGTTAGCTTAAGTTTTAAGAAACAAAATGTGTGTCCTCTACAGCTAAAATGACAAATGATCTGCAAAGTACACTGAAGGTATGTACAGCATGTATATCCTAGCTTATGTTGCTTATATGGATTTTTCAGGTCATAAAAGAGGTTTTATGAAAGTAATAGTAGTTATAGTATTTTAGTTTACTAGAGGTTATGTCTCTGTACTTAATCCCATACGTCTAATTGGTGAATTATACCTATATCCCCACTCTCACTTCTTTGGTGGAATTATCGATGAACATCTCTTTAGTTACAGAGATATTTTTTTTTCCCAGGGCTTTGTTTTTGTATTCCTAAGTCTTTCACTATCAAAACTCTGACACAAACATATGTCAAAGTCACCAATACAGTGAAGATTTTTTCTTAAATGAATCATCCTTTTTTTGGTTTTTGTTTTTAATTAACCACTATTCAAGAACTGCTTTGTTTTGGATGAAATTTATATTTTTCTGTGAAATTGAAAGCATTGGATGGTTCATGCATATGCAAACTTTGGATGGCTTTATGAAAGCTGTCAATATTGGCTTGTGTTATTGCTGAACTTCACTGAAATTATTATTGCCATCCAGAGCAAAAAAGTGAGGGAAGGGCTAAGTGCTTTGTAACTCCATTTTATGTAGTGATCCTCTTGGGTAATGTCACATTATGCTCATGTGGTAAGGACATGAGAGGCTCTGCCTCTTTCTTGCAATGAATGCACCTGAAGAGTACTCTCTTAAATACATGGTGATGGTTATTGCAGTAAATGAATCTCAGCTGTTTTCACCTGGGATCATTTAATCTCCTCATGTAATGTAACATAATCAAAAGGGAAGACAAACTTTTAGTCAGTTTTCCAAATACTTTGTGAAAATAAAGGGGATTTAGAATTGTAATGCTTCAGTAACGGAAACACAAAAATTCATGACATGCTTTACTGAAGCTGTCAGCTTGATTGTTTAAAAGAACCATGTGTGTTTAACCCCACAGCAGCCTCTATCTCTCAATGTGAGGTGATGTACATAGCAGTCCTAAAACTTCTTAAATGCTCAAATTTCAGCAACTTTTAGGTAGTCTGGAGGGTTGGTCTGAGGTGTAGCATCTAGTAACAATCCCCATGGAGCTGACTTGGCTGCCAGGCTGGAACAGCTGGAGAGTGGGGTTCTCTCTCCACAAGTTTTATCTACCACTGATCTGACAGCGTCATTAGTACACTTTGTGTGAGTTTTCCAGAACTTGGAAATCTTGTCCCTGCCAGGGGGCTCTCTGGAGTTTGCTTTGTGTGAAATGCAGGAGTGTTGCCAGGAAAGTGTCTAGCCACTCAAGCAGGTGGTTTGTGTGCCTCTTCTCTGAGATCAGATGACCCTCTAGCCAAGAAGTAAGAGAAGTATCTGCTGTTTTAAGTGCTGCAGGGTCTAGAAAACAAACACTGAATGATCAGAGAACCAGCAAACATCTGTTCTAGGGATATTGTTCTTTCCTTATCCTAAAACAAAACTCTTATCTTGTCTTTGTGGCTGGTGATTTAGTTGGGTTAATGCAATTAAAAGCAAGTGTTTAAACAAGCCTTCTGAATATTGCTAGAGCAGTGCTGACCTTTGCAAGAATGCGAGGTCCCTGTAACTCTCAGTACTGACAGTCTCTGCAGAGACTCCCAGAGATACGTGGTTAAGTGTTTACTCTTGTGGGGGGAGAGCATATGATATGACCCTGTCTTGTGCTGACATAATTTTGCAAGAGGTGAAATGGCCTTTCTAGTATCTTTTTATGCACACTGAAGGTTTACATTCGGTGTCTGCTGCCCTCTGGCCATCTGAGAGCACGCATCTGCCACTCGCATAAAGCAGCCTCTGGCGGCTCTCACCCCTTCAAAGGGGCGAGTATAATTAATAAGCCGGTGAAGTCTAACGGGCGAAGAGAGCCGTGAAGCGCTGAGGTCTGCCCCAAGGCCGGCTAGAAATACGGGCGACAAAGGCGGGGAGCCCCGGGGCGCCAACCTGCCGTTGCCCCCTGCGTCGCCTGTTGAGAGCCCGGGCCCGGCAGCCCCCGCTGCCCGCCCCGCTGCCCGGGGTGCTGGGGGC
>WAAD01021049.1:3845-18630 GCA_013389945.1 Fregata magnificens | reverse complement strand
TGGTATTTCTCACATAATTTCTGAATCTTTCTCTTTTGTTGGTTTTGCAATCAGATATTCTCCAGAGGCGAACATGATGGAACATAAATGCTCATGTTGTCAGGAAATCAAGACCAGCCAAAGAAAGGTGACTCTGACATGCAGTGATGGAACCTACCTTGATCACTCATACACCTATGTGGAGAAATGCAGCTGTGTGAGCGCTGAGTGCATTCCCCAAGGCAGCACCCAACAGGCAACAAACCAGCAAAAGACCTCTCAGGAACAAACGAATGTCTAAAATCAGAACTAGAGAGAAGTCGTCAAACAAGGTTTGAACATAAGACTAAAAAGAACAACTTTGAAAAAACACAAAAGTGTCAAAAGCAGCTAAAATTTTGGATGAACAGATGCTATTTTCTGCATACAAACTCAGTATGTCTGTCTACATTATTTCAGTTTTCATTATCAATATATCTCCCATTGTTTTTCATGTCTTTTCTTTTACACCTTGAGAGGTACAACATAAGGTTGTTTTGACATTTTCTGTTAGTTTGTTTGTCTTCTGAGAAGTGCTGTACCATAAGACTGAGAGCTGGATTTACACCTGCACAAAGTCTATTATAAGAACAACATTCTTTTCTGGCTTGAAGCTTGCCTGTGGTGCCACAATATAGACACTTGACAATATCTAATATTTCCATTGATGTAGACAGACCTTTTTTATAACATTTTCATTCCAGTTCATTAAGACAAATCAAAAGCTAAAGTCCAGAAAACAAACAAACAAAACTGAAGCAAAACTGTACCTCTCTGTTTCTTTATTTTTCTTTTTGCACTATGGAAAACTTAGACTGCAGAAAGCCATACCTTCTCAAAACTATAAACTTCAATATTTTCAACAATTTATGATGGGCATATTTCCCTATATGTTCTCGTGAGAAAAAGAAAGAAACCCTATCATGAGAAGCTGCTGTACACTACTCTTTGTTTACATAACACCATCAGCATAGTAACTGTATGAAAATATGGATTTTTTTTTGTTTGTGGTTAACTGTTTACAGAAGAAGTATATATATATATTTTTGCCAACAGGGCCATATGAAGGATTTTTGTAAACAAAAGTTAATAATAATAATAATAATAATAAATGTAAATTCTTTCCTAGGAAGCTTTTAAAAGTTGAACCATTGCTATTTATTTTATTTTTGGAAAATTGATTTATTGGGTCATTTCTTTCAGAATTAGTATTATCCCATTTCTTAGTCATGTTATCTGGGTGTGGTACATTTTCTTCTTCTATTTTGTTTTGGAATATTGTTTTATTTTTGTTCCTTATGAAAAAAAGTAATGATGATTAATAAATTTTAAGCATTTTACAGCGTGTCTCCTTTGACTTTTCCACTGAATGCCTCACATGAGAGTTGCTGTCCCTGTAAAATATTTGCTTCCCATCCTGCTACAGCCATTTCTCAATAGCTCCAGGTCAAATGTCAATCTAGACTGTGGTACCTAACCCCCTATAGAGCTTTGATACTGCTTTGAATTAAAGGCACTCAAAAGCAAAATGTTCCAAGCACACCACTTCAGATGCTATCAATTAGTGAGCTTCCAGTAAGCAAGCACATATTTGAGTCTGTACATATTTTGCAGCTCTGAGAGTTCTTTACCTGACAGACAGAAAGTATCCAAAGTATTCCAAACCAGTTAGTCTCATATGTTAGAGCCCACTGCAACATACATACATCTCAAACCTGAAATTGCACTGCTGTAACTCTACAAGTTTTGACAGGTTACTATGTAGCTTTAGTTACACTATACTTTGAACCAGCCACCACAGATCTGACTGTAGATTGTATAGTGCCAAGCAACATGTTTTACACAATTTACAAATGACTGCTCTAGGTTCAGTACGGGGGACAGTAAAGAATTAAAGGTGATGAACTTTCTCCTAGCCTATAGTTTGGACAACTCAGTAGAGGGAGTAACAGGGTAACAACATAGGCTTTCTGCAGATCCCCTGCAACAGCTGAGGCTGCTTTTTCACCCGTTTTTCTTTCATAGAGCGGTAACAACCCATATACTCCCCGACTCAGAGGTGAGCACTGAGTTCTCCCTGAGGATCGTTAGTAACGTCACACTTCCTGCTGGCAAAAATCCCTACCTCCTCCCAGCTTCCTGTTCACAAATTGTTACTTCACTGTCTGTTTTTTCCAGTCCTTAGGCCCTTCTGCTTCCCAATGAGGCCCCAGGTGGCATACTGCTCTGTTTCCTCCTTACCACCTAACTCACCAGGCTTCCCAATGCAACACTACCACCGAATTAATGACCGGTTCTGTGAGTGACAGATTCTCTGGCCTTCCCAGGCAAGCTAGGAAATTATTCTTCTCCCACTCATTCCGCAGAAGGGAAAAGAGATTGTATACAATATAAAATCAATTATTATACACTTCTTTGGCCCACAACAGCTCCTTGTCCATAGTTAACCCACTGAAATAACAGACTCCCCGCATTAGTTGTTTTTCCATGCAAAGCCTGTATCTCAGCATCCCAGCAGCTACCCTCTTCCCTGGAAAACTCTGTGTGTATTAAGTCTGTGCCACCAGCCACTTCATACAACTCACTGAAAGAGGAAAAACTAATATGATGGAGAAGAAGGGAATGAGAGACACATAATATGTGGCACATCATGGGAAGACTGAGAGGTGATAATGACAAGGACAGCAGAGGCTAAAACCAACCTAGAGTTTGGTGGCATAAGAAGAAAAATAAAAAAAGAGAAGCAAAGGAATGGACAGACTTTGGTCCTGGAATGGGGAGGCAAGGAGGCAAGGAAACAAGGAAGGGAAACATAAGCCAAGGCAAACCATGGAGGCACGCAGAACATGTGGCTGAAGATGTACTGGAGATGCTGCCTTGGAGAAGAAAGGATCTGTATCACAGATACAGTCCCAGTGCTGGGAAAGAGCAAATGGGAACCCTCAATTCAAGAGAAGGAGAACAGGGGACAACATGCTTTGGGCAAGAAAGAGCAAGTGGAAAGACTTGCAGGGACTCGCTGAAACAAGACAAGGAGTAAGTAAAAACAGAGCGCTGCAGTGGATGTAGTAAACCAGCCTTACAGGCTTCCTAAATTTTCCTTTATGTAGGACCTATCTTTGCTCTGAGTTATTGCTGATGCAGACGGGGTAATATCTCCAAAGCAAACCCTTCTAAAAACTGGGATGAATGAGATCAGTTATACCTCTCAAAAATAAATCGTCAATTTTTTAAACTGTAAGATAAGTAATAAAGTCAATAAACAATTAGGTGGAAGAAAGTGATTGGCTTGGTAGCTCTTTATTGACACAGGATAGAATACAGTGCAGGTTACACTGAACTATACAAGTGTAGATAATTAATGCATATTACACCAACGTTAACACTAGAGGGCTCTGGGCTCACACTTTACAAGCCTGTATGAAAAGGTTTTCTGTCAAAAGGGTTTCTTTCAAGGCACTTCGATGTGAGCCACATAATAACTGTTGCCTTACTTTCAAATCATTAAGATAAACTTTGCTCTTAACTTACTCTTGAATCTATAGGCATCCATTCCACATAACATACCAAGACTTGTTTATATGCCACTTAATTTTTTCTTTTTTTTCTTATGTGATCATCTTTGGAACACAAATAAATTGCAGCAGAGAAATCATTCACTTACTTAGGACAGAACTTATTCCAGCTGTACAAAAAGCATTCAAAGGTTTCGGGTCTAATTTCAATATTGGCTGTCAGCAGTCCTTCCTTGGGCATTCATACACTTGCTCCCCACTCAGGACTCCTGTTACATAGCCTAACTACTGGATGACCAGCTTATTTTTTCCCCCTTTTCCACATAACATTTTAAAACTCTGCAGAATAAATAAAAAATCACTAATAATCACTTTTCAGCTATGCTTTGTAATTATCAGTAACATATAAAATGTAACCTGAAATTATATGTCTATTCAGATTTACCACCTAGGAGTCCACTTCAAGTAATTAATTTGACTGCTAAAGCACGACGGCCAGCTTTTAAGCCACATCACATTCTGAAAACAGCTATGGAAGGACTTAGGATTGTTTGTGGCACAACCCAGGAGCAGGACTGATAAAAGACAACTCAAGAATGGAAACCACACTTGATAATAGCAAAAACCCAACTCAAAGAAGGGAGCTTTCTTCCTCTTCAATAGTTTTTTTTCTACCATTGCAAAAAAGACCAGCTCTGTTGCAACCAGCCAAATTAAAGTGGAGTTTTATAATAGAACAGGAGACTAGTTCTATTTGAACATTATTAATATAATAAAACAATTATAAATGGACAGAAAGTACATTTTTGCAAATTATGCAGTGCTCATGACTGTCACATTTTCTTCTGCTCCTTACTGTTTCAAAAATTATCTTCCTTCTTGAGTCTCAGATTTCTTTCGGCATTCATTATAATTCTTATTTATAACTATAATTTGGTTATAAGGAACCAGCAAATGTTTGCACTGTTACAATAACTGTTGTTACCAACAGTTATTCACATAGTTAAAATCTTCTAAATAGATAGAAAATTACTTTGTCTGCTAACTTCTCTCCTGCTGTTACAGCCATGCATGCAAATAAAATCCCACTTTTGCCTCCCTGTGTTTTAAGAAAGCAAAGACTGTCCAGGCAGTCAAAAATGGAGGCATTAAACATGAGCAATTACAGACATCTCATGCACTAAGTCTCACAAAATGCTGTAGACAACTGCAGGAGTCTAGTAGCCAATCCTGAAACTAAATCATTAATTCTGCGCTTGCACCAGTCTACCTGCAAGGATATCCCCGTAGCTGTTACTGGTTTTCACTGACTTCAAAAAAAAAATATGCCAGAAATATTTGAGGGGACCCTGATTCCGAGGCAAATTTGGAACTGGCCTAAGTTTTGGACAATATCAGGTGTGGACTCTGTAGCTGTTCCATCACTCAGCAAGGAGCCAGTCAAAACCTGTCATTCCACTTTTAGCTGATCTCTAGAGAGGTTTGGGGCCAAAGCTGAGCTTTAACACATTGCTTAATGTCACACCTACTGAGGCACGTGACTGCCAGCTGCAACACAGGCACAATATGAAAACTGGCGGACAAAATATGACAGTAGGTGATATAGAATCTGTGGAAAAGGCATAATAAACACCATCATGTAATGACCTCCTGTCACAGCAGAACTAACTTTCTTATTCACATTAGTTGGTGGTTGCTCTGTATTCTGGAGAATGAGATTATTCTACCTGATGCAGTTCTATCACTTGCTCTGCTATTAATGCTTTCATGCTTTATGACCTCATTCTAATGGAAATTCAGGTCCGTTATTCAGATATCTGCTATTTGACAGAAACTGAGCATTTTAATTGCACTAAATTTGTGTTGACTGAAGATAATGCAAAACAATACTGAATCACATACCTCATGGCAAGGTGTAGTTGCATAGCATTCATAATGGAGAAGTTGTCACAATACACTTGATCTAACAGAGACATGTAAAAAACCTTTATCCTTAACAAGGAAGCTATGGGATCAATATAATCCATCCCTCAGTAACCCTAGACAGGACTTTAATGACCAGTATTTTGACAAACAGTCTTTCAATCTCAGTTGAGATTCCATCAGAAGTAATTTTCAACCTAAACCATTCTCAGATTTCCAATATACTCTGGGCTTTTATAAAAGTGTTGTGGTTTAACCCCAGCCAGCAACTGAGCACCACACAGCCGTGCGCTCACTGCCCCCGTGGTGGGATGGGGGAGGGAATCGGAACAGTAAAGGTGAGAAAACTCATGGGTTGAGATAAGAACAGTTTAATAATTGAAATAAAACAATAATAATAATAGTGGAATATACAAAGCAAGTAATGCACAATGCAATTGCTCACCATCTGCTGACGATGCCCAGTCAGTCCCCGAGCAGCAGCCCCCCAGCCCCATTTCCCCTATTTTATATACTGAATGTGATGTCATATGGTATGGAATATCCCTTTGGCCAGTTTGGGTTGGCTGTCCTGGCTGTGCCCCCTCCCAGCTTCTTGTGCATCTCCAGCCTTCTCAGTTGGTAGAGCACGGGAAGCTGAAAAAGTCCTTGACTAGTGTAAGCACTACTTAGCAACAACTAAAACATCAGTGTGTTATCAACATTATTCTCATACTAAATCCCAAACACAGTACTATACCAGCTACTAGGAAGAAAATTAACTCTATCCCAGCCAAAACCAGGACAAAAAGAAAAGAAAAAGTTTGTTAGTCATTGTAAATGTTTATTACGTTGTTACAGATTCCATGTTTATTTTTATATACGTGTGTATGTGTGTGAAGACCAGCAAAGGTATATATAGGACAAACTCATTAACAATCCTACCTCCCATTTGTCTTTTATCTTCAGTCTGAAATGGTTAGCACCAAAGGCTTCACACAAACAGCCTGTTAATTCAGAGCAATTACTAACCAGAAATAACAGAGTAGCCTGTGATTTTGTTTCAACATAGTGAGCTGGAGGTCTTGAAGAAAAGGCATCTCTGAAGCAAGCTTTCCAGCAGAATACAAACATTTAGCAGAAAATTCAAAAAATCCAGCTTTTTACATAAACAAAAAATAGCTCCTTACCATGTTAGCTTATCATTGATTTATTAGATCTGCTCTTAAATTCTTTCCTGAAGAATTCCTTTATGTCACTATCTTTGTGAGAGGAACAGTGGGCTTGAGGGAAAAGGAGGAATGCCACCAAAAAGCATATGAACTTCAGTCAGCCATCAGACCACATGGATTCACATGTGCCTTTCCACCAATGCAAGAACTCACCCATGAAAGGAAGCCCTTCCATAGCAGTGGGCAACCAAGGTGTCAGTTGTATCTATGTAAAACCAGCACAGTCACTGCTGAATCAGACCCTGGAAAAGGGAGGAGACTTCTGTGGGATCACCAAAAGAGCCAGGTAGCAGAGGGAACGCAATAAAAAAAGTGCACCTCATGGGAATAGTTGCGCTTACAGATTGCCTTTATATGTTAAATGCAAAGATTTATTTGTGCAAAAATCTGGGCCAAACCTTTGTTTATACTTAAACTCCTACAAGTTCTCCCATGACACAACTGCACTATGAAATTGAATTAAATCATCAGCCACATATTTCGCACAAGGAAGACTTCAGCTGATTAAGACACTACATGATCTGCTCTAATTCGCCCCCTCTCAGCTCTCCAGGCTCGGAATACGCCGCAGGGACAGGGCAAATAATAGCTCAAGTCTGCTCAATTCCTGCGAACCTCACAAAGCTCATGAGCTCTTCTGCCTCAGTATCAAAGCAGCCATTTTTGCACTCCCTAAGCAGAAATTCACACAGAACAGCAATCCTAAGCCACAAGGCCATCAAAGCTAGTCTGCGCTCCAAGAGGCACAGAAAAACCTGTCAGCATTACACTGATGTAACTACAGTGAACATTATATTAGCAGGATCTCAATTTACCTCACAGGAAAATACAAATATGCACTGTGACTAATCTCTGAGACATTCAGGAAAGTATGAAAATGGCTTGGAGACTCTTTTTTACAGTTCATCCACCCCAACTGAAAAAACTACTGAACATCCCAAATGCCTCAGTAAGCACACCTCACTTACCCAATTGAGGAAGCACATTTGAGCAACACACAAGGGTTAGAAATAAATAAATAGACAAAAGTTACCAGAGAGAGACAGAGACTTTCTCCTACCTTGGTTCACTCATTCTGGTATGGTCACACTGGTGTTATTCCATTATTTTTCTAGCACATGTGACTGCAGCATCAGGCCTTCTTATGCTGGGAATCAAACACAAAGCAGAGCATGAGGATTACGACCTTTCTTGCATTTATGGCAGCAATGATAAAGAAGGGACCATCTTTCTAAAGGCAGGTTTATTTTTTCAAGTTGTCAATTCACTTTAAGCAATTTGAGATTAATCTAATCTGGTGATGTGGCCAAACTAAGCATTCGGAAACTGCCCATAATAAAGGCTGCCGGCAGCAAATTGCTTCAATCCTGCCGACTATACTTTTTTAAAGCTTTTATCAAAAGTAGAATTAATGCAATGCATTAGAAATAATTTCTCACACATAATTTAGTCACAAATGCCATTAAATAATAAAGAATCAAACCACCCTGTGCCCCACATGGCTCTTTGAAAATTCCTTTTACAAGGGCTCAGAGTAAACAGTACAGGATGAAACAAATTTATTTGAGTTTGCCACAACCTGTTCATCCATGAAGTAAGAGCATTTCAGGAGGGAGGAAAGAGAACAACCACCCACTGCCTTCAGAGAGCTTTTCCCATTCCAAACACCACCACAGCTGTCACAAACCGTTGAAGATAATGCTGCAAAAAGGTGGCAGCACAGGAGCTGTGAGCGGCTGGGCAGAAGGAGGTTGTGTCCTTCCCAGGGCCTAACCCAAAACTCACCAAGCTCCAGGAATGTCCTGCTGAGAAATATTGAGAAATACAACAGAGCAAGGACCCCCTTTCCCAGGCGGCCTTCAGGTATGCCATCTTAGACCTACAGGGCCACCGCAGGACGTGGGGCGCTAGCAGCGGGAAATGCCTTGCTCCTGGGTAGCTGGCAGCTGAGCAGCTAAGGTGGCTGGCCTGAGGCATGCCACGCTCCCTGGCTGTCATCGAGGCTGCGTAAAGCCCCCAGGGATGATGTCCACCCAAATGCAAGGTTTTGCCTGCCTCCCAGAGAAAGTGCAGCCCTTCACAGGGGCTGCCAGGCATAGTTTACCTCAGCGTAGCCCCCGAGACGGAGGGGTGACTGGCACCACCCAGGCAGCACCCTGTACCACACACACAGGGTGCCTGCAGCTCCAGGGGTAGCAATTCACCATCATCACCACTTCTTCAGGAGAAAGGCAGCGAGGTACGTACCTGCAGCACGGTACTCCTACCTCTTTAGAAAACTTATTTTGAGAGGACTTGGCAAGTTTGCTGCATTTCTGCTCCTGGGACAGCAACCAAAACTGCCTGAAAGGCCTGGGACTTTTTTTTCCCCGTTTCTTTTTGTTGTTGTTGGGGTTTTGGGTTTTTTTTCCTGACAGGAATTTGGGACAGAACAACCCCATCCCCTCATGCGAGCAGGCACCACAGGCAAAATCACAGGCTTTCCACCCCAAAACAACTTAGTGGAGCACAAGCTAATCCACCTCAGCAAGGTAAGCTGTTAACTCATACCCGGGATTACATGTAAAGGGTGGAAAAGTGCTGGTGGCAAACTGCCCCCCAACACCCCCCAGGCCCCAGTAGGGCTGCCCTGGCCCTGCTGCAGCCCCAGGGCCAGCCTCCCTTGGCCCCTGCAACCAGGGCACAGCAATGCCCTGGCTCCCTCCTCTATCCTCTGTGGCAAAGCACACACCACACAGTATTTATGCAGATGGTATAAATACACAGTATTTATTTACAGGTGAACAAAGCAAGCTACCCCACCATTCTCCATAAAGTCCAGTTTCTAACATCATTGGGGTTTGGTACGGTTTTATCTTCTTTAAAGGTTGAAAGAGAAGAGAGGAAAAAAAATGTCTCCAGCTGGTTTTTGAAAGTATGTCCTTTTTCCAACCTCTTTGTTTTTATCAGCAAGTGTTGCCAGTTGATCCTGGTTGCCTGGCAGAGCAAAGTTGCCTAGGTACTGCATTTTACAGCCATTTGTGTGCCTTAGCAGATGCTCCCCTGTCTCTGCCTGCTGCACATTTCTGCTGTGTTCACAGGGCCTTCAGGCAAGGCTGAGGTTTCTGTCAGTTTAGACAATGGGCTGAATCAGGACAACATAGGAAAGGCTCAAAGCTGTACATATTCCTCTCTGTAAGGTGTGACAAATGATGTTCTGGCACTGCTGAGAATCTGATGTGTCATACCAATAAACTTGGATATCCTGACTGCAAAAGTAATGACCGTCAAGATCAAACAGGTTGCTTACAAGGAAACAGCAGAATGTATGCAAAGGCAGCCTGTTTGCCACCTTGCTAAACGAGCAATTCTATCCTCACTTATAGTTCTTGAGGCTATGTCTGTCTTGTTATTTATTCTTTGTTTCATTCTTAATATCCATTGTGTCATGCAGCTTAATGCATATTTGTACTGATGATTATATTGCATTTCTTCTGTTACATGATACAGGCTACGGACTCTTTCATTCTGTTTATTGACATGTATATGTTTTCTTAAAGTTTTGAAATACATATTTTAAGCATTTTTTTAAAATAATGTGTATTTGTATTTTAAATTAAATCCATAAGCTTTCACTTTTTTGAAGAAACTATGTTATTAGTCTCCAGGAAATATAGCTAGCTGCTTTCAGAATCACACAGAAAGTTTCACAGCTGTGCATTTGGTTTATTCACCTATCAGCAGTTGCATAGAAGATCATTGTTCCATCTTGTCAGACTCAAACTTCTGTACAATACAATAACAAACGAAGTGTTTTGCTTGAGGCAACAGGTTATTTTGTTCCTTTCTCCCAATAAGTTGTGTGTCATCTAGGATGTGACTCAGATATTTCAGCTGTGTTAGGCAATCTGCGTTGATATATGTATGAATTCTCACGTTAAGAGTACTTCTGTGGTTAGTGCACAAGGATCCCAAAGGAGAAAGGATCTATGGGGAAAGGATCTACATGGAAAGTGCAGATTTGTTGTCTGTTGTTGTTTGCTATTTCAACCAAATTTTTGCCTCTTATTTTCAGTAATCAGTCTGGAACTACTTGTACCATTACTTCTCTGAAGTCTATCCAGCCTTCTCTCTCTCTCTCAAATGAAGGTCATAGGTAATATAAGGTTTGTAGGCAGAGATAATGTTTAATTGGCTCAGCTGGCATAATTAGAAAAATTAGGCACGCTTTTTGGCACAGAAGCCCTCCAGTCAACTTCAAAAAAAGGTGACTAAATATTTTGCCATCAGACAGTTATTGCTTGGATAAGTCTACCTAAGGAAGTGGTGAAATCCAGCCACATCCTACTCTCCTAGCTTATTCAGCTGAAACCAGGAGGACTGGATTTGCACAGTGAGGACAGAATTTGGCCCACAGTCAGCTTCAGGGAAACATTTGCATCATTGACACTTGAAGAAAAATTCTGCATTATTTTAGTAATATGTTTAAAGGCTTGCTTTCTCCATGTACTTCTATTCCACTACAGACACTCTAAAAAACTAGTACTGCTACTGTTATATATATATATATATGTTGCTAGATGTAAAAGGGACTTGTAGGACTCACTCCCACTGGCTGTATGGGTGCAACATTTTTTTACTTCAAGTAGAGCATATTGTAGTGTTACATTTACATGTCTCTACACTGCATGTAAGACACATACATATGCAACAACCATGTAGACAAGTTCTAAACAAGCAGTCAGTATTTTACCTGTAAACACATCCCAGCAAGTCTCCTGGGTCTTGAGGGATTGTTCCCAGCAGAAAGGATTGGTCCCTCTGGTATTAACATTGGTGTGTTTGGGGTGGTGGTGGTTGCTTGTTTTACTGAATCTGGTTTCATGGCAGGTGGTTTCAGTGTCCTCCACTTCTATCCATGCATGTGACACCATTAGTTGCTGGTAGCAGACAAAGTCCTCCTTCTAACTGGAAAAAATGCTTTGCCCTTGACTTCTGCAAAGGTTGAGAGTAGTTGTCATTTTATCCCTGATAATAAATCTCCTATTCGTTTTGTCAAAGGCTTAGGTATTTAACAGGCGTCACACAAACTGAATCCATACAGAGCAAACAGTCAGACAGAGACTGCCATTGTGGATGAGTTGTTATACTACCTTCAGCCTTGTGCCTAAAAATGTTCTTGAGGTGTGGTCTTGGCTCTACCCCAACACAACGCACATGCTGACAGATCAGAGCCTTGTAAAATAATTGCTGGTAGATAAAGTAAATCCTCATCAAAAATGTACCTCTGATGAAAAGAACAATATGAGTTATCAAGCCATGTGAAGGCTACAGGAACACAGAACGAGGACTGGGAGTTTCGATTGAAATATTTCTGTAAAAATCATGCAACAGCATGAATAACATTCCTTTACAGGAGGGAATGAGTAGCAAGGAAAGGGTGATCCTACTCTCTCTGCTCGCTCTNNCCCCCCCCTCCATTGTCTGTTATTTTTTTCTAGTTTTCTGATTGCATGTCATTAAGAACATTTCCATTTTGGGGCTGTGGGGTACTGGTTCTTAGCTGTCAACTGAGCAGCATTCTGGAGAATTTATGAAACTCTAAACTCATGAATAGCTGTGTTGGAACAACTGGGATTACTTATGTCTGTAAAGTCAGATTCACACTTAATACCCAATTCCATTCCACATACTTATTCAGAAAGGTAGTTTAAGAACACATGCATTTCAGAATAAACTAAATGCTTGCTTTAGCATTAGTGTTATCCTAACAGCTAAGAACCCCACTCACACGGACCAGGATTTTCCTGTGCTAGGCACTATAATATACTATGGTCTGAATCAATTCTTTGAAATACGCACTTACATGCTTTGCCAAATCAGATTAGAGTTTCGTTTTGTTTACATGTCTCTGCATTGTCCTATTATTATTTATCTAGATATTTATTAAGCCATGGTGGTGCTTGTAGTAGAATAGCATAGAATTACTCTCTGCTGTGCTCTACAAACATGAAACGTGAGAATTCTTAGAGATAAAAGGTAATATAAAGACACGGAAGAGAGGAGAGAGAGAGAACAGTAATAGGCATCTAGGGTTACCTATGCTATTTATGAAGCTTAAAGGAAACAGACAACTGCTTGAAACTGGGATTTTGCTAATTATTTCTGTAGTAGTGTGGCCCTTGCTCTGCTAGTTTTAGGACAGTAGTCACAATATTCCTGGAGTGAATAGCAGTCAGAGGGGAGGGACCAAAGCTGACTAGGGACAAAAACTTTTCTTAAACTCCAGCAAGCAACGTCATTTAAAGGACACTCTGAGATACAAGGATGTCCACGCACCACCTCCAAGACAAATAAAATTCAGAAGCATGACGTCCTTTCCATGGCTTGCCCAGAACAGTACAGAAAGGAATTCGTTATACCAAGTTGTTTAACTCTTTCAGTCACAAAGGCCAGCCAGTATCTTTAGTTGTGTTTAATTTAGTTTACTTCCAGGATCTGGAGGTACAAATAGTTATATTACCCCATTCATTTTTACACTTGCTACCTCACACACGTTCTCAGCTTCCTCAGTCATCCATATGTACCCACTTCCCTCTGACAGCTCTCTGCATTCTGTCTCTTCACTCATTCTTTCCAGCTGTTCTCCCTTTATGATCTCGAGTCCCACTTTCTTCCCCTCCCCTCTCTCCCAGTCAGTGCTCCACTTTCCATCTCCCTTTGGCTTCTGTAAGAGGAAGCTGTTACACTCGTAGTCCAGTAGCAGCAACAGCAAAGGGTGAGAAGAAAAGGGGCAGTGAAGAGGAAGCTCATCTGCTGGCAACAGATGAGCTGCAACAGAAAGTCAAGAATAGAATGAAATTGGCCAGTCTTCAAGGTCTTTTAACTTCTATTTTAAGTTTGCTTCTTCTCCATACTGACTGCAACTATGATCCATATGCCCTTTTAACTTAACAAAAAACAACAAAACCAACAACAACAAAGCCATAGAGATAGTGAACCCAAAGGTATCACATCAGAATCCCCTGAGCCACATATTTGTGGAGTATAGGAGGGTATTCTTCAGAATTATCACTTTGTGCTTGCTCAGCTCTTTCCTTGACATGCTATGTTGGCCACTGCCACAGATAGGGTATTGGGTTGGATGGACATTTCCTCTCATCTACTGTGGTCATTCTTATACTAAATGAACAGAGTGGAAGTAGTTCTCATTTGGGTAAAACAAACACCAACTTACCTACTGCTCTTGTTTACGTTAGTGTTGGGGGGAAAAAAAACCCCTCCAACGTATTAGCAAAGCAAACACGTATTTATCAGAAAGGTTTGGTTCTGTTTCCCAGTATCTAGTTTACTTTTCTGCTGAAGTACAGAAAGGTTAAGAGTTTGATTTGGCATACATTAAATGCTTTACCACACAATAGAAATACCGGGATCTCTCTGAGCTAAATGTAACACCCTAGGATGGCATCAGTAGTTGTATGAACAACTTGAATTCCAGTAAATTCTAATGAACAGTGTTTTGCTTTTCAAGTGTAGTTGTCAAGATATGCTTTTTAAACAGATGCAAGGTCCCCCCCAAGTTCCTTACGCTGCAACACATTGATTTGTTAAATGATATATCCAGCAATTTATTCTCTTGCCACATTCTGAATAGCTGGATCATTCCGACTGAAATATTTCCAACTCCTCCTTCCAAAAATACTTGACACAAGTAGATCAAAAGTCTGTAAAATATCAACTAAATGATTAAAAGCTTGATGAAGTCATAGCAATTGGAAAGACAGTCTTAGCATGAAAAATGTTGTATAATCACATCTGGCAGTGCTATAAGGTAAAGATATAAGAAAGATTCAGGAACAAATCAAAACTAGAGTCGGTCATGTTCTAGCTAATGTATAACTGATGATTCAAGATAATAATTCAAGTCAGTAGATATGCAGTCATTCAGCTTCCACTATTCTGCATTATACATTGCCTTGGGATAGGAAGCATTTTGCCAACTTAGTAAGCCAGCATGTGGAAGGATACAATCATTATCAAAGTATACATTATTAAAGGATTAATAAAATTTGTATAAGCTTCCATAGAAGTCTCCTCATTGATTTCAGTGGGAGGTGAATAATGTTCTACATATATTAA
>WAAD01021047.1:261776-283772 GCA_013389945.1 Fregata magnificens | reverse complement strand
ACTGGAAGAGAAGGGTTGACATGATCTTGTTTTTCCAGCTAAGCAATTAATTGTCTCTAATAATTTATCACACTGATAACATCTGTCTCAAAGTTGACTCCAGTCTCCTGTTCTAGTAGTGGGAGAAACATTGTGCTGTAGTAAAATTTATGAATTAACACACACCTTTTTTAATTATGCAAACTGAGGGACAGAAATTCCTCTCTGTATGGAAGACCCAGAAGTTGGTGTTAGGCACCTCAAAGTTGACTTTCCTTGGAAATACAGTTTACTAATTAAGTTTTTCTAAATGGAGTGATAAACCAAATGGCATTTATTAAATATATTAAATCCACAGATCTAGTGGGCCTTACAGCAAGTTTGTTCCTGTTTTAGCGTATTTGTTAACTAGCATAGTCAGCACTAGAGACTGTTTTTAGCACAGAAAAATGCTTTGTTTTATTTCTTCCCAATGAAGTAAATTACTTGAATAGAACATGTTGATGTGTTTAAGAGGCAGCATATGTGCTGCAGGCATACTTCTGCTCTGGAGTAAATTTGACATTTCTTTCAGACTAAGGTAAAGCATCCATATTATCCATGCATGGCAAAGGTGAGCTTACAGCTGGCAGTCCAATTCCTCTTCCAAACCTATCTCCGAACCAAGAAGAAACTCAGGTAAGGCTGTGTTCTGGGTACTATAACAACATATTCTGAGGTTTTTGTGCTTGTCGTACCTACAGTACCTTGAAATAAATACTGCAGGTAGCATAGACGTTCACAGGAGTAGCAGTACATTTCTGCTTTGCATTGGAATCCCATCATAAAGAAAGCTGAGAGAGGAAGGAGGGTCATATATAACCTGATAGTTTGCTGCCTCTCCCAGCTGTCCGTTATTTCGGTGGTAGTGGATTGGGCACAGAAAGGCTTTAATGGATTTAAAGACAGCAAGTTGTTCCAAAATGCTTCTCTAAGTGTTTTTTGTCTTAAGCCACCTACTGTATGTTCAATTAAAGTCAAAATTCTTTCTGTTTGGTAAACAAGAAACACGGCTTAGGTTTTGGAGGTGTTTTTTTCTCTTTCGTTACTGACAGTTGTCATCCCTGTTTTGTTAAAGGGCTGATACAGAAGAATGGATTGCCACCATAGATGCACTGCTCTCCAAAAGCATCGATGCTTGTCAGTGGTTAGTTGAATATTTTGTCGGGCCAGAGGGCCGGGAGCTTGTAAAGTAAGTACTGGTGGTTCTGTTTTAGGTGTTTTGTGTCTCATGTATGGATAAAGCTTCCTAATAACGTAATCTGGCCTATACTGATGCATTCCCAAAGACTTGACTGCACATTCTTTAAACAGACACTCTAAATAATCCCTTAGGTTTTTATTTCTAGTATTTTCTCTATTGTGCAGCCTTCTGAGGAATTCTGAAAATCTAATAAAATAGTGCAGCATACGTGGAGGAAGATGCAGATGTTTAATTCAGTGGAGTGCCTTGGAATGTGTTTAAGTTTATGTCTAGTCACTCCAGAAAGTGGTGGGAAAGGAGAACGTGGTAAAAGTGTTTGGGGTAAGGTAAGTTAAATACTTATCTGACAAAGATCACAGATGAACTGGGAAGAATTTTTCTCACCGAGCTCAAGATCAGCTAGTAGGTGTTTTGAAAACACGTAAGACAAATTATTGGAGAACTGACACGCTTTGAGAGGTGTGTCAATGTAAAGAAAATTTTGTCTTCAAAGTTGCATTGAAAGATGGATCCTATGATAGCTTTTAGTTTTAGCTTTTTTGTTACTTGAATGAATAAATATAAAGTAATATTATAGGCCTTACTAGTGACAAGGCGGAGTGCAGGAAAATAAGTTAAAGCTTATCCACAGAAGTACAATACAAGAACTGTCTGGCCTGTTTTCCTTTTTAAAATAATAAACACCACACTTAATCATAGTAACTGTGTGTACACGTTGATTCTAGTTCTCTTTGCAGCTTCACCTTTTATCTTCCAGGACTTTCCTCCTGGAATGCAGTGTAAGAGAGGTGCGAGTTGCTGTAGCCACTATTCTTGAAAAAACCCTCGACAGTGCCTTGCTTTATCAGGAGAAGGTTAGTGTCACCTCATCACCAACGATCCTGTTGGTTGTCTTTACCTGATGGCTCTTGCTGTGTTTGCAGACAATGCTGTGTGATTTGTAAATAACAAGGTGAAAGGCTCTTGTCTTGATCATGCTTGTAGCTCTTCATTTCTTGAATAGGTTAATGCTTGTCTGTTCCTACCCTAGGAGGTAACATGCTGCTGTAATTCTCAGAATTTAAGTTCAAAGTATTACTTATAAATAATTCTGCCTGATTTCAGCTTGTCTTATAAACTGGTATCACATATTCTTTTAATAGTTTGGAAACAGTGTTTTCTTAAGATTTATTCTCTTTTTTTTGATTCCAGAAATGAAGCTTAATTTTTAACTGATTCTCCTTCCTCATTCAGTCAGAAGCCTGTAGCAGTAGTAACTGAGTTATGCTGTTCCAGAGAGAGACCATAAGTATGGTTATTGTTCAAAGGTTTCATTTTCTGTTAGAAAATCTTGGCAAGTAAGTTTGCGAAGTGCAGCTTTGTTACACTTTGCTGATCTTAATATTCTAGGAAAACCCAGCAGGAAATTTGTGAAAAGGAGTCATTCGTAGAGTGCTTGAGACTTACGTATTTCTCTTGGGATACCTGAACCAAGTCATTTGTATTAAGAGAACTCAGACAGAAATGTTGTCTGTGTTCTGGCCCGTTTCTGTAAGTTGTCAGTGGGGGCTTGGATGCTTTTAAATGTCCAAGTCTTGTTTAGTCTGAAATAATTTTTTAATCAAATTTTAATATTTGGTGCAGTAGGATGTTTTTCCTATCCGGTTTCTGGGATCTGTCCTTTTTCATCCAGTGTCATGGATGGAAGGCACTACTGTTGTACAGGCTTCTGTTAAGAAAGTGTGTCATATTTAGAGCTTTAAGGAAAGATTGCTATGAGGTCCTACAAGCTGAATACAGTAGTAGGGAGATGAACATTCACAATATAGTTTGATAGTTTTTGATTACTTCCTCTGGGCTGTTAGTTGCTGTCTGTTAACTGAGATGTAACAAATTATATACCAGTGTGTATACCCTTAGTGTGCTTTGATGCAAACTAAACACTAACATTGCTTTTTGCATAGTTGAGCGTGATAGTACGCTAACATGAGACCTTGAGTGACAGTTTACTTCTAATCTGGTTTGGTTTGCATTACTGTAATGACTGGAATGTTTGAACATCAGTTCACTCTGAGGAGTAATTTGAATGGCTTTAAAAGTATTGCAAACTTATGTAACTGCTGAGTTCCACTTCTTTGAGCAAGTTACCTACATGCCAATGCTTTCATTACTTTCCTGCTTAATATATGCAGCATTCATTCAGAAGAGTTAAAAATGGGAAGGCTGGAATCCTATGTATCAAGTGTATCTGACCACACATATGATTTTCTTAACCATACCTTAACTCTGATATGTTAAAGGCTTTTGATTTTTAAGCAGTAGACAACTCTTTAAATTCAAATTAATAATGTTTTCACAGTTAAAAAGTCTACATCAGTTATTGGAGGTGCTACTTGCTCTACTGGATAAAGATGTACCTGAAAACTGTAAAAACTGTGCTCAGTACTTTTTGCTTTTCAATAACTTTGTACAGAAGGTAAGAAACCATTATTTTTTTCAATGCTAGTTTAATTTTAAAGGACAATAGTAAAGCAGCTAGTCATCCATATTCATAGAAGGTTTAAGCAGCACAGTGAAACTCTTCCAGGACCTTTATTAGAGTATTCCTTTTTTTATTTTTTTGAAAAGTAAATAGCTTTGAACACTAGGTTAGGATAAAGTCATACAAAAATGTACCAGCAAAGTCTACGAATTGAAGCTGTCATTTCCAGAGTCTGAATTTTGGGTTTCTGTTCGGGGGGGGTTGTTCTTGGCTGTTCTGGAAAAAAAAAAAATTATCCAGCGTTCAGGATTTTTGTCCTATAGGAAGCAGAATAACTGGCTGGACTGTACCCAGTATGGTTTTTCTCTGTTCCCCTATTCTTTTTTTCTTTTTTTATATGACACTTATTTTGCTTATGCTGATTCTGGTCTGGTTTATATAATGTGCTCTATATAATAAGACAGCTTTTTAGAGGTGTACCTTATTGATCTGTGTGACTTTTTCTTTTAGAGTAGAAAATGCAGTGTTTAGCCTATGCATTTTACTTTTGTTGCCTAGAGCATTAACCCTTTACCTGCACAGTAATTTAACTTTTTCTTGTTATCTAAACAGCAGGGTATAAGGGCTAGCAGTCTTCTTCTCAGACACTCTGCTTTGAGGCACATGATCAACTTTCTCCTTGGCCCCAGCCGGCAGAGTAATCAGGTAAAGCGTACATAGCGTGTGGTTTTGTGCAATAGTTTGTCCATCCCATGTTTTTATGATGCTTAAATTATGAATAAATACTTTTCATGTGGTAGGATAGACTAATCCTTGGATTATTCTGTAAACTTCATGCAAGTCTTCGTCTACCTACGTGTAGTTAACATGGAAGTAGCTGTTTTGGCAGAAGTGAGTGCCATGGTTGATAACAACAACATTTTCACCAACTTCAAAGTATTAGAACGTGGTGGTGGACTCTTAAGGACATTGCTTTGTTTTGACTTAGCAGACGTTGACTAAATCAACCAATCAAAAGTTAATTAAATCTCTCCTTTGGCTCAAGCAGAATCGCAGGTGGAGTTCAGCACAAGCACGTGAGTTTGGATATCTTCACAATACTGTAGCACTACTTGTTTTGCACTCTGACGTCTCTTCACAAAGAAATGTTGGTAAGAATTGAGTTTTTGCCTTTTGGTGACTTTGCATTTCAGTTACTTTTACTGGGAGTAACTTAATATCAGTGAGGAAAAATGCAATCACTTTAAATTTAAGGCAGTAATGGTTAGCATACATTTGATTACTTTTTATTTTGCTGTAAAGGTACTGAGAGTCTGTGGCAAACAGTATTACAGGCACTCTGGGTGGGGTGGGGAATCTTGATATTAACAATATTGTGCCTTCCCCCATCTGCCTAAAAGGTCTTTCCTCGTGAGTGAATCAAGCTGTGTTGTTGTCTGGGACAGACTTGCAGCCTAACAGGCTGTATTTTGTTTAGATTTGTTATGCCTTTTGCTAATCTGAAGGGGAGTATTTAGACTGAGCTACTGAATAACAAACAATGAAATACTTTCCTCGGTATTTCTTACAAGAGACGGAGATATCCAAATAAAGATAATAAAAGAATAAGTTGAGATCTTCAGTTTCCTGAAGGAGGAATTTAAAGTTGTCTTTTTAAGAGAATAATTTGACTTCTGTCTAGGGTTAAAAGTTTCTGGAGTTCGAGGCGGTCAAAAATCATAAAGAAGGATGATAAACATTCTGAATACGATGAATATGCAACAGTGATTGGAAGTGAAGCTAAAGTTCAAAGTACTGATAGTAAATATGAACATTTTGAGTTGGCCTTCTTGCAGTTTGTTTGCCTATATTGTCACTAAAGTAAATGACACTTCAGTGTGCAAGAGATTATTACTTGGAGTGGTACCATACAATCTATAAGCTAGTTGAGATGAAATGTCATTAGAGATAACATGGTGCCAAATGCGCAGCAGCGTCTTCAGGGTGTGTAGAACAATCTAATTTATTAGTGGATTGTTTTTGTATTTGCTGTTATAGCTCCTGGTCTCTTTAAGCAGCGTCCACCTCTAAGCATCACCACTTCAGGTCCGCTTTTGACGCTCCATGAAGAAGTGGAAGCTTTGTTGTTCCTGTCTGAGGGAAAACCTTACTTAATGGAGGTATCTGTTCTAAGTTCTGCCCTGCTTGAACCTAAAAGCTGATCTGATGTTAGTTCTTTGAAATATCCTTACCTGAAAAACACAATATTGAAAAGCAGACAGCTGGGGAGTATGTGGTTATTATTTTGAGCCTAAACAAGAGGCACCTTTGGTTTCTTCTTGACACCTTATTTTCCAGTATATCCCTAAACTTAGGGGTCTAGTTAGAGAGTGTACAAAGTTAGCAAAGACAGCTGAACACGTTTTGCAAGTGCCGATGCAGTCAGTTACCGTATGTCAGCTGGAGGCGCTGCTTTGAATTGCTTTGACATAATGGATCATGCTTGACCAGACTCTTGGAGGTGGGCAGCAGGAGCTAAATAGAGTGCTATGAGGACAGGGGTTCAGCTCACTGGGCCATGCAGGTGCTGGGAGGAAAAAACTGCATCCTTCCTGGAAAAGACTAGCATTCTGTTATAAACTTGATCTATATCTTAGAAATAATTGTATGACTGTGTCTGAAACTGTTTGCACCTTTCCATTAGGTGATGTATGCATTACGAGAGCTAACTGGATCTCTGTCGGTTCTCATTGAGATGGTGGTCTACTGCTGCTTTTGTAATGAGCACTTTTCCTTTACTGTGCTACACTTCATCAAGGTATGGAGATAATCAAGATAAGCTTTTTGCATAAGTGTTTCTTCTAGGCTTTGGCCATACTGAGTCTTATGGGTTATAATGGCACTGGGATCTTATTACAATTAGTACAGTTTGTTGGATTTGGGGGGGGTTGGTGGGTTTGGGGGGGGTTTTAAACTTTTACTGTTAAAACAACAAATTTTCAAAAATCTGTAAAGCTGTCTTGTAATTCTTTGCATCATCAACATATTTTACTGTCTAAGTAACTTTATATTTCTTACGTGCAGACTCAGCTGGAAACTGCTCCACCTCATGAACTGAAAAACATATTTCAGTTACTCCATGAGATACTGGTAGGTGAAGGGTAAAGACTTGTACAGGATAGATTTTTGTATCAATGCATAATGAAAAAAGTTAGGACTGCATTGGTAATTTCAACATGCATGTATCTTTTAATCCTTCAGTTTAGAGTTTTTATTACTTTTTTAATTGCTGTCTTGATAATCCTGTGATATGTGAAACTGCACCAGTCTTATTTGTTTTTCATGTTGAGGTAGTTAAAACCATTTTGTAGAATAGATACAGGTATCACACACAACTTACTTATATCGATCTTTTTCTTTCCTAACAGGTTATTGAAGACCCATTACAAGTAGAGCGCATCAAATTTGCCTTTGAAACTGAAAATGGATTAATAGGCAAGTAAGCCAGTGGGTGAACGCTCCTGTCTCCTAATGACCCTTATGTTGATGATGGTTCATATCATCTCCTAGTTTCTAATCCTTCTAAACTGTTTTACTTCTCAGGGAAAACAACTCAACACTGTTTGATTTAGCCACCACCACCCCACAAAATGCTCTGAGAAAATCCAAAATAAGCATTAGAATATTATAGTAACGCAAACTGGAAAGGAATTTAACTGGGAAAAAATCAGTTATCTCCAACAACAGTGGTCAGTGAACCCAGAGAAGAGTGGTACTTACGTACTTAAAAAGTGACATGAAGGAACCTTAACCAAGAGGTTGTCAAGAGAGATAACTTCCTGAAATAAGCAGATCAGGGTATATACATAATGCAGGGTAAAAAAAAAAAAAGTACCTGCAATTAACATTTGAAGGCTCTACAGAGGCTTCTGGACAGGCTGGATCGATGGGCTGAGGCCAGTTGTATGAGGTTCAACATGGCTTAGTGCTGGGTCCTGCACTTGGGTCACAACAACCCCATGCAACACTACAGGCTTGGGGAAGAGTGGCTGGAAAGCTGCCCGGCAGAAAAGGACCTGGGGGTGCTGGTCAACAGCCGGCTGAATATGAGCCAGCAGTGTGGCCAGGTGGCCAAGAAGGCCAATAGCATCCTGGCTTGTATCAGAAATAGTGTGGCCAGCAGGAGTAGGGAAGTGATCGTGCCCCTGTACTCGGCACTGGTGAGGCCGCACCTCAAATCCTGTGTTCAGTTTTGGGCCCCTCAGTACAAGAAGGATACTGAGGTGCTGGAGCATGTCCAAAGAAGGGCAACGAAGCTGGTGAAGGGTCTGGAGCACAAGTCTTATGAGGAGCAGCTGAGGGAACTGGGGTTGTTTAGCCTGGAGAAGAGGAGGCTGAGGGGGGACCTTCTCACTCTCTACAACTACCTGAAAGGAGGCTGTCGGTCTCTTCTCCCAAGTAACAAGCGACAGGACAAGAGGAAACAGCCTCAAGTTGCACCAGGGGAGGTTTAGATTGGATATTAGGAGAAATTTCTTTACTGAAAGAGTGGTCAGGCATTGGAACAGGCTGCCCAGGGAAGTGGTGGATTCACCATCCCTGGAGGTATTTAGAAGATGTGTAGATGTGGTGCTTAGGGCCATGGTTTAGTGGTGGACTTGGCAGTGCTAGGTTAACGGTTGGACTTGATCTTAAAAGTCTTTTCCAACCTAAACGATTCTATGATTCTATAACATAACAGAGTAGCTCTATGAATCCTGTAACCTTAAAAATTACTCTTTATCTCCTACGTATCTTAAGAAATTGCCAATCTTTTTGTTTAGTCAGCATCCTAATTACCATGAAAAGAAACCGGTTCAGCATGGAGGGATGCTAATACTACTAACTGCGGGATAGCCTCATAGTCTGGCAGGTGGCTCCCATTTGTTGCTGCTCATACAAAGTGTTGTCTCTCCATTTGATACAGAAGCTTTACTGAAGTGAAGTTACTAAAGCATTCAAAAGCAACGGAAAAGTCCCAGAAGTGATGAGAGCTTTCTTCATATGAATCAGGAGAAGAGGCTTTGTGTGCAAGAGAAATGTGGGGTAGCCACATGGTGCTCAAAGAGCACCTCTGATGAGTTAGTGCAGCTTGAGCATCTCTTTCATAGTTGTTTGGATGAGGAGCTGCTTCAGGTTGTGGCTTTCACCTTAAGTTATTTTGGATTCTGTTTTAGTATGAAGCAATATTTAGCTTTGTTCTTTATTTCTCTCTTATATTTGAGTGCTCTTCTGTTTAGTAGTTTCCATGTATGACTGATAGAAGATAAGACGCAGCAGTGTAAGAGAATACCTAAGTGGTTATTTTATTTCTGGGTAAATTGGTCCCACTTGGACCAATTCTGTTCTGTAACTTGGGCAATACATGACCATTTTTCCTCTACAAAGGAGAGATGCAATTATTCAGGTGGATTTTTATGTTGAAGGTGTTTTGTGTAATGTTATTAAATCATACGTATTTGACAAGAACAGCTGTGAGTTTCGGGAGTGGAAGTTGTAGTTTTACCTTGGAGTTTCGTTGCAACAGCACTGAACAGCATCCAGTCTCACTGCACATGGACTGTGACCTATCAGTCACGTTGGCTAGTTTTATTCCAAGAAAGGAAATCAGCAAAAAATAGTTTTCTGTGGTCCTCAAGAGGATGTTTGTGCATAATTTGCAGTACACCAGTGCTGTAATTTTAATCATCTGCTGTGCTTTCACGGTAGAAAAACTGGGAATTTGCAGTTTACAGCACTCATTTGCCTACTTTAGATGTTTCACTACAATGTTCTTTGCTGACTCCTATGGACAGAGCAATTTTTGAGTAACAAATCCGATTGTGGCAGCTCCATGGAAATCTTTGTGCTTCTCCTCAGTGGAAGAATTTTGTTAAGATGTGGGAATTCACGGTATAGAAAACTTCCTGGTAGGAATGGCCTGGGGTTTTGCCCAAGTCTCCCATAGAAGAGGTTCATGGCTGTTGAATTTTGCTATGCTTGTTTGTGTGAAGAAGCTGTAAACACTCTTCTAGCTTTGCAAGTTTTGATCCAGGTGGAAGCTGGTGATCTGGCCCATTTATGGGAGTTTCAGACTTTTTTTTTTCCTTCAGAGAGATGTAACCATAGTGATTATCTAACATAGACTGGGTTATAGGGGAAGAATAACTGCATTAGGAGAGGACTGTTTAAAATTCAGGTACCACATTTGAAAGAATTACTGCATTTTCACTTTGATCTACTTTTAATCCAATAGAGTTGTGGAAGTACTCAAAACTGCCAGCAATACAGTAGTGTGTTTAACACAAATACTCGTGCTAACATTGGTAGAAATAACTGCCACCACCTAAATTAAAATTTTAGCTTAATCTTTGTTATGTTTGTGGACTGGCTGCTGCACAGAAATCTGAATTGTGGTTTTTAATCCATGTGTTTCTCCCCACAGCCTTGATGCACCACAGCAACCATGTGGACAGCAGCCGTTGTTACCAGTGTGTCAAGTTCCTTGTTACTTTGGCTCAGAAGTGAGTAATACAGGTTTCAGAATTTAACCTCATCCCTACCTTAGGCCCCCCTGTGACTGTTAAGGCTGCTGCTCTTTCTACTTTTGATCAGCTTTATCTTTTGTTACTGTGATATAAGTGGTGCTCAAAGGTCTTGGTAGTGCATGTGTCAGTATGAAGTGAAATCTTTACTGATTAGTCCCTGAGATGTATTTCTCATATAACAACTGATAATTGCTGTTTATAAAAGCAAAGGTGAGCTACATTCTGTAGAGCAGGAACCTAGGATTAAGACCAAGATAAACATACGGAAATTGTCCCAGATTTTTGAAATATTATGATTCCTAAATTCTCTTTATTTGGAACTTGGCATATTTCCCAGTAAAGGATAGTTCTGAAATACGTGAGTCTGTGTAGTAGACTACTTCGTGTAGACTTTGCTAGGCATTATTGCTCTTGCTAATTCAGTTAATAACAGGGCTGTACAGTTTAGGTCAGAGTTTGCAATGATAACAGTGCATGCAGAGGGCAGCAGCACAAAGAAAGAGAAGTCTTCGGATTTTTTTCTTTTAAGTTTGCCAGAATGCCTTGTTTGTGACTAATGAATGTAATTTCAATTTCCAAGGTGCCCTACTGCGAAAGATTATTTCAAGGAGAATTCCCACCACTGGAGTTGGGCTGTGCAGTGGCTACAGAAAAAGGTAGTTTGGCTGTAACTTTACAGAAAGACTGCCACTTTGTTTACGAAGAGAATTATGAAATCTCCATCCTCTATATGGCTCTTTGAGATGACTCTTAAAACAAAATACAAGCTGCTTCATTTTTTGCAAGGACAGTTTGGATGCAGTTAAATCTGATGTATGCAGGAACTTCAGTAGGCCCTCACACGTTTCCCCACACATAGATGTGTGTACAGTGAATAAAACCAAGTGTGAATGGTCATAATGATTATCATTCCTTGCATGTGGGAAGCTTTCAGTGCCACTGTATTCATGTTAGAAGGTTTCACTTTTCTAAAAAAGCAATTTTCCGTTGTGTGCATGTTGATGCAAGGGAATGCGTGAGTGGATTCCTTGCAGAATCACTGCAGCTTTACACAAAGCATAGCTGTTGACAGATACAGCTTTTTCCTCCCACGTGTATTTTTTGTTCTTCCCCCTAAACTTAACATAGGTTGGCCAACACATCTTTAATAAATATCCAAGGACACTTTGGAAACTTAAAGCTTGGCAGAATTGGCCCAGGCTTGCCTACAGTGAAGCAGGGCAATGCTTGGTCTCCCAGGACTGCGTGTACAACACGATAGTATCCCAGCTCCAGGCTGCCTTTCTGTCCTGGCAGCTGCTGCCAGGCAGATGTCAGATGCATAAACTAGTACTGTACTGAATACTGGAAGCAGAGTTAGTGGGATGCTTGCAGCGCAGCTGGCACAACTTGTTGCCACTCTTCTCTTGAAACACAGTGAACTGACAGGTCTGGATAGTCCTGCTGTACCCATTTGTACTTTGTACTGGCTCATGTAAAACCTCAGTTCACCACTCTTCAGCTGGCATCCAGTAACAACTTGCACACATGTACAGTTACCAAATAAAGGGAGTTGGTTGCTAGTTTTCAGCTGAGGGGCAATAGTCTCTCTGACTGTTCTGGCTGCGTTAAAAGTGCATGCTTGTGTATGCCCCAGATCTCCAGCTCATTGCCAAAGGATTCAGGAAGCTTGTTCCAGACTTGTTAGTTCACCTACCATCACAAGTGGATGAGGCTTTACACATGGAAAACTCCTATGGCAATTTTATGGCTTTCTTGGGTTTTTATGCAGATGTCTGAACATTATTGGGCTCCACAGAGTAACGTTTCCAATGAAACATCAACTGCAAAAACCTTCCAGCGCACTATTTCAGCACAGGTAGGTGTCACAGTCTTGGGAGACGATGTTAAACGTGTATTATTTGCTTTTTTGCTTTTCAGTTAGCGTCTGGTTTTGGCAACTTTAGCATATTCCAGTGCACTTAAGACCATTCTTCCTTTAGAAGCCGAGAGACCCTGAAAAAACTAACCCTTAAATGATAATAGTCAATACCTCACAATTACCTGTGGTAACTCAACTATCTCACTACAGCAGCTATATTGTTTCAGAATCAACTTATTAAAAAAAAAAAAAAAAAGATTGAGATGAAGGTATCACCATGGTCTCTGACACTCTCTTGGACTGTTTCCAACTCAGGACACGCTGGCCTATGCCACAGCCTTGCTGAATGAGAAAGATCAGTCTGGAAGCAGTAACGGGTCAGAAAGTAGTCCAGCCAATGAGAACGGAGAGAGACATCTGCAGCAGGTAACAACAGAAACTAGACATGCCCTTATTTTATTGTGTTGCCCTGTTGGCTTGTTTCTGGGGCTTGGGTCAGAACCATCACTGCATGTAGACACAATAATTGTGTCCCTTACAAAAATAACGTGCCCTATCTTTCTCTCCCCATCCCTTGTGTGTATTGGAAGGGCTCAGAGTCTCCTATGATGATTGGTGAGCCTAAAAGTGACCTTGATGATGTTGACCCATAGAGGATACCTGTGAACACAAAAACAGATCAACTCAAACACTTAATGCCTGGTACCTACTGAAACTGGAGTCCTGTTGCTTATGCCGTTAGAAGAGTCTGGAAGAGAAGTGGCTTTATAGGATCGGAGGCAATGCTGGAGGAGGTTGTTTCCCTGAAAGCTAAAAGCATTTTTTAGCCACGAAGGCTTCAGATCAATAAATGCTGTAGAAAACTGCATCTTCACCTGCAGTAGCTTATGACAGTCCAGACACCGAAAACAGTTTGTCGAGAAGATTTTATCAAATACACAAACGCTAGTGGTTGAATTTTTATGTGAACATTAAATGAGTGAATGTAAAACTGTTGCTTTTCTGTGATGCTGCAAAAAAATTCTTTTGGTTTTTATACAGGAAAAAAAAAAACAGACTGCCCTTATGTATGGAGGGCAAATTTTTAATCTTTCTGAATAGGAATATTCAAATTTCTGTAAAGATGTGTGATGACTTACATTTCATTGTAAAATATTAGTTAAAGAATGGGTTTACATAAGGACTTCTGTATTTAATATGTCTCCCTGCTAATTTGTAAAGCTCATTATGAGAAAGATCAGCAAGATTGCTCTGTAAGGAGAGTGATTCCTTACAGAATGGTTTGGTCAAGGAGCTCTGGAATGGGTGGTCTTTTCTGGTACCTTTCTGAAAACCATAGACAATTGGGAAGGGCAGTAAAAGAAAAGCTTTGTTCTCTAGGTATGCAAGTGTTCATTATTAAAGGATGTTGGTGGATTTAAGAAGAAAAAAAAAGTTAATGGGTAGTGTAAAAAAAAAAAGCACTTTAAGATGGAATTCTGTTGCAGTTTTACTCATTAAATTTTTTTTAACCTTTGGAGACATATTGAATAAAATGTAGTCTCAATCATGTGATCTGCAATCACTTGCTTATGCTTTGAAATTACTGAGAAAGTTGGTATTGGTTGTATATGATGAATAATTCCTTGAGTGAGTTGGGGACACTGTTGTGCAGATTTTATAGGAATTTTAACACGGGGAAAGAATGATTTGGCTTTGTTGTATTTTCACTTGACCAGGCAACGTTAAAATATCACAGTTCTTTAGGTTTGCTCATAAACAACTGGAAACCAGTTGGGATGATTTGAGCACAGTTTTGTTTTCCATGTCAAGTGCAGTTCAGTGATTTCTGGCTCTGGATACTAGCTTCTTTTGTGCCAACTAACTCTTCATCTTTTGTACATTTTGCGTTTGTCACATTTTCTGCACTGCTTTTTGCCTTTATTTATGGATTCTGCCTTACTTTAAAAAAAAATTATATAAACATGCACAGAAAATGGGGGACATCTTAAGGAGTGCCTGGGAACCTCCAGAATAGATAAATTTGCCAAGTTAAAGGCACAACCAGCCAAAAAGTGCCTTTTTTTCTTTTTACATACTGTTGCCGAACCAAGAAGCAGCAGACAGCTTTTCACTGTTGTGCACTAATATTGAAATTAACCAGTCATTTCACTGTTGGAAGTAAACATCCGATCTGATTTCAGCTGTACAGCTTTATAACTTATTGCGGGTTAAGAGGGCCGTTGTCATAAATTGCGCGTGCAAAGAAGTAAGGGTGGCATTGTAGTGAATCTCTCACTTTCTTTTCCAAACAATGTCTTCATAGACACGTGGCAGAGTTAGCATTTTATAAATGTTTCTGATAATGTGCTGGGACATTTTAAATGTGATGTTTTAAATTAATTTTGAATAAATCATTTCTTACGGATACCCCTTCTTCCTTCCCCCATCCCTAATACTTTGTTAAGGGGTCATAAATCATCACAAGAAGTCAGTACGCAGCGGTGATGATGATGGAAGAAGCTGGTAATGTTCCTATGGGTTGGCACCACTTGTCACTTCAGGTTCCTGTTATTTCCTATGGAAACAACGTCCTCGATTACTGCAGGCCCAGAGAAGCATTGATAAGAGAATTGCTTCAGGATGGCTCATCACCACTGTATACTTGAAACCAATACAAACTTTTTCATGGTTCTGCTCACGCTTGTACAAAGTCAATGGTTATAATTTGCAATAAGATGATACTTGGTCAATTATTTTTGTTTCCAGCTGCTGTCATTTGAACCTGCTGAAGATTATTTTTTGGAAAACAGAGTTCAACAAAACTAGTTTTTGTGTAAATTGTGATGCATTTCTATGTTGTAATTTTTACTGCCAATCTTTTTGGATGAAAATGTTTTTATACAGCTTACAAAATGTTCGGTGAGGAGCAGCCACAGCCTGCCTGTGAGCATTCTGGGAGATACTGTCTGATTAATACGTAGACATTTGGCACTGGAAAAATAGGCAGTCTTGATGAACAGTCTTGGGATTCCTGGTCAATGGAATAAAGTTATTCCTTTCACAGAAAACTAGTGTAATCTTTAGACTGCGCATACACTGCTACACTGTTGTCTTGTTGATCCTCTTATCTTGAAACTTCTTAGGCCAGTCCTGCAGATAAGCTCTGAGAGGTTGCCCTGATTGCCATTTTGGCTCCTGTCCAGAGTAAATCGAAGCAGCTGAATGGCCCTCGGAGCTGTGCCGCTGTATATCTTTGTGCTGTGGCATGTTCTCGTGCCCTGTCAAATTTGTATCTGTGTGCAGTTTCTTCTCCTGACCTTCTTAGCAGAATGATTTACCCTGGCTCTGCTTGCAGTTATGGATTAGACTGGCTTCTGTGTGTCAGAGAGCAAGATTTGCAGGCGATCTGGACTTGAATTAATACCGCCTTTTCTGTTGGTGCGAGGTGCAGAAAGCTGGATGTGCAGCAGCGCTATGGTGCTGGTATTCCCCTGCTCGCCTGTCTGCTGCCTTCGTAAGCAGAACTAGGAGCCACAGACAAGGCTGCTGTCCCGCCTCCGCCTTCCTGACAGGTGCCCTTGTCCTCTGTTCTAAGGACAAAGACTTTTACATTTCAAGCATGACCCAGCCTGTGCTCTCCACTGGCAGTGCCAGTCCTGGGAGCGTGGATTGGATATTGCAAACAGTGTACTGATGGGACTGTCCGCAGCATAGCTGGGATCAACGCTGCTTTCTCCTGAATGAGAGAGGCTTTCCTGCCTACCCACATACAAGATTCTAAGCAAGGGCTAATCTTCTTTTAATATTGTTTCCTTCCACCAGGCTTATGCATGCTTGCACAATAAGCCAGATACAGCTTTCATGGCTTAGTTCATGGAACGTGCTCACACCTTCTGCTGAGAGCCGGTGGGTGAGCAGGCAGCAGGATCTTCCCCTCTCACAAGGAAGTCAGCAGACATGAAATATCTGATGCCTAGTAAGTCTGCTGAAAAATAACCAGCTGTGTCAAAGCTGTTCAGGAGCTCTTAGGCTAACATCTCTTTTTCTTCCCGCTCCACCCACTGCCCCTTGGTGCAAAATTCACATTATAGCTGATAAAATTATGGGCTGTTATGTATGTATGTATACATGTTATGTAATTACATGTGTAGATTAGGGTTGGGCTTTTGCCATCTTTTAGGTAACAAGTTAGAAATAGTTTAAACCTTTCAAAGTGGTGCTGCCTACTGGGTCTCTCTCTTCTCTTGCTAATTAAAGCTGGAGTAACGGATCTGTGAGGGCTTTTTGATCGGGAAAAACACCCAAACCAGAATAGCCGAAGTTTGACAGGTTAACCTGGTGCTTGTGGTTAAAACTCATCTGTCCTCAGGTAACGCCACAGAAATTATGTATTGTAGTACCAGGAGGCTGCTAATCACCCAAAAAAAGTGAGACCCAGCTTTGGTGGCTTCTGGTACTTCTCAACCTTTCTCTGCTGCTGTGCATCTCTCTAGCATCTGTGCTTTATCTTCTTTCTGGGGCTTCAACGCTTATTGAGTGAAGTCCAGTGTTACTAGCAACAGCAACAAAAAGCACAAGGGCACGTTCTCCAAAGCTGGATGATGGTTAGTTTCCATAACTGGAAGCTCTTGTCCTACACCACTGTCTTAAAAACAAACTTCTGTTCTTGTGTGTGCGTGGGACAACATGACTCAGCCCCTGGTCTCTGTGCCAGTCCCAGAGCTCAGGCCAGCTGTGGGCAGGGGGAGGTTGGCCACACTGTCTGCACTGACCTCTGAGGATGCCAGTGGTTGTCCAGGGGCACCTCCTGCCAGAGGCAGGGATCAGAGCCTGAGGTGGTGGCCTGTGGCTGGCTCACTAACGAAGCAGAGCTTGTTTGGGGGAGCAGTATCCCTGCCGGATGGGTGCCAGCTCCCCCTTCCAGACTGGTTCCCCGTGGTGACGTACGTGAAGCCAGACCATGGATCATATCTCCTGAGCACTGGTCTATGAATTTTATTTTTAAAAGACATTTATAAAATGTTTATTTATAAAATTCCAAATAAATATTTAAGGTACAAATGTAAAAACCAAGGTACTATGAAAGCTTTTTCTTCTTTCTTTTTTTTTTTTTTTTTTTTTAAAAAGGAATTACAGCCAGTTCTATGTGTTTTGGGAAGCCCTGAAAGGGAAACTGTTAAAGCAGTGCATAACAGCAGCAGATCATTAACTTTGACTTGACAACAAAAAAAAAAACCACTAACAAAGCAGTAGCTGACTCTGTAGCAATGCAGATTAAAATCTAATTAAACAAGCAGACTGTTTAAACTAGAGCCCTTACACTTGACTAAAAAGTAAAGCTCCCAGGTACATGAGCAGGCAATTATAAAACTGTCCAAAAATGGCTAAACTTTGATTTTCCAGGTGCTAAGCGGCATTAGCTGACATCTAATGAGCAACTAACCAGGAAAGAAAGGAGCAATCCTCACCACAATTTTTTTTTTTTTTTAAAAGGTCGTGGTTTTGTCATATGCTGGGTGACAACGCGAACAAACAGCCTCGAGACGGCTTTTTTACAGTCGGGGTATTTATACAAAGACCTGGCGCGCACTGCGGAAAGGATGCCGGGATGACTCCTGTGATGGGGCAGGGCTCCGGCTGTGCGGGAGCTGCTTGGAAAGCTCTTGCAGAACCCCCTGGATCTTGGCCCCGCTGTATGTGAGAGGGCGATGAGCTTGTACCCCACCATCACAGCAGCCCAAGCACAGAGGTCATCAGCAGCCACATGTTGGAGCGTGGACCGTGCTGGGAGTGGCAGCTCAGCCCTGGGAAGGTACCAAGCCAGCGAAGTGGCGGTACAGTAAGGCACCCACCCCTGCTACGCCGGGCACACCAGGCCAGGGCAGCCGCGTCTCCAGCTCAGCCCGTCCCTACTGCCGGCTCCGGCAGCAAATGGCAATGACCGCAGCTGTGCTGCTGCCAGGGATGCTGGCTGCCACACAGGTATCGTCCACGGCGTAGGCTCCCATGGTGCCAGGGCTCTGGGAATGGGCGTTGCAGCCTGTCAGCGTCCAGCCGTCATCACAGGACACCATCACCTAACAGGGGAGAAGAGGTCATCCTCCATGGGTCAGCAAAGGGGCAGGGGTCCGCCCATTCCTGATGGTCCCCGGGGCTCAGGGTGATATGGCCGGTGTCACACTGAGCTGCTGGACCCCAGCTGGGGGGGTGTCCCATTACAGGTGGGCAACTGGGGACACCAGTGAAGGCTGGGGTTGGGGCGGCCACAATGAGATGCCGAAGCCAACCCGATCCCCCACCAGGGTAGCAGAGGGACAAGCAGAGGCGAGGACACCACCACGGCGGAAGAGCGTGCACCATCCCTACCTTCTCCGCAGAGCCTGGGGACACATGCTCCTTCACCCGGCACTCGAGGCTGGTGGCGGGGCAGCACAAGGCATGCGCCATCACCTCCGTCCTGCTGGCACAGCGGCTGGGCCCGCTCCCTGGCCCCGTGACGGGTCTGCCGCCGTCACCCAGCACCGTGGCAGGGGAGTGGAAACTGCACCCTGCCAAGGGGAGAGGGGCTGTCCATGCAGGGGAGGCACAGCAGCATCCCAGTGCACACGCAGGTGCTAAGGGATGTCCCTGAGGAGCCCTGAGCCTTCCCTGCCTCCACGCATGCAGCACGTGTCCCCCTTCCCTGTCAGCTCAGCACTCACACCCACCCTTTTACATCCAGGTCCCAGAGTTTTTATGGAAGAAACACCTTCAGCCATCAGGGTGCTGGCTCAAGGCTCTGTAACCCACCATGTCAGGCATTACCAGTCAGCACGTGATCCTGTGGGGAGCAGCCGGCCCCCGCAGCCACCGGGGAGCTGGCGTTGATCCAGCACTCGGCCCTGGGCCATGTGCAGCACCTGGCAATGGCGTAGACACCGTGGCCCCGGAAAGCGTTGTGGGCCACGCACTGCTTCTGCCCGTCCCTGTCCTGTGGCCAGAGCAGCATGGCATCACCGGGGGTGCTCAGAGGCTGGGGACACCCCCCTGAGGCCGGCGGGCACCCCAGGTGCAGTACTTCTGTCTCCGCACACCCTGCTCACCTCCATGTGCTCCCCCAGCCGCCTGCCACTGCGGGAGAAGCTGGAGCAGCTGAGCATCTCCTCGGCGCCAATGCAGCGAGCCACAGCTGTGGCATGCCGGGTGAGCCCTGAGCGCGCCGACCACACCGAGCGGCAGTACAGCTGCTCGTCTGCAATGGGGCAGATGGTGTCAGCAGCGGGGTGGACACCCACAGCGGCACCCAGAGCCCATGGCACGGACCAGGCTGCCAATGAGGGCTGGCAGGTCTCCCCCCACCTTCTGCATGCAAACAACCACGCTCGGGCTCAGCTGTCCTCGGCACAGCTCAGGGAGGGACATGCCCTGCCGACGTGCTGTGCTTTCACCCAGGCACTTCTTTTCCCAGTAAGGGCAGAGCTCTGCTGGGCACCCAGCAGGCAGCCAAGGTCTTTACCTGCGCTCAGCTGGGTGGGCAGCCCGGCCACACTGTTGGGTGTCTGGAGCCGCTGGTCCTCAGGGAACCACACCATGTCCATGACGTTCTTGGTGGCAAAGTGCAGAAGGCGCTGCCGGAGCTCAGCGAGGCTCAGCTGGGGCTCAGCGCTGAGCAGCATGGCGGCAATGCCTGCCGAAAGCCCAGGGGGGCCGTGGTGAGAACCAGGGGCCACGCAGTCGCCTATGCACGACTCTGCCAAGCGACACAACTCCAGAGAGACAGGAGAAGGAATCACTGCAGCCCATCATCCGCACACACGGGTCGTGGGAGCTCAGTGCAGGCTGCAGCACCCAAACGTGCCAAAACCGTGGCACTGTGGCACGCAAAAATGTCCCCAGCACAGGCAGCCCTGATGCCCTGCACCTGCAGGGACACATGCCCAGCACCAGCACCGCTTGGGGCAAGTGGAGAGCCAGCCCTGCCCACCACCCCGGAGCCCAGCTCGCCTGCTACATGCGCGGCCGCCTGCGATGTCCCGCTCTGCGCCGTGAAGCACGTGCTACAGTCGCTGGAGGCACCGATGATGTCGTCCCCCGGAGCGAACAGGTCCACGCAGCGGCCAAAGTTGGTGCCCAGGGTGCCAATGGAGGCGGGTTGATCCTTGCTGTTGGTGGCGCCAACCGTGATGACCTGCCAGGGCCATGATGGAGGGGGACATGGGCACGATGGGCTGCGCAGCCCCAGCCCGCTCATCCGACTTGGTGCTGGAGCAGATGAGCCTAGGGAGGTGGCAGCATGTGCCCGCACATCCCCACACCTCAGGGAGCCCCCCCAGCCCATACCTCTGGCTCAGACGCTGGCGAGTACAGGCAGGCATCGTCCTTGTAGTTACCAGCAGCCGCAACCATCACCACCCCCATCTGCGCCATCCGCCGACAGCCGGCATTCAGCACACGGCTGTAGGCGCCGGCGAAGGGCAGCAGCACCACCAGCGGCGCGTAGGGCCGAGCCTCCAGCGTCGCCTTGATAAACTCCAGGCCTGGGGGAGACGAGACAAAGGACAGGACGCTCTCACAGGACAGGGACGAGGCAGGGGGCTCTGGGAGGGAGCACACTCCTCTCCAGGGCGTGGGGTGACTCACCGATGAGGGTCCCGCTGACAGTGCCCTTCCCCTGGCAGTTCAGCACGCGGAGGCTGCGGATGTTGGCGCCCGTGGCCACGCCGGCGTCACGCCCGCTCAGCACCCCGGCCATGTGGGTCCCATGGCTGTCACACTTGCTCGCCTGGCACAGGCACCACCACGGTTTTACGCCCCGGCCCATCACCTCCAAGCAGGTTTGCAACACCGCAGCATCCTCCCCATCCCACCCCATCCCTTGTGATTTGCACCAGCTAAATCCCATTGCAGAATAAATCTTCAAAAATATTTTGGGGTGGGGGGAAGATACAAAAGCCATCCTGTGCAGAAGGAGAAAAGCTGGCAGAAAGGATGGGGGATGCAGCCAGCCTTCCCTGGGGCTGTGCTAGCGCTGGGCTCCGCTACGCACATGGCAATGCCAGCCACGCAAAGCAGCACTAGCACCCACCGCAGGGTGCAGGCAGCCTTCGCGGGCCCGGGTGTGGGGTGGACCTTGATTCCCTCTTGCAACGACACCTTGACACGCACTCATGCCCCCCCAGCCTGCTTTCCCCAGAAAGGAGCCCTGCGCCGCTCAGCCACAGCCCCAGACAGACCACGTTGAAGGTCCCACCATCCCCCAGGACCACAGCTCCCACTGCTGCCTGTTCTGCCTGGCATTTTGCCAGGAGCCGAGTGACTCTCCTGTCCTGGGAAGCCCCACAAGCCTGTTCAGGGTTTGGTGGGTGCAGGGGGATGCTCTTGCCAGGCTGCAGCATGCGGCACCTCGGGGCTCACCTGCCTGTGGAAGCGGGTGCCGTCCTCCTCGGGGACGCTCTCAAAGTCGGTCACAAGCACCCTGCCCTCGATCTCTCGATGGGTGCTCTGCACGCTGGTGTCCAGCAGGTAAATCTCCACCAGGTCACCTTTATCTACCGGGGACGCAGCGGGGGGGAAAGGCAACCACCACCCCAGTCAGCCCAGGCCATCTGGGATGCTGCGAAAATACGGCGCCAGACCCACAGCCCCATGGGGCAGGGGAATATCCCCATCCCCTCGAGATGAGGACTCCCCGGGGTCGCCCCCCCACGCCCCAGCGCTTACTGGGAGGGCTGTAGGTGCCCGAGCTGGGCTGCGGCGGCACGATCCTGCCCAGGTTCCAGGGGATGCTCTGGGCAAAGACGTAGGCGTCCTCCTCGACGTACTCCACGTGTGGCAGCTTCAGCGCCTGCGGGGAGGAGGCACAGCGCTCGGCATGGCGGCGACGCTCCCGTTCCCCGGGAGGCTGGGGCTGCCACCCCGCACCGCTGCCCGCCGCTGCTGCCGTCCC
>WAAD01021047.1:245724-259525 GCA_013389945.1 Fregata magnificens | reverse complement strand
CGAGAGCCGCGCGGGCAGCCGGGCCCCGGGCTCCGCGCGGCTCTTAATCTCATGCAGGAATGTCCCGTTTCTCACAATGTTTAACCGCAGCCGGCGTGGGGGAGCGGAACCCTTTGGCTCCAGCGGCCTCTGTGCCCGGGGTCCTCCCGCCGGCGGGCACGGCAAGGATGCTTCGCTGAGGGATGCGGGGACCCAAATCCAGCTGCACAAAGCGTTCCTGGGTGGGGGTAAAGGCCCCAGTCCCCGTCTCAGCCCTCTCCTCTGCCCCTGCCCAAGGAAAATGCTTTTGAAAATTAAGTTTCTTTTGCCAAAACTGGTAGTGAGTCCCAGGACACGAGATGGGCAAAAGCTTTTCAGGTCTCTACAAGACTCCTACACCCAGGACGAGCCAGCGACACAGAGCCACATCCTGCCCCAGGCACTCGCCGGAAACCGGCGAGATGTGGCCCCATCCGAATGGCGTCCCCGCGGCCACCACGCTTCCCCCTGCCGGGAAGGACGGCCAGGAGTCCAGCAAGTGTAAACAGTTGGGTAATGCTTCCTCTTGGACAGCCACTCGCAATCCTGCTGGCAATGTTTAGCAAACACCAGTGTCTTTGTTTCCCCACCCTCCTGACAGCACTGTTGGCCATAAACACCCTGCGCGCGCGGGGTGCTGCCTGCCCTTTTCCCCTTGCTGCTGCGGTGACGCAAAGGTGAGCAAGGGGTGCAGTAACACCAGGAAGGGTGTCACAGGTGCATGAAGCCCCCAGGTAGAGCCATTTCTTGCACCGCTCTGGATTGTACCAGCAAAGCACTCCTTGGGCGGCAGGGGAGCGCGGGGAGCATCGTTTGCAGGGCTCCCATGCTCCATCCCCCTCAGCTGCCAGAGGACAGCTTTCCCCCCACTTTTGGGCTTGGCAACCTGCATAAATTTGCTGAAGAGCCACTCTGCCTGCAGGTATGTGCTCCCAAGCCTCCTGGGGCCGTGCCGGGCACAGGCAGCATCCAGCCCAGTTTTCCCAAAACAGGGCGAGGGACTCTCAGCGTCCCCATACTGTTGGATCCGCCGATGCTTTGATCCAAACCCAGCTGCCCCGGGGACACTCAGCCATGCAGATCCCCACGGCCTCAAGCAGCCGAAGGGCAGGCGGAGGTCGCAACTCCGGCTGGCGCTGCCGTGTCTGCGTGTTGCAAACAGGCTGCGGAAAGCCGCTGCGTTGCTCCTGTGGTGGTGACAAACCAGGCTTAGCTCCACCAATGTGACTTGAAATGAACGCTTATTATTCAGAGGGAGTTTGGGGACGGTGGGTGCCAGCATGCAAAGCCACTCGCAGTGCTGTGGCTATTGACATTGACCCACCGGAGAGAGAAAATGTTGCCCAAAGCCACCGCCTCGAGCGGCCCTCGGGAAGCCACAGCCATCACCGGGGTTTCGGCTCAGCTGAGTCCTCCTCCCTCTGCCCCCACTGGCACAAGAAGGTGATCCTTGTGCAGGAGATGGGGGACAGCATGGCCTGTCCCCCCCATCACCCCTCTCCCAACCTGGAGACATGATGGCTGCCTGCTGCTGGAGCCTCAGGATCTAATTTTAATTCCAGGGCAGCTTTGATAAGTGGGAAGGCAGCTTTGTGGACATCTCTGCCTCATAAAGCCTACCTGGGGTGAATACATCTTTACCTACCTAAAAGCTAATCCTGTTTCAAGCAGCAAAGCTAATCTTTTCCCTTCCTAAGGACATTATTTAGCCCGGATCCTGCCCAGCCCAGCATTCATGCTTATCTGTGTCCACCCAAAGGGTTCCGGCGAGGGGGCCTTGCTGCTGGCTGTCCCTTCTGCTGCAGAAATTTGGGGCTCAGGACATGATGGTGCTCCCCTTGATTTTTGCGGGATGGCAGCCTCCCGTGCAGCTGGGTGGGCACGAGGGGTGCAACGTGGCACAGGGGACGGGCAGGAGCTTTCGGGGGACAGCCCCAGCCCCTCTCTTCCTGGCTGCGATGTCTGCGTCCCCTCCATGAGACGGGTCCATGCCAAGTGGCCATTCTTTCCGGGAAATCAGTTTTCAGGCTCAAAAAGGCAGTCGCTATCCTCGAGCAGAGCATCCGGCCCCTCTCGAAGCCCGTAATAGAGGTCATCCTCCTCCCCGGTGCCTTTGGGGGGGGAACCGGGGTGCTCTCTCCCCGCTGGGGAGCTGGTTGGGGTGCAGCTGGAGCAGGCGGCAGATGGCGGCGGGGGTCGGCCCCGTGGCATGGGGCTGCTGGGCACGGAGCCCTCCAACGATGGCGTGTCCATGTCCTCCAGGAAGCATGCCAGCGGCGCGTCCCCTGGGGCCGGCCGGGGCGGGCTGCAGGAACAGAGAGGGCTGAGGGGTGGCTGGCAGGGTGGGGGTTACACTAAACACAGCTGGGCTGGAACCGGGGTTTCCGCCGGCTCCGGGTGGCTGCTGGGCTCAGCCAGCGTCCCAGCCTCACCAGTCCCCTTGCTGGGTGGCTGGGGCACCCCGGGAGAGCCCTATCTCAACCCCCGGTGCCTGCCTTTATGGGGACAACCCGGCTGCCAGGTTCCCTCTCCTGCCCATGGGACAAAGTAGCGGCTGCCCTCGCACGTTGTGCCCGCATCCCGGGGAGAAAGCAGAGCGCCCCGTCCCAGCTGTAGCTGCATTTTGGCAGAGGGGGTGCCCGAGTCCTACGCCCCAAGGCTGCACGGTGACCCCCGTTGCCTGCAAAGCGCTTTTGGGATCTCCTGGACCAATGCATGGGCATCATACGCGGCATCTGGTTTGAGGGACACGTACTGAGCGTCTCATTTCTACCAAAGTCTGACCAGGAACTTGGGATTTATTCTGGCGAGGGACATTGTTCATATTTATAAAATGAAATAAAAGCAAAATGCAAATCACAAACAAAGGCAATCCAGATTTCCTCCTGATTTCATCCTGGTAAATAATTTGGTACTGAGAGACCCCATGGGCTGAGACACTGTCCGAGCTCCAGCAGGGCTGGGGGGTCCGGTGGTTGGTGCTGTGTGAGCAGCAAAGACCCCTCTGCCTCCTCTCCCTCCCCACACACCAGAGGCCTGACCGTGTCCCCCTCCCCCAGTTTCACCACGCATCGCACCAGTTCCACCCTGACCCCATGGGCCTCACGTACCAGCTGCCTGCTGCCGTTTCCAACCGAGGCGCCGGCTCTCGGGGGGGGTCTCCAGCACCCCCCAGCTCCCGGTGGACCTCTGCTTTCGCCTGCACGGCTGGCTGGGAGCAGCTGCGGGGTCTGGGCTGGGCCATGGGTGGGAGCGGGGCCGAGCCCACCCCCTGCCTCTGGATCTGCTCGTAGGACGGCAGGCTTTTCTCGTAGGTGCTGGTGGCCTCTTGTTCAGGACAGGGTACAATCAAGCTGTGGGCAAAGGAGGAATGGGGTGCTGAGCAGGACCTGGGCCCCCGCAGAGCCAGGAGATGCTCGGGGACACGCACACAGGACTCCATCGAGTGCTTTAGAGGCCACTGAAGCTACACCACCGCCCACGTCAGCAGTGGAGCCAGCGGGTCCTTGCAGGAGGATGCCCGCAGGAACGCAGCTGGATGCTTTGTACCCTCCAGCATCGCTCCGGCTCCGGCCCCGGGGGTCTCAGCCAGCCCTTACCTCCCCCCTCACAGCCTCTGCTTGTCATTTTTTGCTGCAACAGGTGTAGTTGTCCCCAGTGCCAGTGTGCTCAGACACTGCCCTTGTCCCCAGGGGCACACAGATAACTGTGTGTACAGATGAAAACACCCGCCAAAAGGAAAACGGACGCTGGGGCCAGGCGCTGGGACCTACCGGGTTTCCCTCCTGGGCAGCACGATGGGTTTGTGGTCCAGGAACCGCTCAGCCTCGAGGTCCACAGGGACGAACGTTACCTGGGGTGAAAAGAAACGCAGAGCCCGGCGGGCTGCACTGGGCATCACGGGGACGCTCGGCCCTCGTTAGTGGTAAAAAGTGCAGGGTGTCCCTTCAGCTGGGTTTTTGGTCTTTTCCCAGCACATTTGGATGTCCTGCTTGGAAATGGGTTTTTGGGGGGATATCAATAAGGGATTGAATGAACCCAGTGCTGCCTCGCTCTCAGCACCTTGTCCCCAGCAGGGTCATGTTTGTCCCTGAGCCCAGGGGGGGTCCCAGGACCCACGGGGGAGGTCGGAGGCCAAGGACAACACTGAGGGTGCCCCGTCCTTGAGCCCCGAGCACAGTGACAAAGCCACATCTCCCTCCTCACCAGGGCTGAGCTCAGCTTTGGGGGGAGCTGGGGTCAGCTTCACCCCCGTCCCACGGGACTTGGCCAATCCCGGGGGTCCCAGCTGGTCCCGGGTCCTGCGGTCCCATGCACCACGCCACATTTTGGGGTGCAGCCAAGCTGTTGACAGGCCATCCGGCAGCGCCGAGATCAGCCTCACAGCTGCCGTCTCCTTGGAAAAAAGCCTTTTCTGCCAGCAATGTTTCCCGGGGCAGGGACGCGTGGCCGCCCTGCCGTGCTGGTGGTGCCCTCTGCCAAGGAGACCAGTAGATGAGGGCTGTGCTCGGCGGGGCTGGGCCCCTCTGGACCTCCATGGCCATGACAGCCCCTTCTTCTGAAGTTCTGGGAGCCTGCCGAGCTCCCGGCTCCCACAGGTGCAAGGAAGGGGCTGGTTTGGGGGGGATTTGCATGAGAGAGGTGAACATGAGCTGATTTCCTTGGGCTTATTCCCCACTGCCTGCTTGGCAAAGCCCCAGGCTCAGGGAGGTGCAGGGGCACGGGGGGGCAAGGGAGTGGGGCCGCATCCTGCAGGCATCGGTGGGGAAGTGTAGCAGGGCAAGAGTCCCCCAGATCAACACTTTCCCCTGCAGACCGCCCCAGCTGGCTTTCCCCCAGGACCTGCCGCTACCGCACCCTATGGATGGGGAAACTGAGGCACAGCTCAAGGCTACACGTCCACAGTAGCAAAGTGGGATGAGGACCTGAAGCCACCCAAACCTGGCTGAGCCCTCGAGCCCCCTGAGGCATGCAGCAGCAGGACAGACCCTACCTTTGGGTAGCACTGGCACATGCTCCAGATGATGCCCACAGCTACAAGCAGGACGCCCAGGGCACAGAAGGTGATGTAGATCTGGGGCTTTTCCACGCTCATGATGAACATTCCCGTCATCACCAGGAAGAAACCCAGCATGATGAACCCGTAGCGAAAGGTCTTCTCCTCGGCCATGGGCACCGGTTGGGAGAGGCAGGGGAGGAGAGATGCCGGGAAGTCCGTTTACCTGCGGCTGCTACCCGCTGAGCACACCTCCGGGGTAAGGCAAGGAGTGGTTTCTTTCTCTGGAGGCTGCCAGGGGCTGAGGATCAGCTGTACACTGAGCCTGGTCCTGCCCAGGGCTGAGCCAGCCAGTTTTTAACGGGTTTGTAATGAATGCAAACACTGACCCGCCGTTCACACTCCAGTGAAGCCGCCTGGCACGTGTCCGGGTAACCTTCCCTGCAGGCACACGCGGCCGAACCCCACGCCTGGGGAAGGGATGGGGAGGGAGAGGGGTGCACGGCAGCAGACACAGGGACCCGGAAAGCAGCTGGTCCCAACGGGGCTGTCCCAGCCCTTGGGGGCTGGAGCTGGACTTGGCTGTAAATCAGGGCTGGCAGAGCCACAAAATAAGGGGGATGCTAGGGTGCAGCATGTTTTCAAGGGCTGAGGGGCTGCAGCAGGGGAGGAGGGAGCGCGCCGGTGTCTTTTTGGAGGCCAGTGGGTTGGGAATAGCCCCCACCTCGCTCTGGCTGCGTGCTGGAGAACCGCCAGTGGGGCTGCCTCGGCGGCGCAGCAACCGGGCTGCGAAGCAGGGGCTAAAGTCGCGGAAGGATGGAGCGGGGTTGGTCCACCCAGGGGAGTGAGGACATAGCGTCCATGTGACCTGTGTTTGCTTGAGATGGAGCAGGGGTGTTAAAAGGTGACCCCTTCCCACCGCACATCCGACAGCCAGACAGTAGCAGTGGCTTTAATTAGCCTTCAGTTTGTTCCCTTTCTTGCCTGCCCATGTGGGAAAGTGTGTACCTGGCTTATGAAAAATAATATATTATATTTTAAATAATATGTTATATTTGGTTGTGGCTCCGCAACCACCCTGCAGCCCTGCAGGTCCGCAGGGGGTGCAGGGCAGCCCGTTATTTTGGTGGGATGGAGCAACCGGCAGCAGCCCCCAATGAAGTTGGCATTTTCTCTGGGCAAGACTGCAAACCCATCCATGGTGGGCAGGGCGGGGGGTGAGCTGCTCAGAGTGTCTTTTTATAGGATACTGCCTGAAATGCCAAGTGCACTTGGATGCCCTCAACACACGCACAAGCCACTGAACATCTCTAAACCAAATGAAGTGAGGCGTGGGAGTCAGTATGCGGGGAAAGCAAGGTGGAAGGGATGGAGATACAGCTGGAAGGGGCATTGAAAAGGCAGCGGAGCGAACGAGGTGGCATGCAGCTGTTTTTTTCTCCAGCCACATTCCCTGTTCTTTGCTGCAGTTTTTATTAAATAGCTCTTGCTTTGAGCGGGCAGCCCCTGGCCTGATACGAGCTCCCCAGGGTTGGTCAGAGCAGGGAATGCAAAGCATCTGCAACCAGCAGTGGTTTTATTAAAAATACGAAGGCTTTCAAACATGCCAGTTACCCCCACCGCTCCGAATGCATCGCCCACAGGACCCGCAATCCTGACAGCCCCGGACTAATCGTGTGGAAAGCCAGACGGACCCTGCCGCCTTCCCCGTCCTCGCCCACCCTCCTCTCACCCCAGCTAATGGAAGGGGCTCAGTTTAAAGCCACCCGCAGAGTCCCGGCCCCCCGCTGCCGCCAGCTCAGACACCCCGGATGCTGATGTTTTCGTAGCTGGGGGGAGGTGTTGCCTGCGGCTCCCCGAGGCGCTGGGTCTCCAGCCAGGACGGGCTGGGGCGGAACAAGGCGCTGTCGGAGGAGCTGCGTCGGCGGCCTCCCTGCCAGCTCTCATCTTCCTCCAGGTAGTGGTACAGGGGTGGTGTGAGCTCCTCCTTCCTCCTTGGGGGCTGGACGTAGGCTGGGGCGCTGTGGGCAGGTCTGCAGGTCAGGGCTTCTTCGTAGGTGGGGATGGTGCTGGCGTCCCAGGTGCTGCGAGGGAAGAAGAAGAAACCCAGCAGCGCACCTCGTCAACCAGAGCATCCCAGCACCCAACAACTGGAGCATCCCAGCACTTGTCAACTGGAGCATCCCTGTGCCCCGTCAACCAGAGCCATCCCAGTGCCCCATCAACTGGAGCACCTCAGTGCCCTGTCAACCAGAGCATCCCAGCACCTCATCAACCCCATCGGCTGGAGCATCCCTGAACATGATGGACACGTGTGTGCTGGGGATGGCACATGGGCAGGTTTTGCATGCCCAGAGTCAAGGGAAGACCATGTCAGCCACTTCCCGGCACCAGGAGGGCGGGGAGCCATGCAGGAGGAAGGACACCATCCATCAGACCTTGCAACATGGCAGCGTCGTCCAGTTCCCACTGAGTTTTTTAACTCCTCACCCAAGAAGAGGAAGGGCAGCCTGGCAGGGCAGCCTCAAAGAGCTGCCACCTCCAGCATTAAGAGCTACAACTGTAGGTGTGGCTGACCACAAAGCAGCAGAGGTGCTGGCTCTCGAGACATCTGTCCCCCGTTCTGCACCGCGCGGCTTCCCACAGGCAGGAGAGCACCCTCATCATCTGCCGAACCCCAAAGTCATCCCCCGAAGCACAGAGGCTGCCAGCAGCTGAGCGAGCGGTTTGGCACGAGCAGCCGGGTGAGAGCCAGGCATCCTGGTTCAATGCGGTCACACCTCACCCTCGTGCCCGCTGGAGCCCTCCGTGCACTGGCCAAGCCTGGTGCCACTTCCAGCAGCACTTCGCTGAGCAAACACAGCTTGTGTACAGGGAAGACCTCCGCCCAATCTTTGCCCTGCGCACAGCCCTGCTCGGCACCCTACAAAACACTGCGGCCCCAAAGACAGGGACGCTTTGAAAGCAACCCATTGTCCGCTTGCTTTTGCAGATGAAAACCCAGCGAGGCATGCTCGGGGAGGCTGCAGGCGTTGGAGGGGCACAGCTGGTCCAAAGGGAAAGCTGCGATGCTCTGCAGGGATGCCTCCATCCTGAACTCAGCAGCCCCCAGTCCCAGACCTACCACTCCGGGCATCCACGCGGTGGCTTTTGCCAAACAGCCTCAGCTTGCAAAGCTGCCTTGGAAATGCGGAGAGGGAGGTTTCTCCCAGCACAGGATGTCACGCTGCCAACCCTCTGCAGAGCGGCGTTTTCTGCTTCGGAGGGCTTTGCTGCGCGAATGCCAGTGCAGCTGGGGCTGCAGGAGCTGCTGCAGCACGAGCAATGCTGGGGCAATGCCTTCCCATCCAGCACGGGAGCCGGGAGCTCAGGGAAGGGACATTCCCCATGGGGGACACTGCAAAGCCCTCCATGGGAGGAGGAAAACCCCCCAGACTGCCCAGACCAGCTTACAATCTCACCCCCCAGATATTCAGATGGGCAACAAAACCCCCAGAGAACCAGGAACGTGCCTCCCGCCCCGACTGAATTTTTATGGTTTGATGTTCTTAAGAGTTTCTTTTAGTGCTGCTTTTCCCCAGAGCCCAATTTATGATGGAGCCAAGATCTTTGCTGTGACCCCATAAAACAGCACTGGGAAGGGCCGGCTGGCTCAGCTTCTACAGCAGTCTCTGGAAAAAAAACCCTGTTGATCAAAAAACTTTTAAATCAAAAAGTGGGAGTAAATCTCAGGCTCACACAGGAAGAGTCTGGGGACCTGACAAGCAGCGGTGGTGTTTGAGGGGGTGAAGGGTCTTCTCACAGCCCAAAATGGGCTTCGTAGAGGGACCCTCCACCTGCACTCCCATCTGAATGCCAATCCGAGGATTATTATTATTTTCCTTCTTTTTTTCTTTTAACTCCCTTTTAACATAGATTTTGCTTCCATTAAAGATGGCACCAACCCCATCATCCTTACAGAGCACTGCAGACCTGTGGCACTGGGGAAGGTTTCAGCAGCTGGAGCTCTGGATGACCCCCCCACCCCCAAATCCAGGCTCTCTGCCAGAAAACCAATGTGGTCTTCTGCTCAGTGGCTCTGCTAAGGAGATGTCTGCCTCGGCTAGTGATGGCCCCGCAGGGCAAGGAGAGCCGTCTCCGGCTGAGCCGGCTGTGGGAGCAGCCAGCGTGGGCACAGAGGGTTCCTGCAGGGAGGGGAGGGTGCGGGGGCTTGGGCGAGGGTTGACACTAATGAGCAAGAGCTTCTGCTCAGGGAGCAGGAGGAGAGCCCAGAACGGGGTCTGAGCAGCGGCCGGCAGCGCAGCGGCGTTACTGCTCATCTGAGCTCGCCCGCGAGCAAGCCTGAGAGCAGGCTTAGGTACACGGCAAGCGCCGTCCAGGGACGTGGCACCCACCTGCAGTTCCACTTCTCCAGAGGCTCCGCGGTGAAGTACTGCAGGTCCCTGGGGAAATGGTACTGGTAGCGGCGGGACACCACCCTGGCGTTGGCTTTCACGGACCAGAGGAGCCCGAAGAGGAGGAGGATGCCACCGATGCCGCAGCAGAAGAAGCTGACAGAGCGGAGCAGGGCGCTGGAGGAGGAGCTGGGAACCGCCTCGGCTTCCTGGGGAGGCAGGAGGCGAGCCCCGCTGCTGGCCGGGGTGCCCACCTCCCTGTCGCTCCACCAGGCAAAGCACAGCGTTCCTGTCACCAGCAGCACAGCCCCAGTGATGGTCATGCCGTAGCGGAAAGAGGCAGCTGCCATCCTTCAGAAGGAGGTTTTAGGAGGGGAGAAGAGCGAGACAGGGCATGAGAGAGCCCACGTCCTGCAAGACAAGAAAGGGACCAGGTTTGAGAGGGACAAGGTCACAGAAGAAGACATACCAGAGGAGAAAACTACTGAGCTAGGACCTCTCTGGGGGTTGCACGCTCTTCAGCTACTTATTACTGACCATCAGAAGGGGCATTTCCACCATCTCAGATGGGAAGCCCTTGTGCAAAGCAAGGTCAGCCACCAGTTTGGACTCATAACTGTCCCAACAGCCTTGTAAAAACATCCTCATTTTCAAGAAATGACCCAGCTCTCCCATGGAGGCAGGATGGAAAAGCCAGCCAGGGGAGCTATGGAGGTGGCTCCAGGGACTTGCATAGCTCTTGTCTTTGAGTTTTATTCCAGACTTCCTCCCAAGCTTGGAGGAACGCCAGCTGGGTTTCTGATCAAAGCAAGGCTTATGGAAGAGGCTAGGGAGAGGGACATAAATTTAAGATGTCATCGTTTCAGAATTATCAGTGCACGTTTTCTCCTCTGAAACTGGAGGTAAATCAGTCCTGCGGTGACAGTAGGTGTCTGGCATCATTGCTCAAAAGCCCCGCAGCCCAGGGGATATGGGGCTGCACGGCCTCTTGCTTTCTCAGGGAAAAGGGCCAAGTACCATCTCTGAAAGTCACAGAGATGCTATTTCAGGGAAAAATCAGCCCTCAGATGCTGGCAACCCAGGGTACCTCATCTAGGGATGGCTCCCGAGATGCCGAGTGAGCAGGGACCCCAAAGAGCCCTCCCGTGACTGATGGAGCCCACAATAGCTGCACTCCCCACTGGGACCAAGCTTGGAGCAAGGATGGGAGCGGAAATCACTCCGTATCTCCATTAAAAGTCAGGAATGTGCTGGATACCAGCTAAACCCTCGGAGAGGGTATGCCCTACTGCTGAAGTAGGTGTTTCTGCTATGCTGGTCAGGGAGGCTGAGGCAACAGACTACAGAGATCTACGAGGCTCTTCCTGACCCAGCCATGATGTCCCATTTCGAGACACTCCAGAAGCACAGAGGGGCTTCAGCTTATTTTGAAGGTGGGGTAAATACCCTGATGCTGGAAGAGTCTTCTCAATCTTCATCCAAACGAGCTTTTGCACATCAAATCTTGCTCCCCCTGGGTCAGCTCCAGCACACACCTTCTCAGCTCCCCAGCACGATCGACCCCGCAGGTGTTATCATCACCTTCACCGTCCCTGTCACCGTTTGACAACCAAAGAGATGGGGCAGTGCCATATGTTCCTGCTGGGCGGCACTTCTCAGCTCAATGTCACACGCTGAGAGCAACCGTCCTTCCCCAGCGCAGGAAAATTTGGGGAGGGTGAGCTGGTTTCTGATCTCTGGGGCTCTCACTCCCCCTTGCTTTCTCCAGCAAACAAGCATCTGCCCTCTGGGCTTCGGGATCCCCAGCTCCCAACTAACCAAACAGCACCAGCAACTGGAGAGGCAGAGACGTCCCACCACGTCCCCTCTGGCCTTGCTCGCTGCCCAGCAAGAAGATGCAGGTTCAGCTCCCACTTTTGATAGACAAAAAGCTTTGGACCATGTGGGAATTAAGCACCAGCACTCCCTTACAGATTCAGTCTTGGGTGAATCCTCTGCGAGGGCTTCTCATGGTGGCAGTGCCAGTGGAGAGCCTGCACGTTGGGGGCTGTCCAGGACAGAGGTGGTGCTCAAGCGCAGAGGTGGATGGAGAGCTGGGTGACCCACGCTCAGCCCCCACCTATGCCTTCATCACTTTGCCTGTATGTCAGTAAAATGAAGATAATCTGGTGGCTTTGGTCTCCATTACTCCAGGCAGGGCTCTCCTCCTACAGTGGGGACTCAAATTGTACCCTGAGATCTGGAAGTGCCAAGCCAGAGCTAGGGAGGGAGCAGAAGTTCAGCACAGACTCGGTGTGACAAAGGGCGGGTGGAATTACATTATTTCAAGCCATTATTTATCAGATGGGCCCACTAAATGGAAAGCCAAATTACTTTGTAGTGAAAGAAACACCATCTGATCTAATCTATGTTTAATGAAGAAATCCGATGAGAAGTGGGATTTAGGAAACCTGCAGGAAGGCTGCAGGACTGGGAGTCCCGACAACACGCTCCGGCTCTCACCCTGCGGTCACGAGCCCGAATCGCCGCCCAGGCTGGCCGGTGGTCCCCACCAGCAGCCGCAGTCACCCGCCGGGAAGGAGGTGGTGTTTCTGGGCTGAAAGGAGGCAGAGCTTCCCCCCATAATGAGGGGACATGTTTAGATGCTCCCTCCTGAATGGCAGGGGCTTGGCTGAGCTGAGATGGAGAAGGGACTGTTAGAGACTGGTTAGAGATGCTATTAGATGCTATTAGGGATCAGCATCCTCCAACTCACCACCGAACATGAGGAGGACACAGCAGACAAGCTGGACTTGTGCTGCCTTGCAGCAGTAGATGCTCAGGAGAGTGCAAGGACCCTACTGACCCATGAATCCAGCCCCTTTTGAGACCATTGCATTTTCCTGGAAAATTTCCAGCCAATATTATTTGAAAAAAAAAAAAACCCCACAACCCAAAAACCCTATAGCAAAACTCTCGATCCAACTGCATGGAAATTACAGGTCGCTCTGCACTGAAAGCCTGGATTGAAACAGCACCAAGAGTTCAAATATTCAGCTCCTGCTGTCAACAACACTTTCCTCATTTTGGAGTCAGCCTGGTGAGGTTTGGGAGATGCTGTGATTCCCCTGCCCGGGCACAGGGAATTTTGCAGCCCCTGGCGCTGCGCACATCTGGGAGCACTGGCAGCGAGGGGGAGGCGGACGTGGAGGGAAGGCGGAGAGCCTCTGGGAGGTGATGGATTGACAGCTCGAGAGAATAAACTCTTCTCTCTTGACAAAACCAGCGCAGCACGGGGAGCAACGCTAGAAGCTCCTCCAGCCTACCCAGCACGTGCTCCCACAGTGCGTGTGTGTGGGCGGCTCCTCCGCACTGGATGACATTGCCATCACACCGTCCCCTTGCCAAACCCTGTCTCAGGCTGGCACAGCTCTCCTGAGCCTCTTTAAAAGACCCACGATGTTTTTCTCAGCACGCCAACTGCTGGAAGAAGAGGTTGAAGGAGCAGGGGTGGGAAGCAAGGTGTGATGCTGGGGCAGGACCCGAGTCCCTGCTCCCCGAGCCAGCTCCCAGCTCTCCTCCCGGGGCACTCAGCATCCCGCACATCAGGTCTCCTGTTCAGCATTTTCAGTGCAGGCTTCCACGGAGGGGCTGCCCCTCCAAAGACAGCAATTGCTGGCTCACAAACAACCATGTCCAGCCACCGAGCCACCCTGACATTCTGTTCTGCCCCATCTCCTCCTTTGACCTGCTCTGAAATAGTCTTTCTGGGGAAATAGATTCACATGCTGCATGGACAAACAGATACGAATGGTAATAGTTTACATAGTTCCAGTAAGATGCTGAGAATAGCATCCCCCATATAAAGTTATGCAGATGGTGATTCAGCGGGTCTACTAAGCATTACTCAGAAAAACACTCTTTTCCAGCGACACAAGAAACGAAAAGAGTTTTGAATCTCTCCCACCGCCATCGAGCAGAAATCCACCTCCACACCCTGCCCCTCCAGAGCAGTTACAGCCCGTCCTTCCACACCACGCGCGCCGGAGACCTTTAACCACACGCAGACGTGCCAAGAGGAACGCCGGGGAGAGACGTGCCGAAGTGCAAGCATGTCATTAGGGAGATTCCTTCCTGCCTTTATCTGAATTTGCTATTATCATTATTATTATTATTATTAGTTATGGGCTTGGTACCCATCCAAACCATAGCAATAATGAAGCTTTTGAAAGAGCATCCGAGAAGCTCCGGCGTTGCCAGCCTCCCAAACGCAGGTTCAGACGGAGGGGAGCCCTCGCGGAGCGAAGCACATGTACCCCCCCGGCCCCCGTGCCCCCAGCAAGGCCAGCCGCCGCTCCGGCCGCCCCGACGGCGGCGATGCCTGCACCCGACGTCCCCCCTACAGAGGCGGCCG
>WAAD01021047.1:233196-245541 GCA_013389945.1 Fregata magnificens | reverse complement strand
AAAAAAAGAGAGGGAAAAAGAAAAAGGCAAAGGAAACTCTCCCCGCAGGCGCTGTGTTGCTGTCTTCCGCTTGTTACGGAGGCGACTTGCTGGGGGGGGGGAATCTCACGGACCGCGAGTGCTGGGGGGGAAGGTGGGTAAGGCTGGAAGTGCCCCGGGTGCGTTGGTTCGAGCGGTGGTGGCACTGCCCGTGCTCCTGCGGGACGGGTGGCGCAGAGCCCGGTCACCCCCGGGGCGCAGGAGCCAGCGACAGACGTATCAGGGACCCGGAGAGAGCCTCGAGCTGCAGAGCCCATGAGAGGTACCCTGTGGACATCGCTGCCCTGTGGCTGGGACACCTCTACCCTGTGGACATCACTGCCCCGTGGGTGGGACAGCAGTACCCCACGGCTGGGACACCGCTGTCCATGGGTGGGACACCCACGCTGCAGCACGGGGGGACCTCTGCCACAAGCTTGCTTTGTGACCACTTCAGTTCTCCTCACCTCTCTGTCAAATGCCGGTATTGTCCCTTTTAACCTGTTCCAACTGGATCTTTTTGCCCTGCAGCACCCATGAGGATACCTGGATGTTAAACAAGCTGAGGACGCTCTGATCTGAGGCTCAGGATGGTCCGTATGGCTGGCACCTGGAATCATGCACGCTTCCTCATCACACAGGTGGAGGTAGATTTTATTGACAGCTGTCGTGCTGCTCTGTGCTATTGCTGTGCACTCTCACAGATCCATTGCATCGCTCTTGAGCTACAGCTGAGCATCACTGGCAGACGAAGCTATTTCTATGGATTCACCTGCGCTGTAGCTGAACCCTGGGCTGCTGTTCCTGCACTGCTTGCAGCTCCTCACCTTGCTGGTTCAAAAACAGCTCAGGGTTTATCTGCACAGACTGCAGGGACTGATGCAAAGCCCCATCGTGTAATTCATCTGCTTTGTAAAGTCTGCTTTGTATATGCTTGGTAGCCCCTCAGCCTAGCTGAAAATGTGTGGGTGTGCAGCCCCTTTTACATGCAGACACCGAGGAGTTTTACAAATGGTAACCTGAGGCACAAGAAGGGCTGGTTCACACGGGGCTGGCCCTGTAGCAGGTTGTGTCTCCATCGCAGAGGAGCGTGGGGCAGGGGTCCCCGAAGCCAGGACCCCAGCATGGCCTCACCCCCCGGGCTGGGATGCAGCAAGGTCCTTGAACACCAGGGTGCAAATCCCCCAACAACAAATCCCACACCTCCTCCAAACACTGTGGTCATTGCTCCTTGGCAGGACAGAGTTTGGCCCCAGGGATCCCAGGAGTGAACATCTGGATTCCTCTGTCACAGATACGCTGGTGCTGAGCACTCACATTACCATCCATGAGTGATGCAGGCACTGTGAATCACCAGTTCCCCTATTAAAGAACAATGAGACATCTTCTTCTGTTCATCACCTGCTCGGATATTATATTTAATGGAAATTGGATTGTCAAATGGCTTCTGAAGCACTTCAAGGTGGTGTTTGCACATGGCTCTGTGTGCTCTTCCTAGCACTGGGCTGCAGAGGGTGAGGTGGCTCAGTGCCAACGCATTGCTCTGGCCCCTTGGTCCTCCAGCCCCATAACCAGCTGGGATCTTCTGTCTTCCCCAGAGAGCTGGCCTACAGGCAGCCACAAACCCATAACAAACATTTTGCAACAGGGCAGAAGCTGTAAGTGGTGAGCGTGCCCATCACAGAAGAGTGCCAGCACCTCTGTCTGCTTAGCAGCACCTTGGCCAAACTTCATTTTCCCTCTCTGAGAACTTTCCTGCTGGTGGACAAGGTGCTGCAACACATCACGGGGCACGGGCAAAGGGCTTCTCCAGAATAAAGACAGAATATCTGTGCAAAATATGTAAAACATCCCATGCACGGTGAAACCGCAGTGGAGAAAACAAGAAGATATAAAAGACAGTTACAGCCCCTGCAAGAACAGGAACAAAGGAGGAACGGAGAAAGAGAGATTGTTCCAGTAATTGCCTCCCCCAGGTAAGGATGCTGTGCCTGATCAACGCTGCTGGCACAGAAAAGTGCTGCTTTTTGATTCACCGTTCACCACATTTTGCTGCTGCAGCAAATAACATGTAAAATAGTGTATTTCACTATATAATCAGGCTAAATAAGTTAGCTTTTTCAATACCTCCGTGTGTATGTGTGCGTGCGCGCGCACGTGCACATGCGTGCACTTTCTACCCCATCACGACAAGGTGGTTGATACCAGAGCACCAAGTCAAGAGTGAATTTGGGTGCACCAGGGCACCAAGCCCTGCGAAGAGGAGCCCAGGTTCCCTGCCAGGGCCCTCATACCTGGGACAGGAGTGTCAACAGCCTGGGCCACGTCGCAGGTCTCTATCGGTGATATGGCACCTGGGCCACTCTCCCTGCACCCAGCTGCCCCCGGCAAGCACTGCTCAGCAGGGTCCTGCCACCCATGACAGAGCCACTAAAAAGCCACTGATGAGGGCTTAGGGGACACATCTCTGCAGGTGCCGATGTCGTCTAGATCCATAGAGAAGCCATTCCCAAGGGGCTGGCACACCTCGTGTTTCTCCTTAGCACAGGCCACCGGGCACAGCAGAGGTGGGTGCAGCCTGCCAAGCTGTAAGGGGCTACAGCATGCAGCCATGAGGATGTGCAGGTGGGAAGGAGCTCCTGCACCTGGCACACGTAAAGCAAGGGAGACACCTCCTGCTGTTTATCTTTGTCTTAATTTGCCTAATTATTTGCATTAGTTGATATACTGGCTCAGGCACTCCTACCTAATCCAGTATTATCCAATCTAGGCATTGAAAATATTTGTCCTACATTTTCAAAGGATGCAATGTTCACCAGTGTCCTTAGGCTTATTTGGGGTTGAACCTGCAGCTGGCCATACATCTCTCTTTGGTGGTTCTGCTATATGGGCAGCTGGAGGGTTTGGGATGCTTGCTCACCAGCAGGACAAGCCTAGCATTTGGATGTGAAGGCTGATCATCCCCATGACCACAAAGTGGTGTTTGTTTGTTTTGGCCAGCTTCACCGAGAAGTACTCTTTCTGTGGACAGCTATGGTTTTGCCCTGAGACTTTATTGACTCCAGAAGCCCATTTTGTACATAATATATCTTATTATTTAGTTCCAATGGCTTTTACTGGATTTGAATTATAACAGAAGAGCAAGAGGTGTATAAACTACATTCAGCTCAATCACTTGTTTAATATCAGTTTCTGAAGTGGTTTCTGCACTAGCTATGTCCATCATCTAGCAAGCCTCTGGACCCAAATGCCAAAAAAGTGTTTTAAAGCTTAAAGGTGTGCTAACCTGACCGTAATGGTGTCCTAACCAGCAGATTGTAAAGCTGCACCACGCTGAGGAACGTGGCTGGGGTGGGAAGTCCTGGAAAGGGAGAAGTACTGATACCCTCAGCCACAGAGAGCTTTATGGATGAGCAATGATCTCAAATTCCTTCTGCTCTTCATTCGGGACTTGTGTTAGTACAGGAGCACCAAGCTGATGTGCAACCTCCTGTTTGAGGCTGTTGCGTAGATAAATGGGCATGATAAAGCTGTGGGTTTCCTGCAAGAGAAATTTCTCTGTTGCAAATGGGGACAGTAGGACCTTCCTAGGAGCTTTGCACCAAAATCTGCAAAGGATTTGAAATTTGCCTAAAAAGGGGTGGGGGAAGGAAAGAGTTAAATCCTGATGCCTCTGCTCAATCTTTACTCAGGCAAAACTTTTCTTGAGCTCCTGGAGATTTTTGCCTTAGGGAGGCCCCATGTGCTCTGCACATTTCAGGTCTGAGCTTCTTTTCCTGGGAAGAAGTGCAACCATTGCGCTAACGCGCGCATAACCCACCACCCAGCATGTTTTACACGCTGCAGATGTTGCGGCTCTGCTAGAGCATGAGCTGCCATTTGGTTCGCAGTGAAGAAACATCGATTTTCAGCCTTGTAGGCTCCTCATTCAAGCTTGATGCCGGCCGTGAGTGCAGCCATCACACCTGAGCAGAGGGAGCTATCGAAAATCTGCGCTGGCTGCTGAAACACAGCAGCAGTTAGCTTTACTGCACACATTGAATATCCGAGGATGGAGCTCCTGTGTATCCTTGATTCCAAATCCTGATGGTCAAAAAAGTAGCAAGCACTTATAATCAAAGACAAAATTGGCTAAATTTGCTTTCCAGTGAACTCAGCATTACACACGGGATGAATTCCAGCTACCCTGACATCCACGAGACCCTGTGCAGTCTTCATGTCTCCACTGCACTCAGCTGTTACAGTGGTCTCCAGGGAGTAGGTAATGGGCTTTTTTTTTTTTTCCCCAGCACAGATATGCAAAAGAGAAGCTTAAAAGCAACATTAATTATGATTTTTAGAAAAAGGATAGAGCAGACATCTAGCTCTTCTTGTTGCCACCATGTGTGGAGCCACAAGGAAGCCCAACACACACCCGTCCCAGATGCTCCACAGCTGGTTTCCTTTCCCAGTGCCCCCTGCATTAGCTCACCTCCTAACCTGGCATCGGGCTGCCCAGAAGCACTTGCTTACATCGGTGCGCTGTGCTGGGAAGTTGCTGAGGGATATTATGCTGCCAGCAAACCCTGCAAAACTTCTCTTGCAGGCATGACGACCTGAGGAGATATGCAAGGTATGGCTGAAAGGAGAGGGAGCACTTTTTATTAGTCTAAGGGATCTGTAGCTGGGAAAAAAACAATCAGGCTTTCAGGCACAAAAGCCCTTCTGCAGGTCAGAGTATTTGGGGCAGCACCTGGTGTCTGAGGGTTATAGGTGGTGAGGCACATGAGAAAGGTGCTGTGTTTCTTACACCAGCTTAGGAGATAGGTGTTGTTTAGCTTGCTTCTCTTTTCTTCATGCCGCATGGTCTCCGTTTCAAACAGCAAATATCACTCTCCTCCTTCCAGCAGCAGTGATGTTGCTCTGGCTGTACTGCTGTGCCCAAAAGTTTGTCTGCTTTCTTCAAAGCTTGTCTGCAATGTCATCTGTTGACCTAGTAAAAGCTGTTATTTCTGCCTGCACATCTTGCCTCGCTTTTAACCTGGAATATTTACATCTTCTTACCCGAGTTTCTAGGTAACTGGAGACAATTTCAAAATCCTGCAAAAATGACAGGAGGTGAGTTTGGGAAATAAAGGGCTGCAACTTCGCTGTAATGGCATTAAAAGTGTCAGCGCCAGGCTGACTGCAGATATCAACACACGTCTCCAATGAAGCCAACAGCAGTGTCGTGGCTCCCTCAACAGTGAATTTGGCTCGCACGCCGGTTAGCTCTGTAGTTTAAGGCCCCAAACCAAACATGTTCTCCTGATTTACTCCTGAAAGAAACAGCAGTAGCGGAAGCTTTCTCCTCTGGAGGTGTAGGAGCAGGTTGTTCCTGTCTCTTCCCTCGACGTGTCACAGAAAAACAGGCCTGGGAGAAAGAGAAGGATGTGAAGGTGAGTAACAGATGTTTATAAAGATGCATGTGAAGAAACAGATGGAAGACATTGCCTGAATTATTTACTTTCAGACTGAAAGAAAAGGTCTCTATCTCCCACATCCAGATAACTTACCATCAGCATCTCAGACTGTGGCAGGACCTCAGAGAAAGCACCTGTAAGAAGTAGCTTCCCTGCTCGACCTCCCTGTGAAGTCTTCCAGGACCTACAGAGTTAATCTTTCTCCCCAAAATGTATGAGGTCCTTTCTTTCAGTAGGAGCTAGTCTGGCTACTCATCTTATTTGAAAGAGTGTAGTTTCACTTCCCCGGAGGTGTAAATATTCCTGTGCCAGAAAACTGTCAGCTCTTGTTGGTGGGTGACTCCTTGCCTCGCAGAGGGATGAAACTCTCCTCCCTCCGTGATTCACTGTGCCACCTCCAGCAGGAGGGATAGCTCATCCCAGCCCTATAATCTGCATCAGTCTGGATGTGAACGGACACCTCCATGGAATGAAAGTCCAAAGCTTATTGCAGGCTCTTGGATGATACTAGAGATAATGGTAATTAACCATTCTGGAATGACAATGGTTTATTGCTGGCTGATCTCCCGATGCTTTTCTTAAGCATTTTGTAAAAAAATGGGCCTCGCTGAGGATGGAGGGGGCCGAAGGAGACAGAAAGCAGCTGTGTGAGTCTCCAGCTCATCACGTGAGGCTTGAGAAGTGCGCCTAGGTTTTAACATGAGCTGGAGACAGGATCTGTGCATTTACCCATTCTCAGATCTATTTTGGGAGTCGCAAGATTTCTGTGTGTGGGTATAGAAAGGCCACTGCTCCCCATCAGCACAGTTTTGCAGCCATCACACTTCTGCGCTTGCTAGAGGAACAAAAAAAATTGGTTTTGATTGTGTCAGGAGGTACTGAAATTGCTGTCTCATTTTACTAGGTGTTGCTATAATCAAGTCTGCCAAACTGAATTTTACAGGACTCTCTTGTATTAAAGGTGACTGAGCAATCACACCCTCGTCACCTTCCTGTGCAGACACCTTTGCCCATCACTTATTTGCAGGGGTGAGGACCAGCCTACTTGTTCAGTCCTCAGTCTGAAATTGTTCTGTATCTCCATGTGATGATCTGTCGCTCTCGACAGAAAGGGGCAGGAACCTCTTCTTAAGGCCTCCAGCTTCCATACACGTGGGAGTCGCTTCCCAATGTCGATTGCCACCAAGGCACATCTGCCGTCGAAAGGAGGCGAGCAACTCGGAGGGAAGTAAAATGGCTTAACAGATACCGGCAATCAGCTTTTGACCTGATTTTATACTGAGTTTTCTAGCAAAAAAGGGGCATTTGTAGTCTATCAGCATAGCACCGAACCATATTAAATACACCTCCATTTATCTTCATACAGTTCCTTATTATTGGAACAATGGTATATTTTTGTCACCCCTAATTATTAACTTATCTGGCTGCAGTTGCTTCGCTTATGAAAAGGATATGCTAGGTAACTATAATAGCTATACAACTCTTATATAACCAACATTTTAAACTGGTTTTTTTCAGCCATTCTTTTCCTTTTTTGCTTTGCTTACAGCTTTTCTATTTTTCGTTGGCCTAGGTAAGTAAACCCAAAGGGCTAGATCCTACAGTTACACTGATGTTTTTGGAGCATGGCCTGGAGTTTTATCAGTTTACATCATTTGGGAGTGGGCCCATGGAATTTTTAAAACGTTGAAATAAATGAAAGCAGACAGGTGACAGAGTGGCAGCACCAGACAGAGAGAATGGTGACGGCCAAGGCAGCAAAAGCCTTAGCTTTATTTGGAGGAAAAGGGCCCACAAATACATCTGGTACCAGGAGGCTAAACACGCATGCAGATTTGCTGGGAGCTGAAAACAGGAGAAAAATGTGGCCTGTACAGAAAAATAACTTCCAGTGTTTTCCTCCGGTGACATTGGCAAGCCTTCACTGTCACGTTAGCCCCAAATGCTTTTTGCATGTTCCCACAGCATTTGCCACTCCAGGCAAGAGGAGGCCAGAGGCAAGCGATGGGAGAAGGTATCCTGGAGACGTTCATCACCAGCCGTGGTTCACAACTGCCTTCACAACAAAGTTCACCCTGGGCATCTTGGAGACCACTGGCACACGTGTCCACTATATGGAGAGAGAGATACATATCTCATGAGTCTGAAATAACACATTTAGTGCACAGGGTGGGCCTTTCAGTGACTGCAGCTCCTTTCTGATGCCCAGCACAGTTCGTGCCTCCAGGATCTCACTGATGGAAGGAAACAGGGGAGCACCACCACTTCTCCAACTGCTGCCCCTCCTCACTCTCAGACAGCCTCATGCCCAGAGGGGCCATGAAGCCAAATGATGGTTGCCCATGAGCTTGCTCTCCTCCACTTCTCACCCACGAGGAGTGCAGCCTCCCTCAGTTTGTAGTTTCAGTGCTGGAACCCCAGCTCCTTCAGCAACCAGCTCATCAGGCCAGCCAGATTGCCACAGCCGTTTCATTTTTGCTGCTGAGGACACTGGCCCCAGTGACAATGAAGGGAGGGCTGAATTCCTTTCCCAGCCTGGCTCTCTGTTTTGACAAGTGATTCTTTTTATAAATCCCAGACAGCGCGTCTTTTCACAGGCAGTTGTAAAGCTGGATTTAATACACGTCAGAGAGAATACGCGAAAGCTCTCGCACGTTCTGCGGCGCGCGTTTTTTTCGGCAGCTCTGCGAACGTGCTGACCGGCAGCTGACCTTGCCTCCTGACGCAGCACACAGCCACCGAAGGATGGGCCCCATTCTGCCATCGTTAATATTCCAGATTTCACTTCACACCCTACATCTCCTTCCTCCTAAGAGGACAACTGGGGTTCCACCGACCATCTACAATAACTCATTGCTGGAGGAGTGGGGCCACACAACACAGCCAGTACGCAAGCACGTAGGGTACAGCCCAGGCATCCTTGGTTCCTTGTCCTGCCTTGCAGCACGAGTTATTCCTTCTCTTGGTGAAGCCCTTCCCAGTGCAAACAGAGTGAGTGAGTGCAGCCTTGAGAGGACAAGGGGAAGGCAAGGAAGAAAGAGCAAAGTCACCCTGAGATTTGCTGGGCAGGCTGGGCTACAGCCACCTGGAGACCCTTCCTCATCACAGATGTTAAACAAGCCCTTCCACATTAGATTAGGTCCACCTACACCTAAAATAGCCTAATCATCCTGAAGATCCTTGTCTAAGCCCTCAGGTGGTGTTTCACTTTCCCTGAGAGCTACCCGGCAGTTTCTAAAGTAACTATAATCCCATTGTCCCTTTTTGATCAATTTTCCAACAGCCACGACAGCTACAGTTGCTGTACTAAACCCTCTGTCCTCTTCCTCCTCAAGTCATCATGCATCTCTACTCCCTCACATCAAATATTCGTGAAACCTGAGAAGTGGGTCCTGGATAATGGACATTCTATTGATAAACACCTTTCAAAAAACACCATCTGGAAGCCAGGCAATCAAGCAACATTAGATAAACCACATTCTTCCCATACACCCTCTAAAGAGAAGGTTTTCTAAGGTACAGCATGCAAGTTTGATGAATCAAACATCAGTAGAAATGTCTCTGCTGTCTTTTGAAATCTCCTGGGCCTCACAAATGTGCATCCAGGTGGAGAAAGGTCACATGGAGCAACTCCAGTTCCTAAGACCCTGCTCTTCAGACAGGTAGGACCGTCACACCAGCCATTTTCCATTTAGGTTTACACTGTCAAAAGGATTTCGCAGTGTTTGCCTGCCCTTCCTCACATTCCTTGGAAATATACCCCAATCCCAGCACGTGGCTGTCAGGTGTTAGGTGGGGTACCCGCTTCTCCTGCCCGGTACAGCCCTGCTTTGCCTCAGAAAGGCACAGAGCACTCCCCAGACCAGGCTGGCTTTAAATCTTGCTGTGCCACAAAGTGACTTTTTTCTTTCAGAGGTAATATGTAAGTATGTGTCATCCCTCTGGAATATTCTGGCAGTTGTTCTGATATCATCAGTCTATAAAACAGCTGATAATATTCCCCTGTATTATTTTCCTTAAAGCCCTCAAGCTGAAATTTGACATTTTTCTGCAATTACTGGATGTACAAAAGCTCTGAAGATTCATTCAGCCCATATCCAGAACAACACGTGTCAACCTGCCAGCGTCACACAGAAAGCCCCACTCCAGCCTACGTCCCCCAACAGGCTTTTCCTTCAAGGCGACCGAATATACTGTGGTTTTTCTCAGTAGAGGGAGCTTCTCACACAGCAGTTTGAACACCACAGCCCTCGAACCCTCTGAAACAATGTCCCATTTCTGACAGCACCAGCTCTGTGCCAAACAAACATGCAGGAAACCAGAAGGTAGGTGATCAGGGAAATCTACTCCTAACCCCTAGTAACCATGGGCTGGTTTGTTTATTGAGTTAAGAAGGCTTGCAGCCTTGCCAAAATTCTTTATTCGTTTTCATAACTATTACTATTAAAATGCCCGTCCTTTTGACATCCTGGTACCACTCAACAGCAGCTCTGTGGCACTCAGTACCAGGGCTATGAGAGCTTGTGCGAAAAAAAGCGCTTTCTAATGCTTTTCAGTGCCTTTCTTTGGTTCCACTGAATGCCTCTTGATACTTTTCTTATGGAGACAGAAGTGTTCAGCCTACTTTTGTCTGCAGCTTGAATGCTCTGTACATTATTATCATGTCCCTTTCAGCTGCCTCCTTAGGCAAACAGCTGCATCTTTTCATTCTTTCTTCATCCAAAAGCCTTTGCGTAGTTATTACTAAATCCTGCTTGGTAATGAACAGAGTCCTGCACAGTATCGGCAGGGCGATCTGTGATGAGCTCTCACCAAGGAGATGGGTAGCTCCGGCACAGTCAACGAGAGGCCCCTGCACTGCTCTCTGCACCCCACTTACACAAGCGTGTGTGGGGTGAACTCCACCAGAGAGCTGATCCAGACAGAAACAAATTCATCTAAAAAACAGTCCAATTCTTCAGTCAGATCAGTTCCCCAGCCTGTTTTACTGAGTGGCAACAGAAGCATTTGTACTGCACAGCATGCCCAGAACAGCATGAGTGGGCGGATGGGATGGCAGGAGCGGGAGGGAGGAGAGGAAGGGGACTGCTTTTTTAAGAAGCACTAACAGCTTAAACACACTTAAAATGATAATTTAATTGAAGAGACATGGGATTTTAGTCTTATAAAGATACCAAGGGGATCTTAGCTTTTCAAACCAGATTTGCAGATGATGTTTTCCTAAGCTTACATAGATTGCCGGATGATGTTTTCCTCACACCTAAAATAACTAAAATTGAAAAACATCAGCATTTAAGACATCTCTCTCCCTTTCCCTCATCACCGTCTTATTCCTGTATTTTCTATGCTTGGCATCGCTAGGTACACAGGCAATTTCACCATAATCTTAAAGGTGATTCACTCCTCTGTGTTAAAGCACCGTTTCACACCACAATCTTTGAGCTCCCCTACGCCCTTCTTGCTGCCTAGGGTCTTACAAAAACAAGAGCAGAGCATGGAAAACATTACAAACACTTTTAATGGGTCTTCATAAAAGCAATTTCAAAACAGTATTTACACTGAAGGTATAAATATCCCCTTATGAATAAATGATGCTGTTATCCAATAAGCACTGCACTTGATCACACTCAGATCAAGAATAATTATTTAGCTCCTTCAGAGAGGTTAAAATAACCTCTTAGGGCACGGGAAACTTCTTTTCCATGCATAATTCCAGCCGGCAGACAAACTGGTAAACAAAAGCAGATAACATCAACTCGGATGTAAGAAGGAAAAGAGCTAGTGGGCAGACTAGGCACAAGTGCAACAAATATAATTTGGCCGTGAATAAATTTAGGCTAGAAATCGGGAGGCCATTTTCAGACATCAAAGCAGGGAAGTTTCAAATCAGTCTTTCAATAAAAGCAGTGGGACAAAAAATGAACTCGGTTCAAAACGAAGCCTGCGAGTTGTCTGAAGGAGACTACAAGGTGTGGCTGCCTGCCATAGCCGAGCTCTGAACCTTGAGGCAGCAATCCCTCCCAGTCTGGTGCTCCTGAGTACCTCCTGTGGCAGCTAAAGGCAAAGGTGGATATCTGTCCTGCTGACAAAGAGGTACCATTTGACACCTTAGTGTGTTACATCACCCTGGTAGCGTCCTCACAAAACACCTTGATGCCATGTTTCTCTCTGAACCCAGCGGTGCCGCAGCAGGGTCTCCCTGTGCCATTCCGGGGTCCCCGACGGCACTGCGCTGCATCAGCATCTCCTGTGGTGGTCACTGCCTGCAGGGCACCTCTGCCACTGTCCTCTCCAACAGCACACCTCTTGAGGGACATCACAGATTTTATCTTTAAAAAATGCCTTATCTTCCTCACAGAGGTTATATACCTTCCCTCCCACTGTTCCATTGTGGAGAGGGGAAGGAGGGGAATTTTCTGCCAAGGTTTTAGAGAGCAAGCCACATTTTGGAGAGGGGTATCTCCTTCCTTCTACGAAGTGGACTGCACGGCACTTTTGAGTTTCTGTACGAGACACCTGCGCTGCCAGGCTCACTGGAACCGAAAACATCAGGAGCGTGCCCAAGAGAGACGTGCAGAGGTCTTTTGCTCCTGCTCCCCAACCCAAAGGCACGAGGGCAAGACCCTTGCCTGAGGGATACTGGCCACCACAGCACCTCCACCACAGAGCCGCCAAAGGCCTGTGCCCAGCCCCATCCCCGCCTCAGCCCTGACCGGGGGTCCCCCCTGCCTCAGGCCCTGTCCCGTGCCCCACACCGCCCCTCAGCCCCTGCCTCAGGCCCTGTCCCCCGCCTCATGACCCGTCCCCAGCCCCGGCCGGGGGTCTGACCCTGCCCCGGGCCCCCTACCAGCCGTGGCCGGGGGTCTGACCCTGCCCCGGGCCCCCT
>WAAD01021047.1:210327-232674 GCA_013389945.1 Fregata magnificens | reverse complement strand
GGCGACACCCAGCCTTGAATCCGGTCGCGGCAGCCGGAGCGGGGAACAGCGGACGAATGAAAGGCAGCGGGCCTTTCTGCCCCGGTGGGGCTTTTCTCCCCGCCTGAAACTCCTCTCGAAGCTGCGGCGTCAGCAGCTGGCAAGGCCGGGGGGGGTGTCCGGCCGCCGTCAGCGTAACGTCCTCAGCGGCGTGCGGTGAACCCCTCCGAGCGCTCGCATCGTCTAGGCGCGTACGTCTGTGCGCCTGTGTAACGTGAACACGTTCGTCTTTGAACGGTTGGCTTTATAGCGTGTTTTAATACCACTTACATCCCGCTTCTTGGCATTGTTAGTTCCGAGAGATGATTGAAGGGGAGCCCAAACTTTTCTTCCACCCAGAAGCGCAGATGTCTTTAATGTTTCTGTGCTCTCTAGCATTTATGGTAATTCTGTCACATCTGCGTCTGTTTTCTTCCTTGACGCTCATGTTCATTGCAGATACAGCTGGATATTAATGTGCACGGAGTTATTCTTTCAGGGTTTGGGGTTGGGTTTTTTATCACCAGCTGTAGTAGCAGTTGAGCTTTGAAGAAAATGCTGCAGTTGATGTTTGTTCTCCAAATGTTAACCACTGTGGCTTTGCAAAACTCATGAATCGTGTGTGTATGGCTTACACATTTCCTTCTCAACTTTTCTCTCTCCCCGTTCATTTTGAGGCTCAGACCATTTTTTGGTGTGTTTAGGAGGAGGCATTGTTTCACTAACCTTCATGGAACTGACATTATTTATGAGTGTAGGTTTTTCTGTGGATTTTTAAAACTTTCATTCTAGTTTTCTGAATCCCATCACCAAAAAAACCCCAAAGCTACGGGGTATTAGAAATGCTTCCTCTACATAACTAGACCCCTGTGGCGGTATTTTGTTTACAAGTTCAGAGGTCTGCAGAGAGACTTCCGAAGCATCGCTACTCAACATGGAGACATCCAGGCTTTGTTACTTGCAGGTAGCATGCATGTAGAGGAGTAACAATATTTCTGAATGCTTTTTCACAGCGAGGGAAAAATGTTTCTGGTATACATTATTGATGATGTGCATGCCTTAACAGCGTCAGTTCAGTTGCTACCTCTTGCAGGTTCGGGAATGGAAAAATGAAGGCAGCAAACGATACATGTGTACTGGCCGGCCTGGCTGGCTGACTGTATCACTTCGTGTTGGAAAGTATAAGAAGATTCATAAGAACATCGTGATCAACTTAATGGATGTTCTGGAGGTGGACAGTGAAAGACAGGTAACAAATTCATCACAAAGCTTTCATAGTAACGAAGTTTACATCTTTTTATAGTGTATTTGTAGCTGAAGAGGAGATTAGATTCCATAAAACCAAAGGATTTTTGTAGCACTAGACTCACCAAATTTCAGGTTTTACAATGTGTGCTTGGATCATTCTATCCACAAGAACCAGCATATGGAATTGCTTAGCTTTCATGTGCTGAAGTCTAAAGGACCAGATTGATTTATGGTTTTGGGGACTGAGCAACAAGATGTTGAGGCAGAGGAGGAATCACTAAACAGTTTCAGCTATTTTTAGTACTGCTCTTAGGAAAGTAAGTCTCTGAATTCTGATAGCAGATGGAAGCACAATCCAGTTAGCCATATTTTGTCATCGTTAATGCTGAACATTTAATTTATGTTTGGTGGGGGGAATTGGGTTCTTTTGATTTTTAGGTAGTTCGTGTGGAACCTTTGGTGACGATGGGCCAGCTGACTGCACACCTGAATCCCATGGGCTGGACTATTCCTGTGGTACCAGAGCTTGATGATCTTACAGTAGGTAAGCATCGTTGTAATGACAAGAGACTCATTGATTTTGTTGCATTTTCATTAGCTTTTTCTGCAGTAACATGCTGCATTATTTTAAAGGTTCTGGAAACACTCTGTTGAACCTTATGTTCTGTTGTGGTATTTATGTTATAAGCACTTCCTTTTTATTTTTTTTTAAATAGCCTTAAAAGTCATGCCCAGAGCTTAAAAGTGGGGTTTTGTTCTCGTAAACCACCTTCATTTTGGAGTGTGTTTCATTTGATTTGTTATGTGCTCTCTTGATAAGGTGGCCTGATCATGGGAACTGGCATTGAGTCTTCATCCCATATATATGGACTTTTTCAACATACCTGTGTGGCCTATGAACTTGTTCTTGCTGATGGAAGCCTTGTGAGATGTTCACCAGTAAGACAAAATGTTATTTTGCTATCATTTACAATGTCGTTGACAGTTATCGGTATGGATATATGATTTAGTATGACATACTTTTTGCAGACTGAAAATTCAGACCTATTTTATGCAGTGCCTTGGTCTTGTGGTACTCTGGGTTTCCTGGTTGCAGCAGAAATAAAAATGATTCCTGCCAAGAAATATGTCAAAATACATTATGAGCCTGTGAGAGGACTGCAGAAGATTTGTGAAAAGTTTACTGAAGAATCTAAGAAAAAGGAGAATAGTTTTGTGGAAGGACTTGTGTATTCTTTGGAAGAAGCAGTCATCATGACAGGAGTCTTGACTGATGAAGCTGAGCAAAGCAAGGTAACTAAAGGGAAGGTACTCACAAAGAAAAAAAATACCCCCAAAGTTTAACTGATGCTGTACTATATGCCAATATAAAACCAGAATCATTATAAGATTGGAACAATCTCTTAACATGGGATTAAAAGTGAGGTCTGTCCATCAGAATGTTTTAAATTACAGCTCCTTGTTACTACAACAGAGTCTGTACTCTGCATCTCTTCAATTGATAAGACATGACCCACTGATTTCATTATTCTAGAAAATAATTTAGTCTACAGCCTTTTCATTGCAGTACATAAGGAGGAAGAGAAGTATCTTTTCTCATATACAGAACAATGCTGTTTTAAACTGCAGTTATTCAGACTAACTCTTTTCCCAGCAAGCTTTTAATACAGTTAATATTGGTAAAACACATCAGGGACATTTACAGGAGGGACATGCTAACTGTTCACTGCATCCATCAACCTGGATGTTTCTCCTCTGCCATAATGAGAGTTTGGATTAAAGATGGGTTGAGAGATCGGTATTTTAGGAATCCAGTTCTGTCACATTCATGGTCTCTTAATTAGCTTGTAACAGGCAAGCCTTAGCAAGCCTTATTTAAATTAAACCTTAATGGCAAGAAAGGTAAGAAGGAGCCATGCATGTGGAGAAATGAAGGCTCCCCAGATCTCTTGTGACAGTCTCATTCAAACTGTCACAGAGGGTATAACATTGATTCTTCACAGTAAAGGAATTTGGGGACATACTTAATGTTGTCTAGTAAGGTGTAACTGTTATCTGTGTTGGTGTTTGCTAATGAACGCATGTTTTCTTATAGATAAACAGAATTGGCAACTACTACAAGCCATGGTTCTTTAAGCATGTGGAGAAGTATTTGAAAGCTGACAGGACTGGAATAGAATACATTCCCTCAAGACATTATTACCATAGACATACACGCAGTATCTTCTGGGAGCTCCAAGTAAGACCCGTTCCAAAATTAAAATAACATCTGCAGGAAGGCACTCTGCCCTTTCCCAGTGTAGGTACAATGTACCTTCTTCCCCTTGGCAACACTTCTGTCTTGCATGGCAGAAAAACTCAGTGAAGTTCATGGCAAATTTAAAAGTCCTGCATCTGGGCAAAACAAATCCAAAGGCACTTCTTCATATATAAGGCATTATGTCATAACCTCCTAATTTCTGTTTTAGTGCTTTTCTGAATTTAGACCTTAAGTACATATTTCAGCATTAAGCTTTTTTACCCACTAAGTGATTTTCAAAGGCAGATGGTGGAAAAAACATGAATGTGAAATTATGGCTGAAGATTTGCCCTGCCTAAACTCAGAATAGTAATTACACAGTAAGGTCATTACTTTGAATTTCCTAAATGTATTTGTTGTGATGTGCATTTACGCAAAACTTTATTTTGCATTCTGAAAGATTCCCATTGCTACATTTTGAATCTCTGGAGTGAGATACCGGATCCTTTCAGCTCCTGGAGAAGTTAAACAGGAGTTGGCTGTGCAGGAAGTACTTAAATTTTACAGCTTTAAAATTCTTTTAAGAACTGATCTTGTATGTGTTTATTCTTGCTAGAGTTCTGTAAGTTTAGGTTCTTATGCACTCCTTCCTTACCTGTTTTAAGATAATAGCCTACTGTTGCCTGAACTTCATTCTCTGAAAGTATTTGGGGCTGAGTATTTTGTGATTCATATGACTGAAAATCAATCGTTGTGACTAGAGGAGGCTTAGGGCAGGGCTGTGTGGCTAACTTCAGTCCAGGCCTCTCTTATTTGGTCATATTTGTATTATAGTAGTTTAGCAAAAGTATCAGCAGTTAAATTTATTGAAAATCTGGCTTAATATTGCTCTGAGGATTCTGAAGTATTGTCTTTTGGTTCACTTACACATTCTTAAGTCAAACTTTTTTTCTTTCCTCTTTAAAGGATATCATTCCTTTTGGCAATAACCCTGTTTTCCGTTACCTGTTTGGCTGGATGGTTCCTCCAAAAATCTCTTTGTTAAAACTCACCCAAGGAGAAGCTATTCGAAAGCTGTACGAGCAACACCATGTTGTACAGGACATGTTGGTGCCAATGAAAAGCCTTGAAAAATCTATCCAAACCTTCCATGTTGACCTTAATGTAAGAACACATGTTTTTAAAATACAGCAAGTCTTGGACTGTGTGTAATAAGAACTGTGACTGTTGATCTTAAGACGTAATAGTCTGCCTGTGTAAAAGGTCATTATTGTATCCTGGGGAGTACTGTGCTTTGCGAGTCTGATGCAAGGCTGCAGAAGAAATGAACACAGCTTTCTGAAAAAAAGAATTTAAAAAAAAGTGAGATTCAAACTTTAGTGGAAAGCCAACACTTTTAAAAGATTTTATCACTTAGTAAAACTTGAACTGATTTTTCTTTCACCTAAAATGACTGGCGGTCTCACTAAACCCCAACTGTGGGAATTAATTTCCCTTTCTTGCTTTTATTTCTGAATTTATTTTAGTTAGTACAAGAAATACAAACTTGGCAATTTCAATTTTGGACTGACCTGGAAAAGAAAACTTTTCATTCTCTTTTTACTCAGAATGTGTATTCAGTTGTTGCTTTGGGATCAGGGATTTTTTTTTTTTTTTTTTCATTTCAAATATTTAAGGGGGAGGAGATGTAATTCTAGGAGGACGCAGCACATATTCTGAGCATCTCAATCTATTTGTATTATGGTCATTAGAAAGTGCAGCTAGGAACCACAGCAAGACAATTGGAAAGGAAGAGCTAGGTAAGATTCAATCCCAAAAGTAAGTGATAAAGTGTTTTCTTACCTCTGCAGGTGTACCCTCTTTGGTTATGTCCTTTCATATTGCCCAATAATCCTGGTATGGTCCACCCAAAAGGGGATGAAGCAGAACTCTACGTGGATATAGGAGCTTATGGAGAGCCCAAAAGGAAACAATTTGAAGCCAGGGCTTCGATGAGGCAAATGGAAAAGTTTGTAAGAAGTGTGCATGGGTAAGGATCCCACTCCTTAGAATAGTAATGCCATATAGTTTACACCCGTGTGGTTTAATCACAGTTATTTAATCCCACAGCACTTTAATATTGCAAGAATTTATCAACCACAATAATTGAAAACTAATTTTAATTACGAATTTTGATGTTATGATTTTTAAATATTATTTCACTTTAATTATTTGATTGCAAAACCAACCAAACAAACGAGCGCACTGGCTGAAGTTCTTGCAGTGTATTTGGGAGCTGGGTAGCTTCAGGTCACCTGTGCATCCTTTCAGCGCCAGGCTGCTCTGGGAGTAGAGTCTCCGCTGCAACAAAATACATCCATGCACCCAGGTGCAGAAAGACCTCAGCAGGTCTGTACTGAGTGTGCATAAACCAGTTGCTGTCCAGAAGCAGTGTTAGCGTGGGTCGGTGACAGCTCTCAGCAAGGCTGGCTAGCCCAGCCCTCGGGAAGGCAGCCCCTGAGCTTGCCTACTGAGGCTGACTAGTTTCAGGCCAGTTCAGAGCAGGTGCTATGTCGGCTGCAGTCCCTCCAGGAATCCCAAAGGCTGTTAAAGTTTGGACAGCTTCCCTGCCTGCCTTTGGGACTGTTCTGCACCCTGCAGTCCTTGTAGTGTCATGCTGCGGCTCTGCCCTGTCCTTGCGCTGGCCTGTCCTTGCATAGGTATGCCAGCCTTGACTCTTCCGTGCAGTCCCTGTGCGGTGGTGGGAGTTCTTCCTCCCTCACAGCTTGTACTTCCATAGCTTCCTTTTCCCTGCCCCGATTCTTATTACATAGGACCGCAGTAGGCCTGGGATATGTGCCCACCATCTGTCACAGTCTCATGCCAGCCTAATTTGCTGTAGTAGTGTCAGTGGAGAAGCAGTTACAGGCTTGTTTCTCAGGAACAAAAAACAACGACATGGTATTTTTACACCATCAGTATAATTTATCCACATTTCTATTTTGACCTACTTCTCAGTCTAACAGTGATTATATCCCATGTGGCTGACTAACAATGGTGAGTCTGCTTCAAGATGATTTGGAGACTGTAAATGACTTTTGGCTGCAGTAAGTGATCTGCCAGAGAACAAAGCAACTGCAAGTTAATTTTAAGCTTTTTTTAATTAACTTGAAATTAAGCTTTTAATTTAAAGCTCTTCACTAACAAAGTTTTGTCTCTTCTCTACCTGTCACTGGGAAATGAACAATGGATAAATGCTTAATCTTACAGTTTCATAATCACACACAATAGAGCTTTTATGTAACAGTTCGTGTTTTACTGCTGTACTCTGATGCTGGCTGCATTTTAGAGAGCACAGTATGAAAGTAAGGAAGAGTCCACAGCTAAATAAGGATTTAATTTATTTTTGTAAATGGACCTTTGTTACACTGTGCTTCATTTACACTATAAATTTATCTTCTCAGCCTGGTCTGATTTGGCAGGGTTTTGCCTTGCTAGTTGTATTCTCAATGTCCAGTTCAAAGAAACTGTAAAAAGTCGAAGAACATATTGCTACATCTGCCTTGAAGGCATTTTGTACCATAGGCTAGTACGAGATGCCATGACTGTACCTCCATGGATCATAAGAAAGCATGCAGAAAAATACTTCCTTTTTTTTGAAGCTGGAATTAAAAGGTTTTGAATGGAAGAAAAAGGAAAGCAGGCTTTCAAAAGCAGTTAGAAGAGTATTTGTCAGGGAGAATTTAGGTTATGTGTGGTTCTCGGTGCAAGGGGCCAGACTCTTTGATTTGGGGCAACTTTTGAGGTTCTCCCTAGACTTGTGTTTCTGTGAAAGTTGTTAGAATACAAGTTGTCAGAAGATTTGGCTGCACATGGTTAGGATGTCTAAACGTGAACCACTGGTTTATACACATTTTTTAGTCCTTCTCCTTTTCTCTTTGTAGTAGCAAAACTAATGAAAGTATCAATACATTGATCGCTAAAGAAGTGTTCTGAACCATATTTTAAAAGCAACAGTTATTTTAATTGCTTTCTTTTCCCGTCTTCCCCTTCAAAATGACTGTAGCAGTATTCTGCTGTTTTCACCATTACATGTTATTTCCTCTTGGAAAAAAGATCCTGGTAATGTTAAATCCACAAAATACAATTGGCTGAGTGTCCCAGAGTCATCCATGTGAGCAATTATATTTGCTTGTTTTTAAAAAGCATTTTTGATGGGTTTTTTTGTTGAATATTTGCTATTCGTAGCTTGCCCTGAATTTTTTTTTTAATATTCTATTTCAAATCTTGTGGCACAATTAATACTGAATTGAATACTGTCTTTTTTTTTTTTTTTCTTTCTTTGTTTTCTCAAGTTTCCAGATGCTGTATGCAGATTGCTATATGACCCGTGAGGAGTTCTGGGATATGTTTGATGGTTCATTATACCACAAGCTAAGGGAGCAAATGAATTGCAAGGATGCCTTTCCAGAAGTGTATGACAAAATCTGCAAAGCTGCAAGGCACTGAATCTGGATGATCTAATCAAGCAATCAGGGAAACGTGAATTTACCTACAGCTAGTCAGTATATCCTTTAAAAAAAAAGCTTTATTGCTCTCCAAATAAGCTCATTCTTGTTGATGTTGAAAGGTATGAATTCCTGCTTTATAAATTTATGTTTAGTATTTCTTCACGTTTTAAAACCAATTTTCCAAACTCAAAGTGATTGTTTTTAAGAAATCTTAAGTGCTAGCCTTTGTATCTAACGTAGTGACATAGGTGAATTCACCTATTTCCAAGCATAAGAAAAATAGTTGGAAGAAGATACTGGAGTTACACCAGCTGTATACTACAGCTATATTTAACATTACCTTTGAAAATGGTAAGGAGGGCTCAGAAACCGGTGCCAAAGCTGAACACATTGTCAAATTAATCATGATGTTAAAAACATTTGCCTCAGTTGGTAACTTGCGGAACAGCTTAGCAATGGTACCATAATCTTCTGGCTGTACAGTGCTGCATGATGTTGTGTGGTACTATACTGCATGGGTTATGGTGTACTGTGATCTCAGCAGAGCAGTTAAACTCCCAAACAGTGGCTTCAGTTTCACAACTGAGCATTGAGGTGTGAAGAAAATGCTTTTTACTTGTGCCTATCAGATTTGTATTGATTTTGATTACAAAGTGTAAGTGGATGTAGGTTTTAGGTACTTTGTAATTGGCTAACAGTGCATTGGTTTTTTGCCGCAAAATATCAATGTTCTGGCTTTGTAGACTACTGAGAAAATTGCTGCTATTTCATAGAGCCAAATTTTAATTTCAGTTTCTACTCGTTGTGGGTCAGTTTATTTGGATTTTTTTGGTTTTGTTTTTGGGGGGGGGTTTGGTTGCTGCTTAATTGTAGTGCCTTATAAATACTCAGTTGGAGGAAGACGTGGGTTATTTCAGACCGTTTTGTCCTGGCCGGTAAGAAAAGGAAGTCAAGGCTTTATTTATACGAGGTTTGTTAGAGCAAGTGGCTGTGGATAAGAAGAACTCTTGTTGTGAATCTTGATACGCACAGGCTTGGGGTCTGACCCGAGTGACGTTTTTGCTTTTCATTTTAGCTGGATTAGATTGATAGGCTTTGTAAAAGGACTGTTTCAGTCACCTGGAGAGGAAATCAACAGCAAGTACTATTCAGTTCCCCCTTCTGCTGCTCGCTGGTGAAAATGGCACAGTCACACACTTCATAGGGTCAAGTGTACAAGTGTGGAAATGTTTTGACCCTGTAGCCAGAAACACGGTACCAAACCAAGCCGATGTCGTGTCCAAGCAGTACTTTAAATTGTTACTTGAAAACTTACTGAGATTGAGGGAAAAGAAAGTAATTTTCTTGAAGCTTGTGTAGGGGGTAACACAAAGAACTTTTTGAACAGTTACCAGTGGAGGTGGCATTGTAATTTTTATGAGTGCTAAACCAATGATTTTATTTATTGATAGATGGATGTTTATGGTCCAGATGAAACCAATGATAAAGCAGTAACAAGAACAAGTTTGGCCTGTTACTCAGTGATGCATACTGGGCAAATTGCATGCAAATAAGGTACCCCTTAAAATCCTGCGCAGGGGACTGGTAGCAGGGGCAGCCTGCCAAGGGGAGATGCAGCCAATGCAGAGCATCTGCAGTGCTGCTCAAGCCATGGAGCTGGGCAGGAGGTGGAGCTGTGTCAGTGATCCAGGAATGTCTGCTACGCTGTTCCAGGCTTTGGGGTACACAGGAAGGCAAATGTTGATTCTCGGGGTGTAACCTGCCCTCCTGCCCCTGTGAGGGAAGCGGCACAAGAGCAGTTTCCCTTGTCCCTGGCTGGGGCAAAGCTACGATTTAGCCCAGTGCTTGTAAGATAATCTGCACAGAGCAAGAATGGGTTTGGTTAGCTTTTAAAGGGCGATGTTAAAACAGCTAGAGGATTTGCAAATACTTTTAGTTAGGCTGTGGTTCTCTCACTTATGTACTGATGATCTTTAGGTATGCACTGTATTTGTTTTTTCACTCTTTAATTTATTGGCAAACTTTGTATGATGTGATTGGGTACTATAACTGTATCAGTCACACACATGCACGATTGCTGTTGCTCTTAATTTTTGGTGGTACAGGCTGTTTAAAATAAAGATCCACCCAGCATACTGTTCAAAGTGGTATCTTTTAATGAATGATTACTTACTTTTCAACAGCTGTGTTTATCATTTCTCATGCTTATTGTATTGTTACAAATGGTCAGCGATTACTGAGAAAAGCTGCTGTCTGGGTAAGAGACCAGAGGCATCGCGAGGCTGTTGGGAGATGAGGAGCCTAGTGCTGCAAACAGCTTTGAAGGCATGTCTTTGAAGTCTGAGACTACTCTTATCTCTGGCCCAAGACACACCTGTATAAAACAAACACCTTATAGCTGAGCCTTAACCCTTCAGTTAGGTCCCACTAACTCCGCATAGCCTCATGATGCCAATTATCCTGATTTCCCCCCACCTCGCCTCATTCTTTCCCTGTGACATTTTGTCCAAGGAGAACAAAACCCCATTTTGGATTTAGGTGCTGCAGCCATCGACATGGATAGCTACTTCATTCTTCTCACTTCACACTAATAAATCTAATCTCTGGTTTGAATGATAGCCACAGAAGCGGGATGAAGATTCAGTGCCCTCTTCAGCCTAAGGAGTTTCACATCCATGAAAAATGCCTTCACAGCAGCTCTGTAGGCTTAGGCAGAGGTACTCTTGCCCCTCCCTTGGTCACAGCTGGTGCAGCCTCTTCCAATGCCCTCTTCCCAGAGAGAAGCTCCTGGGCTTTCTCCTGAAATCCAGGCTGCCAAACAGCCTCGGCCCCACTGAAACCACAGTTCAGGTGCCAAAGCCCTGTGTTCCTTTAATCACATTTTGTGTTGGCCCTGACTTATGCTGCATTTCACAATCCTCTTTTGTTACCCCAGCAGTATTTCCGTAGCCTACACTCACCCACCCCCACTGCTCAGGCATTTCCCTTCAGAGACCTCCTTCCTCCTTTGCTTGCCTCTCTAGAACAATAACCGGTATTTCCTTAAATCACTGCAGTTTTACCTGTGTTCAATTATCTCCCCCACCAAAGGATAATTGCAGATTAATTAGCATACTTAATCAACCACAACTAACAGGTAATTACACCTAGATTTAATTATTCCAGTCTGGTCTACACACTAGTACAAGACTTCATAAAGGTTAACTCTAAGTGAACCAGCATACTCCCAGTACATTTTTATGGCCATCCTTTGTTACCACTGACACAGCTCTCTCTTCATTTCACTTTCTCCATTGCCTCTAGGTTTTAACATCCTACAAAATTTGGAAGGATGACACTGAATTTCCCCTAATTCCCTCCAGCTGCTTATAAACATTTGTGTTGTTAATTCAAGTGAAGCTGTATGTTACAGCTTGTGATGAAGATCCTTGTACACAGCTACTTTAAAGACGGCACAGGACAGGTAGGTAGGCAGGTGCCGAAGACCTGACTGACTACTTTGCCATAGTACTGCTTTCTCAGACCCAGCTCTCCTTTGGGTTGTACTGGTGGACCTGGGGTATTCAGCTGTGGTACCACTGCCGTGCCCGTAACAGGTATGTGCAACTTTTCAGTAGTGCCATTTGAAAGTTAGTGTTTAACACTGACTGAGCTGTGTGTGCCAGCAGACCTTCGTTTGCAGGACATGCAGTATCTGGCATCCTCTTCTCATGTGTGTCACTTTCATAAAGTCCAAGGTGGAAATAATGAATTACTCAACAGAAAAGTTAGACTGCTGATGGTCTAAGAGTGTTTTATTACCACAGAACAAGACTTGAGTTGTTTCCCATCTCTTGACTTGTGTGCCAGCGTGCTGTATTTTCATCTACCCTGTCTCATCTGCTGGCACGTCTGCCATTTACTCACTGATGTGAGCTTCCCAGCACCATCTTATGTTTGGAAAACAGCAGTGATTTCTTCAGAGGTATCTGGACAACGTGGAGCAGAAATCAAATCACTCCAGTTGTTTTTAGCAACAGGCTTGAGCCGCTCGCTGTAGAAAGAGAATGCAACTCAGTGCGCTCAAATTATTGGCTGGATTAATCTCATTAGTCTTAATGAGCATGGAGGTGAACAGAGCTCTTAAGCCTGGCCATTCCCTAGAAAACACAGCTGTAGCTTGAAAAGTGATTTTGGAGCTAGTGCTATTTGATCAGAGGTGCGTTTGAATTCCAAGTCCTGCTTACTGTTTACATTTCTTTTTTATTCCTCCTGGAAGTGCAAAATTAACAAAGCTGGGCAATATTTAAAGCTAGATTTCACTCTGCTTTCTCCATCATAGGATAGCTAACTTCTGGCTGCCCCACTGAAAGCTGCTGAGTTATATTCAGCCAAGATCAATTTCTAACTACTCTCTGGAGATCAAGAAAGACCTTTGCAGAGCTGTCAGCCTGTAGTGCCACCACAGCAGTTTGCTAATCTTGGCCACAAGCAAAGGTGAGAGCAGAAGGCTATCCTGAGGTGTCTCATTAGTATAGTTCCTAACTGCTTCACAGGGTTTTCACGCTAGTGATTTCAAAGCCTTTTGCGGTGAAAGTGAGCCTTGTTATCTTCCTTCCTCGGATGGGTAAACCAAGGCACAGCCTGAGAAGGTGATTTTTGTTCAGGGCCATTGAGCAGTCCAGTGCCAGTACTGGGAATAAGTCCAGGCAGCCTGATCATCCATCCACCTCCCAGTTCCTTCCCAGGCTGCCTCCTCTAACTTGATGGGAATTATTTGCCTACACCTCTGCTGCAGGCAAATTGCATTTCACAAGATACAACAACCACCTTGGCATCTGTGAAGTGCCTTGAGAGCCAGTAGTTCTTTAACCCTCCCACTACCCCTATGCAGTGGGGAAGCATGAAGGTCTCCTCACTTTCCTGGGAGGGGAGAGGTGCAGCAATACCAACCTCCCTGTCCACAGAGGGAACCAGTTCTGATCCAGTGCTTTAACTACACAATCGCCCCATCTCACATCAGTTGTAGTGTCAGTAACATGCAATCAGTCTCCCCAGAGCTGCTCAGGATGATTTTCCTGTAAGCCAGTGTGAAACCACTTACAGCCCCCTTGTCTGTCAGACTTACAGCAAGTAGGCATCCCGCTTCAAGTTGCTCAGGTACCGCTGCACGTCACACCGGTACAGGGACTGGTATCTCGTCTTCTGAGGGTAATTTTCATGCTTGGTGATGTTGTAGCGACCAACTTCTACAGGGTTCTGGAAGGAGAAGGTCTTATGCGCTTCCCCATCCAGAGGCAGTGTGGGGGGTGCGAGTGGGGCAAAACCAGGTAGTGCCTTCATGTGGCCAGGCCTTCAGTTGCAAAAAAAATGCAACAATATGTGGCATACCTTAACCAAACCGAGCCTATATTGCAGGGGAGGGAGGAGAAGACACGCTAATTGGTGTTAGCCCGGCCAGTCTCCTTCACGAGCAGTTCTTCTCATCACAGCAGTCCATAAAGAAGTCAGTTAGCTCTGCGGGCTCGAGTACGCTCACCAGTTCCCTACTGCTAGCTGTAGTGAAGGGCTGCGGTGTCACAACCTCCCCACTGAAATGTAATCTGTCGAGTTCCCCAGCAATTACGAAGATGTCTTCATCCTTGACCTCTTTCAAGTTGCTTGTTCCCCACTCAGCTGGATAAAGGCGAGAAGCCACGTAGAAGCCTGCTCCTCATCCCTAGCCAAGGTGGACTATTTCAGACTAAAGCTTTCCCTGTCTGCTTTAAGCCCTTTAGGCTTTGTTCTGGTTCTCTGTGGGGAAGCTGCCAAGATGAATACAGCTCCAGGAATGGGTACTAAGGGAAGGGCTCCTACCTGTACTGGCTCTGCAACATGCTGCTGATGCTGCTAGATGAAAAACTGGCTTTCAAGCCTGACTTTCTGGGAAGATACAAGGAGCTCGTGGCACCTAAAAGGATTCAAACCCAGCTGCCCTCATCCATGAAATGCATCTGCTTGCTTGCAGCTGATGCAGAACAAAAATAATGGGAAGGGTTGTCTGAGCATCCCTTGAAAAGAGCAAAGGCCTGAGGATACAGGCAGAGATAACGTGGTCACTGCTGAACTCCTGCCCCTCTGCTCAGCACCAGCCAAGCTCACCTGCCTATGGGCAGTGTGTGCTCAGTGGTGGGTGCTCAGCGTGCTGCTGTATGTAGGGGGCACCTTTCCCTTGACCTGGCAGGACATTGGGCTCTGGGCCTTTATTCACCATTTTTTCTTTAGCAACCTGTTCTGGGCAAGAACAACAGCACCCAGAGAGGGACTCATCTCCTCTCTAAAGGATTGGTATCTGGCCAAGCTGCCCAGGTTTTCTTGATAATCAAGAGGGAGAGAAAAAGCACCTCCTGAGGTCAGTCTGCCCTTCTATCACAGACAGCCACCTGATGTGGGATTTCTGCTGGGGTGCTGCTCCGTTCAGAGGACACACCTAACATTTAGCTGGCTGAAGCGGGTGAGGAGTGCCCACCCTTCCTTTGGCTCAGAAGAGTTTCGTCCTCTCCCAAGGGTGCTGGTAATGGATTGGGGATGGTCATGCAGGAAGCTCAGAGCCTGACCATTGCCATGTCCCTCTCCCACTGCCTCGCCCGTTCACTCACCTCGTTCCCAGTAAAGAGGCAGTAGGATTTTCTGTCAAATCTCTTGGCAGATGACCAGAATGGGGGTTGGCTGGAGTATGTTGATCTCTCAATGGGCTTTGGGTTGTAGGAGCCTGGCCCCACCGCATCCTGGGCAGAAGGAAACCTGTTACACTTCAGTTTACTTGTAAAAAGAGCTGCACAATGTCAGAGAGCCATCCATCCACCCGTCCATCCCCCCAGGGCCTAATGCATCCCCACCCCAGGCACCCGCTGCCCCACCGGGGGTGCCAGTGACACCGGCTGGTGCCGATGTCCATGCTCCCACTGACCACCTCCCTCGGGCACTGGCTGAGCGTGGCCCAGAAGATCCTCTCCGTGGGGCGGCCTGGGTTCCTCGGCAGGGTGCTGAAGCAGCCTTTCTTCTTGTTCTCCTTCAACGTCAGCTCGTCCAGGAAACCCTTGACAGTGCCAGTGCTCGGCTCGGTGCCTCTCCTCTGCCAGGACAAGGGAGTGGCGTGAGAGGCTCAGCTGCTGGTGGTATCTCAGGCCACCCCATCCATCCCATGCCACGAGAGCTCAGCCCTGCTGCTGCTCACAGGCACCAGCACACTTGCTCCCCAAACGCTGCTGCATGGGCATGTTTTTCCAGGATCCAAGGGAAGTCAAAGAGCAAAATCCAAGCAGGATAGGTGCTGGCATAAGGAAGCTCTCCATCCTTATAGCAATGTGTTGGCAATGCCACGGCTCACTGAGAAACCTGTCCGGGTCCGGGGCCCCAGGGCAACGCACCTCCAAGGCATGATGGCCACCACCAGTGGGCTTCAACCTGTCCCCTGAGAAGGGCTGGCTGGGGCCACCCGCCCGCTGCAGCCCCTTGTCGATGCTGCTCTGCAGGTGGTAGGTGCCGGGTCCCAGGCCGCTGCCCTGCAGGCACAGGGGGGCTGTGTTCAGCGGGGGAGGACGGGGCCACCCCACCAGCGTGTCCCCAGGGCAAGGGGCAGAACTTGCCATGGCTGCCAGCAGGGCACACGTAGCTGTCCTGCTGTCCATCAGCCCTCGCGTGCTGGCGGAGCGCTTGTCCCTCTCCTCCAGGCGGGCGTAGGGGTTCCCCTGGGGGCCGTACGTGCCGGGGCCGGGGAAGCAGTCCTGCAGGAGAGGTGGGGTGGCCGTGGGCAGCCTCAGCAAGGGGGACAGTCCCCAGCCCAGCAGGAGGAGATGGCGCCCACGGTAGCTCCTAACCCTTGCAAAAGGCTTGCTCTCCAGAGGCATCAGCCTGGAGCCAAGTCCTCCAGCTGGCGGGCACCATTCCCCAGCATCTCCCGTGTCAGGGTGTGACGTACCCTGTGGTCATCTCTGAACCGCTGCTCCCTCGTGTCGCAGATCCCCCGGAAGCTGGAGGGCCGCGTCTCCTGCAGAAAGTCCCTGATGTTGTACGTTCCCGGGCCCAGCCTTTCCTGCTGCAGGAGGAGAGTGGGGAGGGCGAGGACAGGGCTGGGCAGCGCTGCCTGCACTGCTCACCCCCAGCAAATGTGCACCAAGGGCAGATAAAACCCAGCTCTTACCTGGCGTTTGCGCCTTTTCATTATCTCCTTGAACTGGAAATGGGGCAGCTGACTAAGCCGGGAGCCCTTCTCTGCTTTGGCCCAGCCAGAGGCTGATGCTTTCCCCTGCAACGCAGAGCAGGAGCACTGCCGTCAGCAGCACCAGGACTGGAGCACGAGGCTGAGCCCATGCTCAGCCTGCCGTGGCTCCGCAGGTGGGTGAAGAGGGGTGATTAGGGGAGATGGACATCAGGATCTGCTGTGCCATGTCCCACTCCTCTGCGCTAGGTGTTTGCTGAGCACCAGGAAGGTGCCAGCAAGCTCCATGTGAGCAGCCCACGTCCCACACTTCCACCCTGGGGTGCTCCCAGCCTGAGCTGGGTGTCCCGGACCGTTGTGTGCAAAAAGTCCCCGTGCAAGAAGCTGCTTCCCAGCAGGCACAGGCTATCTGGGAGGTGAGGAGAGCTACACCGGTAAGTCCAGCTCTCCCCATGCATCCAGGCAAGCCCAGCTGGTGGCCTCACCTGGCTGCCCATGTCCCTGGGGAGCACCTGCAGCCCTGTGCTGGCAGCTCTGGTCCCCGAGGGCTGCGGGGATGGTGGCAGCCCTTGCCATGGTAGCTGTCACCGTGGCACCCAGCACCCTGGCTCCCCAGGGAATGTCCCCTCCCGGGAGCAGACAGGGCTGACAGACAGCAGGGTCGAGGCTGGGATCCTGGTTGTAACGGAGGCTCCCAGCCTGGCTAAAGCAACAAGTTCAGGGCTTGATCCAACAGTTTACCAGGCTTTCATAGGGACAAATTATCTCTAAGCTGCTAAAAAATACATTCTTAAAGCAACAACCAACCTGCCAATCCCATTTTGGGCAATAAAATGTTGTTCTTGGTACTCGTGTCCTCTGTGGTGCTGTATTTGCTGCATCTGTGAGCGCTGGCAGGTCTGGGCAAGGTGATCTGCATCCATGATCTTTGCAGGGGAGGTTCACCAGCCCCCTTAACGCCTGTGGCATTTCAGACAAGAGCAAGCCAGGCCTGGGGAAGCTGGTTCTCTGGTGCTGGGCTGCTGCTTGGTGCAGAAAGCGGGGTTTGCTGCCCAGTCCCAGCCATGCCGCCTGCTCCTGTTGCAGGCTGGATGGGATCCTGCTGTGCCACGGCAGTGAGCAGCAGAAGAGTCTGCCCGCCTTCAACAGGACCCTGGCACTGCTCCGACAAGTCATCAAGTCCTCCAACACTCACTACAGAGGCAGGAGAAATGGATTATTTCAGCAGCAGGGGTACCCAAAACCCATCTGTGTAAAACCTACTTCTGGTCCCTACAGATGTGTAACTTATGGTGTAATGCATCCAGCACTGATGGATGCTGTATGTGCCTACATCCAAGGAAGCCCTGAGCCTCAGATGATGATATGCATTCTTCTGATTGATTTAATTACTGTATTTTTATCAGTGTTGTTTATTTTCAAAAGTGTTGTCTGCTCGGGAGGAGCTGTCTGAAAGCACCTGAGGGTTACCCGGGAGTCCCTGCACCTTAGATAGCTGCCAGGGTGTGGGGGATGTGCAGTAATTTTAAATCCCCCAGTAACTTCCCAAGGGGCAAATCTAAGACAAGCCCTGCAACTACCGCTTCACTGGGCATAAAAACATTGTCCTGCAGTTGTGCAGTTACAGTAACATCACTGGAGGGAATGAAAGTACTCAGGAAAGTTAGTCAGCCAGGTGTGTGAGCCAGCGCTGTGGACTCATGGACCCTACAAGCTGTGTAAGAGCATGTCCAGGGTCGGTCAGGATGTGCTGCCTCTCTGTGCTGAGACCCCAAGACCAAACTGCACATCCTCTGTGGGATGGAGAGAGATTCGGCTGCTGAATGACTTGGCTTCTCACCTGCCCTAACTTCTCTTCCCTGGCCCTGGCCTGATGCTACCTGGGGATGCTACTGGAGAGGGAAGAAATATTTTCCACCACCCCGATGGGGATCCAGGACTGTGGCTCCTCTGAGACTGACCCCCTCGATTGCTTTGGCAAGGTGCTATAGCCAGAGCTGCTGTGCCAGGGACTGATTCGAGGCAGCTGCCATCGTCTGCTTGGTCCTTCACTCATCTTCCTCCCATCCTCAGCATTCTTCCTCCTGGAAATCCCCCAGGGCAAAGAGAGGAGGCCCCAGACGGGAGCCGAGACCCTCGGTCCTGCCATGTGCAGGGCACACCCCTCTCAGGCCACACATTTGGCCCCAATGGCATAAATCAGCCCCTGGCAAAGCAGCAGGCGAGCAGTTTGCTGAAAGGCTGTAGGGACAGCAGTACCTTTATCAGATTCCCCCAGCACAGCTGGAAAAAATAAGGAGCACAGACAGGCTTTCAGGCACATAGCCCCTGAGCTTAGCCCCGCATTCAGTGCTGTCTGCTGATTTAATAAGAGATACCAGCTTTCCCCACAGACCACATCTCTTGTATAGCCTTAAACCCTCCCGGTTAAAACACCACTCCAGCAAATCAATCCAATATGGTTTTGTCCCTTTGATCAGCACAGCAGGCAATAAGTCACGTTTCACTTCTGTGGCTCAAACAGGCAATGAAATGGTGAAAAGCAATCTTCCCGTCCTGAACCGCCTGGCGAAAATCTTCCACTTCCTGGGCAAGCAGGAGATGGATAAAGGGATATGCAATATGGCACTGGATGTCCTGCGGGATCGGCAGCTCAACTGGCAGGCATACTGCACCCGGGCACAGGTAAGTCGTCATCGGGGCCAGCACAGCGTGCTGGGTGTCCAAGGTGTGGGCAGGTCTCCTTCCCGCAGGGACCCGTCCTACTCCTACAGCCTCCGAGACAGCCACAGCGCTTCTCCCAGACAGCATTTGCATCACTTGTTTAATTGCGGTGAGAAACATGTAGGGAGAAGTAATTGCCTGACAAACCCAGTGAAGGCTGGTCTGGGAGCGAAGTTGCTACCTGGCAGCCAGGAAATCTGGGCCAAATCCTGGCTCTGGCACTGAGCTGCGGAGGGACTTCCCCAGGTCCCTCTGGGCAACGTTTCACAGGATGCTGAGTCACCTCACAGAACTGGCTCGACTATTTAATGACTTTAATGCTCCTAAATCACTCAGGAGCATCAAAGATGTGCTCTTTGATCCCTTGATTTTGCCCATTTCCAGCCCCCTGTAAACAGGAGTGCACCTTAGTGAGTATTTCCCATTACAGAAGAATCATGAAGGTTTCTTCAAATCCCATTTTTAAATAAAACAAGGACTCATTCTTACTTCCTTATATTTAAACAGGATTATTCAACTCTTCATAAAATGAGGCTCAGTGAAGTGAAATCTCCTCCTCTAGTGGAGTGCTTTAATATGTGCTTACAACTGCTCTTCAGCAAGTTTAACTTCCCTTGAGCTAGAGGCAGGAGGCTCTGAAAAGTGCAGCGTTGAGGTGGTCACTGGGTGGTGCCTGTCTGCCAGGTTTGACTGGAGAAAGCTGAAATGACGTAAGAAAAGGCTTTTGATTTCTCAGCCCTTCTTCAGGTGCACTCCTATGGCCACGTGGTTCAACCTCTGAACACGTTAGGGCATGCTGCCCCCATGCCTGAGCCTGGAAGGGGGAGCAGATGGGCTAGTTGCTTTCAAGGACCCCATGGTCACCAGGAACCAAATTTACAGCCAAGGTCAACAGGATGAGCAGCATCTCAGGAGCTTGCACCACCTCTCCTGGTACTGCTAACCATGGGGGTCATGCTTTGGACACTGAGGTGCTGGTGCGGGGCAAGCTGGCCTGGCTCTCTGGTGTAGCTTGGCATGGCCGCGGAGCTGACCTGATGCGTGCCAGTGATTCGTACTGTAAGAGACCAACTGGAAGAACAAGCAATCTAACACCAAGGCCAATCTAGCAGTCAGAGTAGAAAGCTGAGAGATAGGGAAGCATTTGTTTTACGACTATATCCTTGAAGAAAAGCTGAGAGACTGATAAGAGGGAACATCCCGCCTCAGCTGGGTGATGAAGTGCCAAAACAGCAGTAACTAGGGGAAAGGTAAAGGCGGCAGGGGGAAATCACAACCACCAGCTCAATTCAGGACTCAGAAGACTTGCCCCCTCACTCCTGTAAGGAGCACGTGTGTTAATTTACACAGCTAGTGAGGATACCTAACCCATCCGCAGGAGACAATAAAGGGACAGGGGGTGGAGATCCCTTGAACCTTTCAGAGGAATGTCTCAAACGCTCACAAGATGCAAAAAACCCGGGGTGGGGGGAAGTCTATAGTGACCGGCGGACATAAAAGGGGAAGGCAAGTGCCATTTGGACATGCTCTCTCTCTCTTTTTTGGACGAATGCTCCTACCGACCAGACACCCCCCCGTTGGCCGGACCAACGCTGGAACCTGGACCAGTGATCTCTTGCTCCCCCCCACTTCCCCTTTTCTTTCCTCTTCTTTTTCTTTTACAAATATTCTTAATAAGAACCCACACCGTTTGAGTTGCCTTTCAAAGTTCAAGTTACTTCTGTGTTAAAATAAAATCTTTAATTGATCATTTGGCGTCGTTCCACCTTAATTTAGTCCAAGGGGATCATTAGAACCTTGGTCGCTCTCCTGCCTCCTCTTGGGTTGGGACACGACATGTACTCACATCATTTCGTCATCCATCCTGCCACTGGGCACAAGCTGATGAGTTTCCTCTGGTCTCCAGATCCACATGATATATTTGCAAGACCTGGAACGCGCCAAGATGGGACAGGGCCCAGTGCCTGACAGGAGAAAGCTCATGCATGCTAAAAATCACCTCAAGGTTTGTCCATGCCCAAGGACAAACCTGGACATGGGCCAGGTGAAGATGGGCACATCAAACCCCCAAGATCCTGGGAGCTCCTTGCAGTGTCCCCAGGTTTTCATTAACTCTCATCCCTAAAGTTAGTCCACAAAGACTGAGGGGACTGACACTCGGCTGCCTCTCCCTCCTGTGGGGCTCAGCTGTAGTTAGGTGTGAGGGAGATGGAGGGGTGCAGCAGGGCTGAAGGCAGGAACGGGGAACGGAGGGATTGCTACAGTTAACATCAGCCTTAGCTGGGAGGGAATTAAGAGAGCTTACAGGAGTGAAGAGCCACCAGGAGACATCAGACACAAGGATGGGAGCAGGAATCCATCCCCGCATGTACACTACTGACATGGTGCTGGAGCAGGTCAGCCACACTCTATTACTCCTCTCCCCAGAGCCCAATGGGGAATGTCATTGTTGGAGGCAGCCATTGGTCTCTGTTTTCTCCCAACAGCCCCATTTTGTCCTGCCCTGCCTCTACTTGCTATTTTTAACTATTACATGAGCATGGATGTTGTGCAAGAACTGCTCCTGGTGGATGAAACTCCTGGACAAAGCCATGGAGTTTGACCTGGGCGATATCACACGTGAACTGCAGCTCTTCAGGGGCAAATGCCTGTGGCTTAAAAGCCAGGAAACACTCGCCATTGAGTGCTTCAAGCAGGCCGTCGAACTGGACGATGCGGGCTCCACTGAGAGCCTGCGGTGCCTTCTGGAGCCACTGCTCCTGCTCTTTGGTCAGAAGAAGCTGAAGACGGAAACGCTGATGCAGGAGGTGGAGCAGTGGGTTAAGAAAGCCAAGGAGAAATTCCCACGGCAGCGCCTGCAGCAGGAGCTGAGGGCAGTCTGCTGCAACCGCACACTGGAGGTGATCCAGCCCTCCAAAGCCAGGATCGCCCGGGGAGGATGGCGCTGGTGAAGCTGCTGTTTGAGACAATGAAGGTCGATTCTTCCAAGGGCAGGATGAAGGAGCAGTCACCGTCCCTCTGAGTCGTCAGGGGTGGCAGCAGGTTCCGCAGCGTGGCTGTCTCTCTCATGAGCTGTCAGGACCTTCTCAGCTTTCTAAAACCTGGTTAATCAAAAAAGCAATAGACAAATCCCGTGTGGCGCTGGCCCTGCAAGAGCCCTGCTGTTGCTCTGCTGTCCCTGGCACTGGCGGCTATCCACCGCCATCCCCTGCCCGGGGGCGGCTGCCCGCTGAGGTCCCTCTGACCCTCCAGCTCCCGTCCTGGGCAGGCGGCAGAGGGCCTGGGGCGTCCCCCCCGCCTCAGCCGTGCCCCCCGCCCCAGGGTGGCAGAGCTGTGAGGCGAGGGGCTCCTGCTCCCGCCCTTGCCGAGGGGGCTCCCGGGTTTTGATGACACCCGAGCCGGTGGTGTCACTCCCCCGCCCCGGCCCGGCGCGGCCCGCCTCCGCTCCT
>WAAD01021047.1:174069-206706 GCA_013389945.1 Fregata magnificens | reverse complement strand
TCTGCCGGTCCCCCCGCTCCGGCCCCGGCCGGGGGAGAGGGCTTGGGGCGCCCGGGAGCTGCGCCCCCCGCTCAGGCCCTGTCCCCTCCTTCCTTCCCCGGCAGAGCTGGCCAGGATGTACAAAAACGAAGGGAACGAGTACTTCAGGGAGAGGGACTACAGGAGAGCTGTCATCGCCTACACCGAGGGGCTGAAAAAGAAATGCGAGGACCCAGAGCTGAACGCCGTGCTGCACACAAACCGAGGGGCCGCACAGTTTTACCTGGGTAACGAGACGTGTGCCATCCTGCCCCGGACAGGGCTGGGAAGGGGGCTCTGCGGTCCAAAATTGCTTTTCCTCCCCATTTGGGGTTTTCTTTTTCTTTACTTTTTTTTTTTTGTGTGTGTGATACAGCATACTACATAGCTTATTTATGAGAAAATGACACCTTGAACCCTGAAGACCTGGCTCACTTCAGAGCACAGCTGCGTGCAGGGTTTGTGCTTTGTTCATTGCAACTCTTACTTGCTGCTGAAGCCTTGGCTCCAGGGGAGGGCAAAGCCAGTGGATTTTGACGCTGAACAGATTCACAGGGTGATTGGAACTACAGGGGGATGCCCTGGCCTCAAAAAATCTGTTGAAGCAACACATTCTATCACTCTTTCCTAGCCGTGTCCTCCTCCAGCTACCACCTGTCCTACCAACAGCATCCACACAGCAGGGAAGGTGTTCTTGGCCTTGTAATGCTGTTGTGTGTTGCAGTCGGGAGATGGTTTGCTCACAGTCGCGTTACTTACCTCTCACCTGTATGATTGATTCCTGTCCTTTGGCTTCTTGCTCTTAATTTGCTCTTTCTTTCTCCACTCGCCTCACAGTGATGGTAGAAACAGTGAATTACAGAGTCTCCACATAAGCTATTTTGTCATATTGGGATCTGCTTGGATTTTAAAGATAAATGAAAGGTTTTGAGCAGTTTTGCTTGCTTTATAGGTAACTACCGTTCTGCTCTCAATGATGCCATCCAAGCAAAAAAGCTGAAGCCCACCCATCTCAAAGCAATCATAAGAGGTAAGAGCTAAAGCACATGTTACTGCATGGAGCACAAGGAACATCGTTTCAAAACAGCTTTGCACATGTTAGTTTTACTTATTATGCTGTTATTGTTACAAGCCTTGGAAAAGACTGTTGTTAGATGTTGCTTTGTTTCACTGCATGTTTCTGTGTGTTAAATAACAGTGTTTATAAACCTTAAATTACTGTGAGTGTGCATCGTACTTTGCTTCTGGACAACAGTTATTTCAGAAAAGTGGTTACTGTACGAGATTTTTTCTCTTGTTTTGTTAATGCTGTTTCTCCCCAAAACAGAGCTCTGTATTTTGCTTTGGATTTTCAGTCAAAACACTATCTTTCTGCTCGTTGCTCTTCAGCTTCTATATCTGTCAAAGAGGCATTGGACCTGTTTTTGTAGAGCACGATGTAACTTCTGCTGTTTTCCACAATGCTAGTTTTTGGGGGTTTGGTGGTGGTTTCCCCCACCCCGGCATTTCTCACTCCATGGAAATGACTATGTTATCTTTCCTTATGAGACAAATACTGATATGTTAATTATAAGGATAAAATTTTGCTTGTAACAGACACTTCTAGCATCATTCTGCTGATTTCTGTGACTAGATGAGCAAATGATACAAGAACTGCTGAAATATTTTAGATTTTCTTCTCAGCTGAATGGACCTGCTGGAAGTCCACGATTGAACATGACCATGCAAGACAATAGCATGCGCTGCTGTATATGCCTCTTGAAAGCACTAGGGCTAATGCTGTCTTTATAACCACCACCTTGTGTAGTAGTTGCATACTGACTCCAATACTAGAAACTTAAAATCTTAATCCTTCCAGGAGCTCTCTGTCACATGGAGCTAAAGAATTTCTGTGAAGCAATAGCATGGTGTGAGGAGGGCTTGCAAATAGATTCAAAAGAGAAAAAGCTTGTGGAAATGAGAGCTAAAGCTGACAAATTAAAGGTAAGTCTAGCATCTACAATGCTTGTTGCCTACTTTGTGTCAAGAAGCACTTTGGGATCCTTGGTTAAAGAGTGCTCCATACAAGTTTCTGTGTAGTATAATATCCCCAACCAGAGTTGAGTGGTGGTTCCGCATTGCGTGTGTTGTTGAGATGCATAGGGGAAACAGCTGGAGGGGACCCTTCTGGAGATCTGAACTGATTTCTCCGCTCATTGGCAGGGTAGAGCAGTGATGGGCATTGACTTGCTGTGTGTGACCGTGGTGCAACCTTTTCTTACATGTAGCGAGCTGAGGAGCGGGATGCAAGGAAAGCAAAGGTGATGGAGAAGAAAGAGCAGCATCAAAAGGAAATTTTGCTTGCAGCAATAAAGGTGGGTCAGTGAGGGGGTTTGGTTTTGTGTGGTTTGGTTTCTTGTTTTTTTCTTTTTAAGAGCTTTATTGTTTGTCTCTAAGAGGTTGTTCTCTTACACAGGCTTTTGAGGGCTAGTGCCAAAAAACTGAGTTAAAACCATGATTGTCCTTCTCTGCGTGGCTCTAGCCCCAGCTCCCAGGTTTCCATATTTCAGCTAACAACTAATGCAAAATACAAACCCAGTGTTAGGAGATGGTGTGAGCATCCAAGAGAGTGCTCTGGCTGCTGGGCTGTAGCATCACGCTGGCCCAATGAACCTTGTTTTCTTTGCTGCCGATGGGCATTGCTTCAGTGGAAGGGTGGAAGATAATCATCCAGTAGGGTGGAGGAGAGAATCAGTCCTGGATCCTGTCCTTCCTCGGCAAATGTTTGGGCTATGTTAAAATATTTTGGGCTGTTACATAAATCCGATCTCCTCTTCTGCAGTTGTCTTTCCAAAGAAAAGTTTTCTGAAAGAGTGGATGTTCTCGGGAGCTGGTGCATGTAGTTCTGCCCTGAAGTTATGCCTGCTAGGTCCCAAAGAACAGGATTTCAGATGCATCCCTTTCCCCACATTTTCTCAGGCTCTTCTCTCAGCCTGCAGGCTCCTCTGGATTCCCACCTCTCCTCATCCATTTTATGATGAGTCTGGGTGTCTGGCTGAGGTTCTGGATTCTACTGGGAAGACCAGTCACCTGAGTCTGATACTATAGGAAGGCTTTTGATGGCATGTTTAAGAGCTGACTCATTAATAAGAAAGACACAGTTTGTCCTTTTACTGACTGCTAATTTTTTGCTCTTATTCTCCCCACCATACCTGTTTTGGTTTTGGTTGGGGTTTTTTTTGGTTTTTTTTTTTCCTTCGTCCCCTCCAGGAAAGAAATATCAAGCTAGTTCTTGAGCCTTCAAATGAAGAAGAGGAAATATCAGATGGCATGGCTGAGATATCCTTAGATGGGTTCCACTCTGACAATGCCACGGGTGCAAAGGTGCACTTAGATGCTGAAGGCAGCCTGAGCTGGCCTGTCCTCTTTCTGTACCCTGAGCACGAGCAGACAGACTTCATTGCGGCTTTTCATGAGAACTCCAGGTAAGTGCACTGTCAGCAGCATTCTTGCATAAAGGAGATGTTTGAGTAGATGAGAACAGACAGCAAGTGAAACGCTGCCGTGCTAATGGAGTAGTTCCAGATTTCTAATCTCATAGCTGACCCTGCTTTTGAGCAGGAAGTTGCACTAGATGACCTCCTGAGGTCCTTTCCAACCTGAGTTATTCTATGATTTACGAATGCTGCTTTAAAATATGAGGGACAAAATCTCAACGTTACATAAATTTATAGTACAGAGAAACATGTCATATTTAGCCAGTATGATTAAAGGGTCTTGCAGTGCAGGCGTAGACCAGTGACCAGTAATACCAGTGACCCATCCGTGTGCATGGATTTTAGAGGTTCATTAAGGTGCTATTTTGAAGCCCTCCAAATATGGGGTCTCAGAAAGAGGATTAAACTTAAAAATTATAAAAAGCTTCCAAAAGGGACCTCTCGTAACCACCAGTGACCCCATAGTTTTCCTTGGGGCTTACAGCAGGCTTGGCTGAAGTGCTGCAGACGTTCCAGACTATAAGCAAGTGACTGGCAAGGTGGGCATTCCACTTTTCTTGATGTTAACTTCAGTTTCTGATCTTGCAATGTTAAACAAACTTGGACTTCGTAACTTTTTTTTTTTTGTGGGGAGATGTGTATTCCTCAGATCTACTAATAAGTTTAGGACTTAAAATTACAGTGCAAGCAGATTAGTAAAGTTGTGGTTCTTATACAGTAGTGTTCACTACGCCTTTTCATGACCAAAGCAAGTGAAAATGGGTCCTTAGAACAAATTGGCCACCAGTCCTGAAGCACCAAAATAAACAAGCCTCTGACACACAAGCATATTCTGAGCACTCCGATCTGATGCAGCATGGTACTGGTGGGACCATGTAGAAGGAAAATCAATTTTAGATGAAATGCAGGGTGTTTATTCTGACATCTTTTTCAGTGTGAAAATGAAAAGTTAAAAATAATTTGCTGTTGCACTGCTGAAGTTTGAAACCAATAGCATGAGTTACAGCAGGGCCTTGGTCTCATTGGGAAAGCAAAGAGTTTGAAGGAAAGATACTATTAGTGATCTAAACTTACTTTCAAGTTTATTGTGTAATTTGCTAATGTATTTTTACCATCATTCAAATGCAACTGTACAAATTATTGAAGCTGAACACTTAATCTAAGATAACCAAGTGTATTTTGGCTTTTAGGTTTATTGATCATTTAGTGGTGATGTTCGCTGAGTTACCTCCTTGGGATTTAGAAAGAAAATACCTTTCCAGCAATCTTGAGGTGAGAAGTTTAACTTTCCTTATGTTTCAGGGTTGTCATATTGTGTTTGTTTGGGGTTGTTTTTTTTTTTTTTTTCCTGGAGTGAGATTGAGCAGCTTTGAGTGTATGAAAGCAATGGCATCATTACCTGTTTACCATACACAGATGTGAAATAAGGATTTGGAGAGCTACGTTCATTTATTACCTCAGACATTTTCCAGATGTGCTGGCATGGACACAGAATTCATTAATGAAAATGAAAGTTCTTTTGTCTTCCGCTTACATTGTATTTGATGGAAGGTATTTATAGATATTGCTTAGATTCCCATCTTTGTAACGATAATTAAGATTTAGACCATCAAGCTGGTAGGCTGCCAGTTTTTTAACTGCGTTGTTGTGAAGTTGCTCAATTCAAATGAGAAAATATTTAAAAAAAAAAAAAAAGTTATTTTCAGATCTAACTGGTGGTGCTTAAAGACTTAATCACATCAAGACAATATATGTCTATTAAGACCTTAGCTCATGTGGGACGCGAGTTGGTTGTGGCTACGGCAGGTTTGGAGAATTTTTCAGAAATTGTACATAGAAGGATACAGGTGTTTATTTTTCATTTTCCACCTCAGTGTCACATGTGCCAGGCAACAGCGCAGCCCTTAGTGCAGTGAGCAGACAGGTCCAAAAGGACAGTGGCTGTGTACTTTACAAGGTTAAAAATTGGGATTATAGCTCTGCGTGTATGTCCAGTATGCACAGTTGCTGGATTCAAATCTCTTAAATCTACTCTGTTTTGTTCAAAAATCTTTAAACGTACTTAGTTTAGCTCATACCATTGCTGCATTTCACCTGTTAAAAAGCAGAACGTAGATTTGGATTGCTTCTCTGTAAAGCACAGGAACAGCCAGTGTGTTTTGCCTTCCTGCTTCCACTGCCATAAGAATCTAAGCTGGTTTATACAGGGAAGACTTGGAATTTACAGAAAACGGTTTCTATATTGCTGAAGTTAGCATCCGACACAGTTGGTTCAAGGTACAGAAGTTCGATAAACCTCTAGCCGATATATGGTGTGCTGTCACTGGACTTTCAACAGCTTAGTAGTTTGCCTTCATGTATCTTAAGTATTTAATAACACTCCCAAATGTTTTCAGCTCTATTTTGAAGATGAAGAAAGAGCAGAAATGTACGAGCTGAACCCAGAACACACGTTGCTACAAGTGCTGCAGCACCAAAGGTGAGGCTGTACCTGTTCGTGTCCGGAGAGAGCACAAGGCAAAAAGTACAAGTTTTGGGCTTTAAGTGCAGTTTGTTCTCTGATTTAATCATGCTAATTCTTAGCATCTCTAAGTGGGGAAGGTGTAAAGCAGTGGGACTGCATGGATTTTTGTCCCTGGCTTTAGCGACTTGTATATATTTTTTTTTCCCCAAAAAAAATTAATGAGACTTTCCAGGACTGGATGGAGTTGGGAAGGGGAGCAGCAGCACAGAAGGGCTGTTTCAGATTCCGTCTACACAGTGCTACTTTAAAAAAAAAGAAGAAAAAAAAAAAAAAGCAGCAGCATATAAAGAGAGCATGTTGAAGGTTAACAATGCTCTCACTGTTAATAATGCTGCATGAGCAGCCCCCAACACAGCATGCAGTGCAGTTTCACTCTGAAACTGACTTTGAAGTGTTATGCAGTTATTTAGAGAGAAGAATTTGCTGTTGGTGAAGCCAAAAAGTTATTGTAAAGCCTGTGCTGTTAACTTGCACCATCTTGTAGCTAGCTGGAGAAAGCCTGCTGCACAGTGCTAGTGGCTTGAGTCTGGCACAGTGGGAGCAGAGCTCTAGGTCCGCTGCTGTGGGCTGTGTCTGAACTGTCACTCCATAACCCTCAGATTTCAGGCTGTAAGGGCAGTTGCAAAAGAAACCTCCTTCCAGAGGGAGAATAACAGTTGTTTTAATTAGAAGTAGCTGTTGGGAGAAGAGTTGATTCATAAAACACTCCTCCTCGGATGTGTGTAGCCCTGGCTACAAAAGGCTCTGCTAATCAGCAAAAAAGCCTGTCATTGGCCTTGGGGAGGTCAGTCTTTATTGAGCTGGGCAGAAGTCACCCATTTTTCATGACACTTGGCCAGCTACGAGGAAGCCAAAGGACTCCTTTTAATCTTTGCAGGTATTTTGTAAAGGCTGGGACTCCAACAGTTTTGGCATTTGTAAAGCATTCTCCTTTCTCTAAGAAGTACTTCTCTGGCAAGAAGGTGCATCGACTATAATGAGCAAGAATGAAACAAGGGGAATCCTGTGCAAGAGGCTGCTGTTTGTTATCCCAGCTACAGACCACAAACTTCTGCTTGAACAAAAATACCTTGCACGCTTCAGGGGAGAAATAATCTTGGCACACAGGGAAACTTCCAGGAAAGCAGCATAGGAGAACGAAGGGCTTACAAGAGGGGATTATTTGTTTAAAAAGAAATCCAGCTGGCTTGCAGAAGGTCTCCTCTGTGATAGGCTGCATGTGGTTTTGAAACAAATGTGAAGCAGTGCCAAACACTGGCTGCAGTTGAAGCAACAGCAGCTGGAAATGTACTTACTTACCTGTGAAAAATCACTGATCTCCTTGGAGGTGGGCTGTAGTTGCTGCGGTTAAACAGCAGTGGTCTGGGGTGATACCTGCCTGTTGCAGCGGGGTGGATGCAGTCAGATTCCTGCCTAGGATTAAGTAGCTGCTGTTTTTTCACCGCTTTGCTCTGCTGCTGGCCAGGGTAAAGCAGAGCTCCTTGTTTGGAGCGGTGTGGTTTACTGCCCCTTTTGCTACCTTACTGATTGTCCTATATAACCTAGAAATAAACATGTCTATTTTAAGTAGACTGACTTCTGCCTAATAAATGAGACAATTTTTCTCACCTCGTGAAACACTACAAGAGAATGACAAACAGTAATTTTAAACCCAAACATAACAACCTTATCCATTACACTACCTGGTAAAGCCAACATCCAGGGTCTTCTGCGCTTTTGTATTAGCTTTCAGCACTTAATTAAAAGTAATTCTAAATCTCTCATTTCTCTTCTGCAGTCTCTCAGTGATTGCAGAAATACACTGCAGTTTTAGACACATCTAGTGCATGGGGCGTTGAAAAGCTGTTCAGCCATAAACACTTTTGCTTAGATCATGGAGGATTTTTCACGCTCCAGAGCTGGATTCAGAGGGCTCTAAAGAAAGCATTTTCATTTCGCTATTCCTAAATTTCTGCACCGTGCACAAATACAGTTAAAAGTATCTCCATCTGAGGATGCTGAAATTTAATCTCCAAAGCTTAGGGTTACTTTACAACAAGGCAGCAGGATGGCTCCCTTTTCCCAGAGTGTTGGTTCTGGCCAGCCAGCCCTTGCCTCGCAGTGTCCTGCTCTCACAGGGCAGAGAGATGGGCAGCCAAGTAGTACAAGCTCAGGCTGTTGCATGCGATGCAGCAGAGGTTGCAGAGGGAGGACAGAGTGCGGTAGAGGGTGAGCTGGCTGGACAGCTGCCTGTAGCTGGGGTTGGAGGCACACAGCTGCCTGCAGGACTTGCTGGTGAACAGCCCGACCTCCTGGCCGAGGCCGTGGCTGCGCTCGATGACGTGCATGTCTGCCACGATGTCGGAGGCGACCTGCCCGAACCACTGTGTGTTCAGCACAGAAGCAGTGACGCAAATGAAGAAGATGATGATCTGCAGGGGAGCAACACCCACCATGAACATCTCACATGTGGTGGATTAAATTTCTCCCCCAGCCCCTCTTACACACAAGGCTCACTGCAATCTGGATGCTAACTGGTTTCTTTTAACCAGAGCCATGTGTGGGCCTCGTCATTGTTTGCAAACCAGCCTCAGTGGAGCAAAGCGGAGCGGGACCCTGCAGAGGAAGGGATTTGAGCTACAGCCAGCTTGCGTTTTAAAGCAGGAGGCTACCTGGGTCGTTTGTTCATCGCTGAGCAGCTCGCTGGGGTGGTACATGGCAAACAGAGTCAGGTTGAGGAAAGCACAAGTGGAGCTGATGTGGAAGTAGTAGGGGAAGAGCTCACGCTGGATGAAGCTGTAGGTGTGGCGAGGGAGGCGGCTGCCCATCACAAACCCTGCAAGGGGGGAGAGTGGGTAGGTCCTGGGGCAAACCCCTGGGCCTCCCCCCGGGCCGAGAGCCGTGGCAGTGTGCACAGACCGCAACCTACCAGCCACAAAGGTCACCCAGATCTGCATTCCCCAGGAGGTGGAGAGGAAAACCAGGTGCAGCAGTTTGACAGTGTTGGAGGGCTCCACGTCAGTCGGCATGGTTTCCTGGCCGGGGATGGGTCCCTCCATGTCAGCCAAGCCGCCCCTAATTCAGCGCTGAGCTGCTGTTACTTCCGTCACCTTGCTGGATCCAGCAAACACAGTTTAGCTTCACAAGGCTGCTTATTCAGTGAGAGCTTTGGAGCTGGCACAGCCCCTTCCCAGCCCTGCCACCATGCACCCAACTGGGCTGCAAACCCAGTTCTTCAGACCCCTTATATCTTAGGGGCAGGGCACTGCGTCAGCACCTGGTAACTGGCCGTTTTGGGTGGACTTTCAGCAAAGTCCAGCCAAAGCCCTGTCTAACCCCTGGCAGCAGGAACAAGCAGAAAGTCAATAAAAGGGGAAAAGGAAAAGCCCTGACAAATATGCCTGCCCATGCTGTGGCCATCAAAGAGGCCTCTTGGCCAGGGAAAAGTCCTCCTGTCTAAAAACAGCAACAGCTGCTGCACACCTTAACCAAAAAGCCTGGGGGCTTGAAGAAGCAGGGCCAGCTCCCAGGCTCACCCCGCTGCCCCAGACCCCATGCTGGCACAAGCATGAGAGCATGGGCAGTGGCAGGAGGAAGGAGGCTTTGAAGGAGCTGCCTGCTCCGCTACAAGGAGCGCTTTGGAAATTAATTAAAGCTTCTGGGAGCAGCCCATCAATTCTGTTGCCTGCTTTATTCCTCCTCCTCCTCCCCTTGGCCAGCCGCCTCAGGGCATGAATTACAGCAGGGATAGCCTTGAGAGAGACACTGCCATCTAATTACATCCCACTCCCCCTGCAAAATAGATAAATATACCTGTGTTTTTATATATCAATTCCTATGTATTTATTTAGGCATCTATAAAATCAGGTCCTTGAAACCTTCTCATGATGGTAGCACCACAAACTGGAGAAGGCTCTTGGATCCCACCTGGAGCGCTGGCCTATAAATCCCCAGCTGTCTTCATGGCCTTTTCTTTGCCAAAAGCTTCTTGGCATTTCTGGGATGCTTCCCCACTCTGTCCTCCAGCAGTCTCATCCACTGCACAATGGCAGGGGCCTGGGGAAGGCAGTCATGGTCCTTTGGTGGGGCTTTGTTCCCTGCATCATGCTGCGCAGGAAGGCAGCGATGGGTGCTGCGGGCAGCCAGCATGGAGCCCTCCTGCTCCCAGGGTCCCAGATCTGCCTTTCCAAATTACTTGGCTCTGTGCAGGATTTAGCAGCCAAGGGCAGCAAGGCAGCTGGGTGCTTTCATGCAAAGAAGCCACAGCTGGGAGGGTTGTTCGGAGCAGGGGGTAACACCCTGCAGGGATTTCTTTTTTTTAGGGGAAAAAGAAATATAGTGATTGATTGCTAAATTGGCCCCAGAGTGGTGCATTTGATGGGGAGGGCTCTTGGGAAAGGCTGGTGAGGGCAGGCTGCTCCCAACGGGCTCCAATGCACCTGCCAGTGCATCCCTCCTCCCTGGGAGCTGGCTGCAGGATGAAGCAGTTGGAGGTGCTCCAGGGATGCTCCAAGCCACCCAGTCCTGCCATCCACACTCCCCTGTGCCTGAGGGCCAGCAGACGGTGCAGGACTGCAATTTTGCCCCACCTGCATGTAAACCACAAGATGTTTCACACTGTTGCAGCTCTCTGCTGTGCCCCCAAGTCACTCCCGCTCTATCACCCTGCACGCCCAGGGACCCAGCCAGGCCAGGGCGAGGGCTGACCGTGGCCTCAGAGCAGGAAAAAGCACAATACTTAAAGAGAAGGGGAGGTCAGTTAAAGTTTAATGCTCGGGCAAATACATCATTCCCTGCACTTAATCAAGCAGCAGCAATTTTTAACGATAAGTAGAAAGGATGGCTCACATACCGGTGATAAAAAGGCAGGATTGCTCCGAGTTTTGGGAGATAAGAGGGCTCTGTAAAAATTGAATGTTTTGTACCACGTTCAGCTTGAGACGGCTTTATCTTGTGGTGATAGCACAGAAAGGGGAGGTTGGGGCAGCGCCGTGCCAGGCCTTGCACGGAGATATTTATGATCTGAGATATGACAGAGATTAGGAGCTTATGGCTGCAGCCAGCTCCAGGGATGGGAGCTGCTGGCCGGCGTCCACGAGAGAGGGGCAGGCAGCTCCTTCTGCTTATAAACCAGGTGGGGAGTTTGGGTGGCAAAGTGCCTTTCTAGGAACTGGGTGTTGCAGAGAGGGAGAAAACACCCTGGGTGCCTGGAAAAGTCTGTGTGCTCATTTCTGGTACCCCACAGCCTCATCTTACCCCGAGCACGGCATCACTGTTGCTTGCTCAGGGTTGAGTTCTGCAAAACCCTTGCTCTGGGTTAAGCATATGGGGGCTTCTCTAGCAAAGGCAAGGGAGGGCATGGCTGCCCCCCAGCCACATTAAACCTGCTGGGCCCACGGCTCTGCATGCCCAAAGGGGCTCATTCCCTTCCCAGCAGGAAGCAAGCCTTTCAGAAACCTCAATGCCATCAGCAAATCTCTGGCTATGTGACCAGAAAAGCCTGGGAGGGGGCTCTCAGCAGGCCTGTCACTGAGGGCAGGCATCCCCTGGTGAGTAGCACTTCCACTGTCAGCCATGCTGCATTTTGGAGGCTTTCCTGGAGCATCTCGGGGAGAAGCAGGTTGGCAGTAAGGTCTTTGCAATGGTCCTAACCCCATCCTCTGCCGCTGCGGATATCTGTGAAACAGGTCTGTGCTGCCATCAAAGCAGGTTTTGGGGTTGGGGGGGGAAACACCGCTGGAGGCACTCAGGTCATTGGTGCTCAGGGCAATTAGGGGTGTCATCTGAAGCCTTTGAGGCTCTGGGCTTCGGCATCTGCCTGCAACTGCTCTCCATGTTGTCTGCAGCCTTGCTCGGATTTAGGGAAACAAGGTTTGGGTTTGTCTTTTTTTTGCTTTTTCAGTGCCCCTGAGGCAGTTTGGGGTTTACAGATCAAAGTGTTGATGCACCCAACAGACAGGGACAAGGGACAGCCCCCCAGGTCTGCACCAGCCCACGCTGCCCCTGCCATGCTGGCAATGCCTCCGGGCAGTCTCTAAAAGCCACTCGAGTGGAGCACTTACTGACACCCTCCTTCCTGCAATGCACAGTCCTGCCTCAAAGGACCCCCGCGTCCTCCTGAGCCCCAGGCAGCAGCTCTCGGTGTGGGTGACCCTGAGCAGCCCCATCCCCTTCCTCGCCCCTGGGAAATGGCATCTGCCTGGAGTGTGCTGCAGGTGTGGGACCCCCACCCCACCCTCACCAGCCAGGCAGCTACACAGCAAACCCCGGAGCAGACGCTCACCCAGAGCACATATAGATACTTTTTGCTTTTAATGCACTTTTATTGCCACTCCTTCCACAGCCCCATAGGGTGGGATTTTAGCCCCGTGGGAGCAGGGGCTGTTTGCCAGCCTGGGAAGAGGAGCAGCACCCGGCAGCTGTGGGGGGAGCATGATGCTCCACCGGCCGCCCCTGCACTGGGGAGGGGTACGGCACCCTCCCCACATCACCACCCCCTCTCTCCCTTTGCTACCTCGAAGGGAATCAGTTTCCCCCATAAAGAAATAGTAAAAAAAAAAAAAAAAAAAATCTGTTTTAGGAAGACTTTGAATCATAGAAAGATTCAAGTAGTGTTAAGTGAACTAGAAAACCAAGTCCTGTACATCAGCTTATAAAATTTCTAAATAAAAAAAAAAAGGAAGAAGAAAAGACATGACATGTCAGTGCAAGGGGCGAGGTGGTAGAGTGATGCCCCTCCACCCCCGCCCCTGGAACCTCGCTCGGGCCAAAGCCCCCCGGGGAGGCAGGGTCTGGGCGCCACCATCCCGTGTCCCGTTCCACCATGGAGGTCCCCCCCTCATCTATCTGTCCGTCTGTCAGCAGACGTGCCGTGGCTCTAGAGGTCTTACAGCCGCACGATCAGGTCCTCCTTGTTCTTCAGCAGGAACTTCTCGCAGGCTTTGAAGGTGGCACAGAAGTTGGAGGATAGTCCCGCCACGTTGGTGGTGACGTAGTTGAGGTACCCCGGCGTAGCCTGGTTGTAGTAAGCCACCTGCGAGGCACAGGAGATGGTTAGTAGGGGCACATGCGGAGGGGGGAGCCTCCTTGATGGGGTGCGGGTGGCACGGCTCTGCAGCACGGCCGCAGCATCCTACCTTGCTTGTCTCCTCTGATTCCGGCCAAATGCAGAAACCGGAGCAGAGCGTCTCCCCCCGTGTGAAGCCAGCGCTGGCGGGGTGGGTGGGAAGCGTCACCGACCTAAAAGCCACCACATAGGGGTCCCTGGGGAGGAGAGAGCCTGGTGAGCTGGCGCAGCCCAGCCGGTGGGCAGCAGGGGGTCAGGGCCAGGGACAGTTACCCCTTGCTGCAGGGTTTCCGTCGGGATGCCAGGATGACGAAGTCCTGCGGCTTGTTCTCCTGGCTGAGCGTCTCGCTCACCACATGGTAGATCATGTCATCGTCGTCTACTTGCTGGACAAGCTCAGCGCTCCTGCAAGGCAAGAGGGGTCCGGTCACGCGAGGAGAGACGGAGGCCGGCTTCAGGGCAGCTGTGCAAGGGACCGCGCCATCCCCGAAGGGACTGCCCAGAGAAACCCTGCTGTGGCCCCCAAGCCTGGGAGGGCATTTACAGCCCGCCACTGCACCCAGAATATTTTGGGGGACCCAAAATGGATGTTTTCTGCAGCAAAGTGCAGCCATCAGCACAGATGGAGCCAGTGCTCCCGGGGACAGGGATGCACGGTGAAAGGTCTCTAGGAGCAATCATGGCTCCGAGGTGAAACACTTGCTCCCAGGAAAAGCCCAAAGCAATGAGCCTTAAATTTAAGGATGTGGGGTTTGGAAAGGGCCGGGTGCCCCTGGGAAGCCCCGCAGCACTCACGCGTAGTGGCTGTCCCACTCGTGCCGGCGCCGCAGGTCGGAGAGCAGGGAGAAGGCTTGGCCAGCGGCGATGCAGACTGACATCTCAATGCGGAAGGAGAGGAACTTGTCCTCCTCCAGCGTGTACATCCGCACCTCAGGGAGCATAGGGCACGGGCTGGGACGCGTTCACCACTGCCAAGCCCCCGGGTTGCCCATGCTTTGGGGGCAAGAAGCAGCTCAGGGGGAAGGGACAGGGTTTAGTACCTTGTCCTTTTCTCTGGCGAGTACCCAGTTCGCTTTGGCTACGAGTGTCTTCAGCGCAGAGACGTTGTTGTAGCTCAGATAAACCTGGGGCAGGGGCAGCACGTCAGGGGCAGGAAGGGGGGCAGGAGGCAGCGACTCCCATGGGGCAGCACCCTACCTTGTTGCTTTGGTCCCAGGGCACGGAGAGCGGCACCTCAGTCTGTTTGCAGGAGATGACATATTTTCTGCAGGAAAGGAACAATGGTGGGACACAAACCACCCACAGACTGTCCCTGTACTCCAGTGCCAAGCCCCCCTCTCCTCCCTCCTCCATCCCCACATCCCGCTTGTTTTTTCCACTTACCGGTCCAGCCGAATTTTTTTCCTAGCGCTGGCTTCTCTGTACCTCCTCTCTCCATCCTGATAAGTGGGAAAAGCACATTAGGTTAATAGAAAAAGGAGGGGAAAAAAAAACCTTTTGGGGAGTGGGCAAAACCTTCAGCAGTGAAAAGCCCCTGTGCTCGCTGGCTGCCACCCCAGCTATGCTGGCAGTGGTGGTTAGTGATTAACTGTAAGTTGTTTCAGCATCACTGCCATGCGCTGTGATCAAGCAATGGGCACTGGCACATTAGGAAAAAACCTCGCTGTGGCTGCAGAGCTGCAAACAGCCACTGAAACACAAATCGCGTTCCCTAGCATGTGCAAACGTCCCCTCCCAGGAAATAAAACCCCCCAAAAAGCAGCTCATTTCAAAGAAAGCAATAGCGCAGTGCTTTAAAGCAGGTGGAGAAGCCGTTTCAGGGAGCCTGGCTCCCGCCATGAGATGCTCTCCCGCAGGGTGGGAGAAGAGTCCTAGTTTTAAGGCATCAAAAAAATCAGGTAGGTGGGCACAGATCAGCCAAGGTGAAAGTGACACCGTCACTCACTCACGCTACAATGTGCCCTGCGACGTGCGGGTGTTTGCTTCGCTGCCATGCGTGCATGACAGATTTTCTTAAATATTTGGATCCAAGCAAATCATGGATTAGGATGCTTTGAAAGGTAAAAACAGCCTAAGAGGTTTGCATTCTTTCCCCTAAATTATAGAAAAGATGAGCTTGGACTTGCAGGCAATATTCTGTTAAGCCTTGCATAGCTAATATGTCTCCACCTCTGCATGGGCAAGTGGTTTATTTTGTTATTAGTTATACCGCACAATCCATTTAATTCACTTGCTATCGAGCAATTTCATTTCCATCATCATAAAACTGCATTTGTTTTTCTGTGAATCCAAGAGACTTTCAGGGCTAAGTGGGATTCCTGGGGGTCCCACGTTACCGCAATGGGGAGAAGCCAGCCCTGCCCGTCCTTACCCCCGCCTCAGGTGCCACCATCGGCAGGTTGCGGGGCCGGCCCCCCTGGTCCAGCACTACGAAGGTCATGAAGGCGCTGTTGATGTGCCTTCGGCTGATGGACATCTCCTGGCCGTATGCCTCAGCGCAGACCCCCACCTCCATGCTGGGGGGGAGAGAAGAAGGGGTGAGGATGTGGAGAGCCGCCAGGAGGGTGGGATGGGGACATCCCACCGCTGGCACCCACCTGTTTTTGAAGGCGTTGTTGACGATGGCTTTGAGCACCAGGCGGTCCCCAACTTGTGATGGTCCCCGAAAGTGGAACATCTCAATGGCCTGCAGCGTGGGGTGGGCATGGCACAGCCGGCTGTGGGGAGCAGGTGTTACCCCCCAGCTGTGGCACCCTGGCAGCCCCACGAACACTCCCTGACCCAGCTAGAGCCGAGGAGACCCCAAAAAATGCCACCCCTGGATTTCAACTGCCAAAACCAGCCATGAGAAAGGACAATAAGCAGACTGTGGTGAGTGTGAACCCTTCCCTGGGGTCCTCCAGCACCATGCACCCATGGGACTCCCTGTTTGGCATCGCCCAAGGGTGATGTGCTGGCAACCATCCCTTTGGAGGGTCCCTACAACCCGGCTGTGGCCCAACCCGTCCGGATGCTGCCCTGGCTGTGTGTCGCCTCCAGGCCTGCCTTCCCCCCGCCTCCCCGAATCCCCGTCAGATCACCTGGCTGCGATGGTGGCCACATTCTCCATCCAGGCCATGATTTGCCCACCAAAGGTGTTGCCCTGATGGTTGGCATGCGGGGGCAGCACCAGCTCCACACTCTCCACCCGCGTCTTCTCCGCCGGCACTGCTGCGTTGCCGTCCCGCGTCTCCAGCTCTGCCATGGGGGAAGAACAGGCTTCAGTGTGCCAGCCAGCCAGTGGGACCCCCACTCCCGGCACCCCACCAGCCCTTGCCTCCTCTCCCCACGGCCACCCTCCCACTGCATCAACCCCTCCACACCTCCTGGCTTGGGGGTCCAGGATGGTGGGGCTGATCCCTACCCCCCCATGACCAGGGCATTCCCAAACCTCCATGGCGACCACCACTCTTCCCCGCCGACATCCCACCGAGGAAGGAGGACGTCACCAGTGGGTGTCGGGGCTATTTTGGGGCTGGAAGCCTGGGCTGAGGGACACAGTACCAGTTTCACGGGGACTGCGGGTGAGGAGGTCCTTGAGGGTGTCCTTGTGGACCAGCCGCATGCGGCGGCGCTCGGCGGCAATGCTGTACTCTATCTTCTCCTCCTCCGTCTGCGGGGTCAGCGGCTTCAGCTTCACCTGCAAAGGGGACATGGGCAGGGTGCAGTCCCACTGCGGGAGAAGGCAGGGCTCCTTCGGGCACCAGCACGTGCTCCTATAGCACCGTACATCCCACCATGTGTGTTGGAGCCAGCTGTGCTCCTCCTGGGTTAGATTATAGCTGCTTACGGAGGGGCCGGAGGGCAAATGGCTCCTACGGCTGGATGGGGATCCCTTGGGAGGTGTCATACAGCAGGGATGGGCAGCGATGCTACGGAGCCATCCCGCAGCGCTGGCGGGGAGGCCCATCCCTGCCCTCCCCAGACACAGAGGAGGGGGTGGCAGCAGTGGACATGTGCCCTCCGTGCTCAGAGCGGGGCCGAGAGCCTCGGCACCCGCTGTGCACCCCACACACGGGATAAGGGATCACTGACCAGATCGTGTGCAGTTAGCCCTGAAGCGACGGCACATGCCGTGATGGAAAGCTGGGCCCAGCCCAGCTCGCCTCTCCCCAGAAGAGGCCATTTCCTCACTGCCTCTGCGCAGGGGCCGACCGAGCCCCCACAGCCGCCAGCCACAGCTCACCTTGCTGCCGGAGGGACCCTGCGCCACGAAGGTGGCATACGCCTTGCAGATGCTGCAGTGCTTCCCGCTGCACAGGTCCTCGTAGCTCACCTGGATGCCTACCTGGGAGAGGGCACAGCACCCCTGAGAGCTGGCTCTGCTCCCTGGGCACCCACATCCCGCCAAGCACAGCAGGAGGGGACTGACACGTGGGTTCAAAGCTGGAAACCACGGGGGGATTTGGGCATTTTGCATTTGGCCGTGGTGAACGGGCAATGCACAGCTGGCGGGGAGGGGCGCACGGCGAGGGAGAGAGGGGCAGGGGCAGGGGGTGAAGGCAGGGGGCGGCGCACCAACCTCCATGCTGGAGTTAAAGGCTCGGTTCACTTTGGCTTTGATGTTGACAACTTGCCCGACGCTGAAAAACAGAAAGAGGAGAAAGTGCACAGAGGTTACCGGGCGACGATGGCCTGCAGTTACCCAGCACATCCACCGGCACCGAGCGGCTCCCCACCAAGGTGCCACGGTGTTATGGCTCACCGCCTGCTGCGGTAGCGGCTGCCTGGGACAGTGGGGACATGCCGGGATGGCCAGCAGGACATGGGGACAGCCACCACCAAGACATGGGAGCTTGCGGGTGTCCAGCCCGGCGGTGAGATGTCACCCCGGAGCAACTGCGTGCAAATGGGTCCCCAGGTCTGGGGTGCTGCCAGGACACCTGAGGGGTGCAGAGGTGCCCGAGGCTTGCTTGGCACTCCCTGCCATGCAGGCATGCATGCTCCTACCAGAGCAAATGTCTCCTCCAGCCTCGCATGCGCTGTCCTGCACAATGGGGGCACCCATGGGGCCTCCCCACGGGCCCTTGCCCGGCAGCAACAGCAGCCCCAAAGCTGCAGGCACCTTGACTGCTCCCATCCCTCCCCCTCTCCAGGGCCTCCCAGCAACAGACACGGGAGATGGCAGGAGGCAAGATCCGGCCAGGGGCATTTTGCACCATCTCTCATATGAAACATCTGCTGGCAGCAAACTGCTGCTTGCAGAGCCCAGGAGCTCTCCTCTGGGCCTTCAGTAGGCTCCAGAGTAAACACACAGACAGCTTCAGCTCTGCAGCCTAACCTACCCCAGACTGGTACCGACCAAATGAGCAAATGTAGCTTATCAGCAACACCAACAGCAGAGTCTTTACCAAATGCATTATTAAATCAGGAATATTCCTCATCCCCTAAAAGAGACCAATGCTCGAAAACTCAGTGGAAAAATAAACCCTATAACCGCCACTGCAGGTTTGCACTGTAGAGGGCTCAAAACCAGAAGCAAGGAAGAGTCAGCGTGTGCTTTGGCACCGTAACTTCCCCTTTGCCCCCACGCATGACTTCTGGCTTCAAACGATGATAATCATCTCTGGCTATTCAGCACACTTTGCACATTGGCTCTGGCTGGAGCAGGGGTGGCACGAGGCTGGGACAGTGCCTCTGGCCATCCCCTGCCATGGACCCCAGGCCCAGCAGCAACCCTGCACCCGCCACAGCATGCCAAAACATTAGCAGGGTTACGCGAGCAGCCTCCGTGCACCTCCCAGGCCGTGCGGCATCAGTGGGGTTAATGCTCCCAACTCACGGCAGCGCTGCATTAGGCCAGCTGCTCTAGGGCTGCAAACGTCCGTACCAGACACCGCTCTTCCCGTCCCGCTGCCCAGGAGGGTTTATATACAGCTGGCTGGTGCGAAAAGAAAAAGCAAGATGGGAGGAGAGGGTTAGAGATGAAGGAAGCGGTGGCATGGCGAGGCTGGAGCACGGATGCTCCAGCTGGGTTTGCAGCGAGGGGCGTGCAAAGGCAGGGGTCTGGGCAGGCACACTGGCAGTCCTGGCTGTCTATATACAGCCCCAAAAATGCTTTATCCTCTCTGTCTCCTTATCAAATGGCACAAGCTGGTGCCATAAAAGCCTCATGAACCCACGTGAAATCCTCCCAGGAGGCTGCACTTCCACACGGCAGGGCTGGGGAGCACCCGATGCCCAGCTGACAAGTTTTTAAGTAAGTGGTGTTTTGGGGTCTCCTCTGTGCCCCCCAGCACCCACAGCTCCTCCCTGCCCAAGGGGGTCTCTCCCTTGCAGTGCGAGGGTGGCAGAAAGCACAAACAGCTGGGCAAGGAGGAGAGCAGACGGCAAACACTGCCCTAAGCTCCTCTGCCTTCAAAGAGCTCTGTGGGAAATCCCTGCCAGGCCCCTTGCTCAGACCATTAAGCTGGACCACAGCAAGCGGGATCTAAGCCAGGAGCAGCACAAATTCCCTGACCCCTTGGAGCAGTGCCCGGCTCACCCCTGAGGAGGGGAAAATGGCTTGCAAGGCTTGATTTAATGCTCTGGAGCAGGGCTTGGGTCCATCCTTGCGCTTCCGAAACCCACGGGGAAAAGCTTCCCGGGCAAAGCTGCCGCAGGAGCTGGAGCCACGTGGTGTTGGGCATCGCGCCCGCTGAGCCCGCTCAGTGCAGGGCATTGACCACCCAACAGGCACCGCAGCCTCTGCCAGTGGCTTGCCGACCCACCAGCACCGCAGCATCTGATGTGAGATGGAAAAAGTGGGAGTTTAACATTTAACATGGGGATGATGGTGAAACCCAAGAGCAAGTCGGACTTCCAGCACCAAACAAATTATCCAACAGCCTGGGATCCCAACGCCAGCCCTGGGCACCCACAGCTGGTCCCTGTCCTCAGCGAGCAGACCTGCACAGTGGGGAGCTGCTAGGCAGCATGGATCCTATATGGCACGGCTTGCTCGGCTGGGCCAGCCTTCGGCCAGCAGGTCCCGAGGGGACAGGGGTGCCACAAACCCCTCTGCCGGCACGCAGGCACCTCTGCCCTCCAGCCGTGCGTGCACCTCCATAGGTGCACCAAAACCCTGCACCAAAACACCCACGGAGCCCCCTGAGATGGTACGCAGGGGGTGAGCAGATGGGTATCCCCCTGCATGGCGGGGTATGGGGGCTCTGAGAGATGAGTAAAGGCGGGTGGCAGCACTTGGGCTTACCAGGGGAGGTAAGGGAGGAGACCGCCTTGGGCATGTAAGACCTACATCTGGTGAGAATGCTTATGTTGTCCCCTGCAACATGGCAGTCCAGGGGCTGTGTGCATCGGGGTGGGCACCTCTGCTGGGGCAGTGCCCAAGGGAATGCCGGGACAAGCTTGGGAGGGGATTTTGGCTGGGCAAAGCTCAGCCTGGTGCATCTCACAAAGCGATGCTCAAGGAGGTCCCACTCCTCCCAGCACCCAGTGGGTGAGTGAGCTCTGCTGCATGCCAGCCACCCACGCAGCCGCTACAGAGGCACGATTTGCAAGATTTAAGTTTTCCAGAGCACTAAGTGAGAGTTGTTTCTTGAACAAAGCCAGGGAGGAGCTGGGGTCAGGGGAAATACCGGGAAGCCAACGCAGCAGGAGCTCCCCGAGCGACCAGACAGCGGATAAATCAGAGCAGACAGTCAGTCCACAGCCCCACAGCGGAGCCAGAGCCTCAATCCCTGGCTGCCCTGCAAGCCTGGCACTGCCACTGCGTCTCCTCCCCTCCCAAACACGCTGCTCCCTGTCCTTGCTCCGGCCCTGCCATCCACATTGCACCCAGCAGATGAGAAAAAACCATCCTCCTCCCCCACAGATGCCCCGCTGGAGAGCCGAGTATTTACCTAATGGTATGCTCAAAATAGATATCATCCATGGAAGCCGTGACGCACGGGCAGCCAGCGTGTCTCTCGGCTGGAAAGGAAAAACAAACTGCATCAGCTACCTGCAGCAACATGCCAAGTGTGCAAGGGGCACATGCGCTCCTCCGCCCCACAGCCACTGCCTCAGGGCTGGTGACACCGCTGAAACCTCGGCTGGCATCCCTTTCCCTGCTTGTGCCTGCCTGCTGCGTTTGCAGGGGACAAGAGCGGGGCTTGGGGTTTCTCCACCCTGTAGCAGCGTGGGTTTGCAGGTGTTTTAAGGGTTTGGAGGGTGTGTTGTAATTAGGAGGCACGCTGCCCTGTTTGCCTTCCCTCGACGCTTTTGGCCGTTGCGGGGATGCACAGGCAGCTGATATCATCTCCCGGTACACAGCAAATATTTTAAAGCCATCTTGCCATTCTGGCTTTCCCTTGGGACTCCGGGAACCTCAAACTGCAAAATTGCACTGGGAACCTCATCAAACTGCAATACTGCACCCGTGTTCCTTTCCCCGTGCTCGGCGACCCACGGCGCGCTTGGCAGGGTGAGCTTCTTGCTGAGCGGAGGAGTTCAGCCCCGACCAGCAGAGCTCTCCGGCTGCTGCCGGGATGCCAGGGACATCACCAGCCGCATCTCACCGTGCCCTGTGCACCAGGCAAGGAAAAGGGCAGTGTTTGGGAAGAAGCAGATGTCGATTTTGATCTGTCCGCGAGCAAGCGTGCGTGCTGGAGCACACGTCTCCTCCCCCTCTTGTCCTGTTCCCGTTTGCTCTCTAATTACTCAGCAAAATGGCATGACGCGTGTCCCCAGCTGGCGTCAGCTCCAAGGGACAGCGCTGGACCGCCGGGCACACCATTGATGAGCTGGCTCCTGGGGACGCTGCCAGGTCCCTTCCCTCCCAGCCCAGCGGGATGATGGTTTCAGTGGGAGAGGATATCTTACCGGAGAGGCAGGCGGCCGTGTCGATCCACTTGAGCAGCTGGCCGGTGCTGAGCTCACCGCGGTGGTTAGTGTGGCAGGGCAGCACCAGCTGGCTCATCTGCACCTCGGTGGGGTTGTGGGGGGGTGAGGGGTTTGCCATGGCCCCCAGCACCTCCTCCTGCTCCCCTGGCTCCCGGGTACGTGGCGGAGAGGTCGAGCCCTGTGGGGGACGAGAGCTCCGTTTACCCAAACGGGAGGAAAATCCCCTGAGAAAACAGTAACCCAAGCAGCCCCCCTCCCCACGCAGAGTCAGCGGGGCCCCCAGCCCTGCACAGCCCCAGGCACCACCAAAGCCCACCCAGCCCTTGCCAAAGATGTGATGCCTGCAGCCGAGAGGAAAAAAAATCCCTCTAGAAAGAGCTCCGTGGGCGATTGCTGCAGGTTTCCAGGCCATTTATCACCCAGCCCTGCTGCTTCCTCCCGAAAACCATCCAAAACCCCCTCCCAAAGTCAATCAATTCTCTGGGAAGGAATTTTGCTCCCCCAACAGCTTCATTTTTAGGGTGCCACAGCAAAGGGTGGTTTTGTGCTCCCAAGGCTTGCACCCAGGGCTGGGCAGGCAGCGATGCTCCACACCTTCCACCAACACCCCCCTTTGCCAAAGGAAACACCAAAAGCAGTTTTTCCTGGCTGGTACAAGCAGAGGGCAGGAAAGCATCCTCGGTTTGGGGTTGTTTTGTGCAGTTAAATACAGTCCTTACAGGCTTCGCAGTTTGCTGGGCACACAGCCACTCCTGCCTGCCACCCCGGTGGGAGGTGGGTTGGAAGAGAGAGCCTGGTATTGCGACTGTGCCGACAAAAAAAATAGCTGATTAGATGTCAAGTGAGCTGTGTTACACAAGGGGTGAACTCAGTTAGCCCGGTGAGTAATTGAGGAGACACGAGGAGCCATCTGGGCTTTGTTACAGCCCTTCCTTCCGCTTTCTGCTCCCGCTGTGGCTCCCCTTTACAGCACTTGTTGCAAGAGCACCGTTGCAGCAGCTTCTTTGCCCTTTCGTTTGCCCGGCTTCTTTTAAAGACGGGTTTATGCTGAAAATGAAGCTTTCCCAGCTACCCCAGGCTCACCGCCTCTCGGAACAGCATTTTTCTCTAGCGGGTCTAACCTCTGTTTCCATAGCTACTGGTACACGACATCCCAGGAACGGCACAAACCTCGGCTTAGCAGAGACAGTGGTGAACGCAGCAAGCCAAGGCTACGGCAAAGGGCCCCCCCGTCCCACGGCAAGACGGACCCCCGGCCGCCAGAGCCCCTCCAGCAGGCTCCAAACCCCTTTGTGAACCTCCCAGGCTTTTTCCCAGCGTGCCGAGGTGCCCACACGAGTACCATGGAGCTATTTCGGAAAACCGGCAGGCTCTGGGGCACGAGCCAGCAATGCAAAGAGCTCCAAAGCCACCTGCTGCAAATCAAGCAGCCAGCCTGGCCACAGCTCCCACCGTTCATTTTCCTGGCACTTGCCATTTCTAAATTTTAGGGAAAAAGCTGGCACCCCATGGGAACAGCCCTGACCCTGCGGTAGTCAGCAAGAGGCCGGGGATGCTAATGGGGAACACATGGGGAGCAGACGCAGCCGGAGCCAGTGCGGGGCTGGGAGTGGCTCCCGGCATGGGGTGGCATCTGCCTGGCACAGCCTTGGTTAGTAGCCATCGGCACGACGGGGAGCCCCGGGGTTAGTTGCACAGCACAGGGGTACCTGGAGGCCATTGCAGCAGAAGCTCAAGATCTCTTCAGGGACTACAATATTGCCCTTGACCATTTTTAAGAGACACCTAGAAAGGAGAAGAGTGGCTCCAGTTACAGCAGGACCAGCAGAGCCGGGGTGGAGGACGCCTGTGGCTGTCCCCCAGCAGGGATGAGGCAGTGTTCGTGGCGGGTGCCGCAGAGCCACTGTCTGCCACAGCCGCGTGCACAGCGGGTTGTCACACCCTGTCCCCGTGCCCCACGCTGATGTCCCTCCCCACGCCACCAGCCCCTTGCCAGCACCTATGGGGGAGCTGCCAGCGCCAAAACAGAGAAGGGCAGAGCCGGGGCTGGCACCTGCCATTCCTCGGGGGTCAGGTCCAGTGCTCGCTGGCTGTGATGGAAAGGCTCCCAGCTATTTTGGGGTGCTGGACCGAGCCCAGGGTGCAGTGCCGTGGCCCATCCCTTGGTCAGTGATGCTGTGTCAATATTTCCATGTCGCTACATGTGACAGAGGGCTGTGTCTTGAAGCTCCCCTGGCCAGCGCAGTGACGCTGCCACGGTCACAAGACAGCCAGGAGCATATTTTTGGCAGCAGGCTGCATGCGGGTGGTACCAGGGGCAGCAAATGGGAAGCGCCTGTTGCTGGCAACGCCTGTGAAGACCTGGCATCTCCCAAGGGCATTGTGTGCCCTTGGGTGCCCGTGGGCTCCCTGGCCACATGCACTGCGACCGGGTTGCAGCTGGACATGGTGGTGGCACCGCAAGGAAAGGCAGCATGGGAGCTGCAGCAAAAACAAGTGGAAGAGGCCTTATATTTACAGTTTGCTTTTAAACACAACAGTGACGGGCCCTCGGCGCGCCCTCAGCTGTCCCAGCAAACATCCCACTCCTGTGTGGATTCAGCCAGGCTGCGGGAGGTGGCAGGTCCTTCCCCAAGGCACGGGACCGACCGATTTTGGCACAGGGTCAAAAAAGCGGAAGCTGCAGACTTGCCTCCTGCACCATCAGTCCTTTGTGGGAGCCGGCATTGGGGCATCGCACAGCGCACACCCATTGTGGTCGGTATGAAATGAGGGTGCTCAGAGCACCAATAGACGCAAATGGTACCGCTCAGCCTTTTAAAGCCTCCCACCCCTGCTTCGGTGGCACCGGGCTTTGCTTTCCCCAGCCCCACGACTTCCCCAGGCTTGCTATTGAGGCTTGGGAGCTTGCTTACAGCTCACTCACCCCTGCAAGAGCCTGGTGCAAGAGTTAACCTCCTGTATAGCAAGCTGGGTTTGCTCCCCGGGTTTGCTTTATTGCACGCACAAGGTGGTGGCGGTGGCTGGGGGTGGCCCCGTCACACCCCACAGCCACAGCAGCCAACGCCAGAGCGCACGCAGCCAGGGCCGTACCTCAGAAACCCAAACCTGCTCCTGGCTCTGCAGTCGTGTCACCTTGTCCCCTGGGTTGGGTCAGCAGGAGAGGGAAAGAAAAAGAGCTGTCTGCTTTTCTGCTTTGCATCCATCCCCCCACACTATTTCCAAGGTGGCCCCAGCCCATGCTCCCACCCTGGAGCTCAGGGCTCTGCCCAGGGAAGGGGAGCGCTCCGGCCGTGAGTTGCAAACACGCTCCAGAGACCCGGAACCATTCAGCCAGTGGGTATTTATACAGTATTCGGTTATCGAAACTAAGTGAGCAAGTGTCTGTCCTCATTAAAATCTTCAGCCTCACTCAACTGTCACATTTTTAAAGCTGTTGACTGATGCAGCCCTTGGGTCACCATGGCAACGGGATGCAGTACCCAGGCAATGATGCTGTTACTCTGTCACCCCTCGAGTGACCCACTTCTACCAAAAAAAAAAAAAAAGTTTGCATTAGAAAAAAAACCTTCCAGCAGAATATTTTTCTTGCCTCCTGCCACGCTCGCTTCCTGCACTGCTGAAGGCATAAGGAGACCGCAGACCAAACTGAGGGGGGGGCAGCACGGAGGGGGAGACACCCCAACAGCTCCGCAAATGTGGGGGAGAGGGACCCCACGGCACTCCACTTCTCTCCCATATCCCAGCAGGGGGGCGTCCCACAGCGCCAAAGCACCCACGGGCTCCGGGGATGGTCTCTGCTGCCGAGTTGGGTGCTGGCCTCTTGGAAAATCACCAGGGGACCATCAGCCCAGGGGAGCCTCCATTGCAAAACCCCCTCGGGTCCCACAGCCCCCAGGGTGCTGCTGGGCAGGGATGCAGGACAGCAGTCATTCCCCCAAATCCTTGAGCCCGCTGGAAGCCCGGTGTTTGGTTTAGCCACCCCCCAAGCAGTGGATGGGAGGGAGGGGTGAGGGTGAAGCCAGGGCGGGGGTCCCAGGTGCTGGGCTGCGGGGAGCTCTGCGCAAAGCGGGGCAGCCCCATGCCTCAAGCTGCTCCCGCCTGCCCTCCAGAGCTCTCCCACTGCCCCACCACCACCTCCCGAATGCCTAACCCCTGTTTTCCCTCACCTGGTTCTGGTCTGCTACCCCCTACCCCAGCCCCTCGGCACATCCTTACCCTTCCCTGGGAATATTTAAAGAAAAAAGGGGGGATGGGGGGGAAGAAAGTGGTGACAATCAAGTTCTCATGGGGGATTATTGGTGTATAATTGAGCAATATCCATGGTAACAAGCAAATCTGCACGAGTTAAAAAAATAACTTGACCTACTTTGGGAAATTCTGCCATCTCGACAGGGCAGCGAGGGCTCTCCTTCCCCCAAGGCCTGGCCCACCAGTCCCACTGCCGGCAGTGGCAAAGCTCCAGTGCTCCTGGGGACAGGTCGGGTGGGTCTTGTGCAAGGGGAGATGTCCCTTCCAGCAGGACCCCCACCGGCGAGTGGCGGCGGAGATGTCCAGCCCAGCTTGGCTCCGTCACCCCATGCCTGCAGGAATAGAGCACGGTCCCTGGGATGAGACCCGCAGCGCTTGCTCAGGTGCGGGGTATGGGGTGCCAGCTCCTTTGCGGGGCCATCGGGATGGTGGCCCCACTGGGACGAGAGGGACTGAATCACTGGGTCATGGCACGGCAAGGAGATGTGGCAGCCCCCTGTGGTGGGTCTCACCAGGACCCCAGGAGGGCGGCTGGCCCAGAAGAAAGTCCAGGGCGCCCTGCGGGTAGTATTTTTGGGACCACACATCATGCTTCCCCTAGGGTTTCATGGAGCAAAGCAAGGCATGGGGCCAGGAAAGTGCAAACCAAGGGCCAAAGGCAGCGGGGGGCCACAAGGACAGTCCCCTTTGCAAGGGGCCGCCAGTTTTACATCTGCTGGCGCCAGAAACCTTCGCTCGGGGCGAGCACAGCGGGGACCCCTCCAGCCCCCTCGCACCCCTCTCCACCACTCGGTTCAATGCTGGGTGAAGCAGCATCAGCCCTGGCTGTACCTGCAGCCCCCAGCCCCATCCATGCCCCTGCCCAGCCACTCTCTGCAGCTCCTGGGAGGCTCCCGGGAAGGTTAGCACTGGTTTGCTGGCACGAGGGCAAAGTCCCCCCAGGGAGCGTCTCAGGGGACAAAGGTCCCATGGGACTGCTGCCTCCAGCCCAGGGGGAGAGCAAGGCCGCCTGTCACCCCGTTATTGCTGCAAACACCACCGGAGCCAAAATTCACAAGGGTAGACACACCCAACAGCATCGCCCAGCCCAGGCACCTTTGCCCTGCCTCCCACAGCTTCCCCGGGGAGCAGACTGCCGTAGCATCCAGACCGCCACGGCTGAGACCACCACAGTCAAATCCACCAAGCTGGAGACCATCGTAGTGGAGATCACCACGGTCGAGACCACCGTGGTTGAGACCACCATGGTGGAGACCACCAGGGTGGAGACCATGATGGTGGTCTCCACCCCGGTGGTCTCAACCGTGGTGGTCACCGTGGTCGAGACCACCCCAGTCGAGACCACCAGGGTGGAGACCATCAAGGCATCATGCCACCCACCCCATCCGGCCACCCACACTACCCCAGCCAGCCCCGGCGCATCCCTCTGCCCTCCCCACGATGCCAGCATACCCAGCAGCCCTGTGCCCATGCTTCCCAAATATCTGCCCCCTCTTTTAAGTGAAAAAATGCTGATTCAAGCCAACCCCCCCAGCTTCCCTCCTGGCACACCCAGAAAGCCCCAGGGGGGGTCGATGTTGCCGGCGCTCACCCGCTGTCCCCATTGCAGCTGGAGGGTGCCACATCCCCCTTGGCAAGCTGCCGGTGCCAACCACAGTGGAGCTATGGCACAGCTCACTGCAAACCCCAAGGGCAAGAGGGCATCATCCAGGCAAGCGGGGGGGCACAAGGGACTTTCATCCCACATCCCCCCCCCGGCAGGGCCGCCCAGCGCCGACACAAGCCAGGACAAGCCACCGCTCCACTGCCGGGCGTGGAAGTCTCCGCAGCAGTGCCAGACACTGGCCCCTGCTCACCCAGCCCCTGGGTCCCCCCAACTTGTCCCCATCGTCGCCAGCCCCCCGTTGGCCCTCACCTCAGCCAGAAGAAGCTGAGCATTTGCAGGCAGCGGCGAGGCGACGGCTGGCTCGGAGGAGAAGCGTCCAGACACCTGCGCGCACGGCCGGCACCGGGCGCGGGCGTCGAGGCCGGGGCTGGCGCAGGGCCCTGGGACAGGGCCAGCGCACACCCCCTGCTTCCTTAAATATAGTCACGCATAACTTTTCTTAAGGTAGCGCTTTGCAAATCTGCTCTTGTCTGGAAAATGGCCGGCGCTCTGGAGGTTTGGGTGTTGGCCGATGCTCCACCACAGGAGCGAATGCACCGGGCCGGTGGAGGAGCCAGGGAGTGCAGCAGAAGGCACCGGCACGCTGCCAACAGCTCTGCGGAGCAGGGTGCTGCCGGTTTCCTTCTATCTTTCCCCAGCGAGCAGTCCCTGAGATGGGGTCCTGGGTCCCTTCCCCAGCCCCAGGCATCACCCCCCGCTTCTGCCCCCATCACCTCAGCGAGGGGCATGGGGGTGCCCAGCTGCTCCCCCAGCCCGCTCGGTACCGACGGCACCACATCAGCACCAGGCTCTTCCCCCCACAGTTAAACCTGCCTGAAAATATTTGGTTTTTTCCCAGAGCCGCAGGCACCAACACCAGGCTCGCTGGCCGGGAAAGCCTCCGCAAACTTCTCCGGAGCCACTCCAATCCACACAGCCACTCCCTGGCCCTGCTGCCTTTGAAATACCTCTAACAGGGCTTATAATAAAAGCCTTTATTTTTTTATAACACGGAAATAAAATGCAAATTACTGTGTCACCACATTAACAATACAGCCTATTGGGGTTTTGGGGGAGATGTTGTTCTATCTGTATTTTATTTACACACTTTTAGAAGTGAATCTTACTAATCGGCGTACAAGAGTTTGATCAAAGCTCCTCGCAGGCACAGGCAGCATGAGCATTGCCGTTGGAAATCCAGCGGTGAAATAATTAAACAAATTCAACAGGAAATAAGGCCTCACTTGTTTGGTAAATAAGAATAACGAAGCTCTGGAACAGAGCAAACACTCGTGGCAGGCACCAAGCAGCAGTATCTGATGCGGTGGGTGCTGCCCCTGCAGTGCTGGGGCCTCAGGGAACCAAATTTTAGGTTGGACGTAGGAAATGCTCATCAAAATTCTAGACCCGGGTGCAGGTGAGGCGGGACAGCTCAGTACCTCTGCGAACCGGGCAGGGATGGAGCTGGTGGCCCAGCCTGGGGCGATGCTCGCCCACCGAGGGTTAGGACCCTTTGGGGGATGGAGGAGGCAGCACCTCACCAGGTGATTGATCTGAGCGCCGTGATGGAGATTCCCTCCGGAAGAAGATTGTTGCTCCGCTTTGACGGAGGGCTTTAACCCCACTGAGCATTCGCTTCTCAGCTTCTAGTATAAAATCTGCAATTCTTCATCGGCTTTCTGAGAGCGGAGAGGGGGTGTCCGCTCTGCTCTCCCCCCACAACCTCTTCCATACCTCACAGGTAACTTTGCACAGGCAGACGCGATTAACTCTGATCGTTTCAGAAAAGAACATTTCCTTTAGAACATTTTCCTTTTTTGGGACAGCAAATAAGATTATTTTTCACCAAGATGGTTTTCTACCCACTTGCAGCAGCCCAGGTGCCTTGTGAGCCAGACTGCAACAAGCATCCTCCAGCGGATCTCCCCACCTTTAGCATGGAGGCCCCTCACCCAGAAGCTCCTCAGGAATCTCTCCTCCCTCCGTAGGACTGTTTGTTTCTGCAACCAGCGATTACGCTCAAGAGGTTTGCTCGATGCAGCGAAAATGACTCTTCCCCCTGCTCCCCATCGGAGGGAGCAACACAATTAGAAACGCTTTAGATGCTTGACCCGCGCTCAAGCCTCCAAACAAAAGTTGTAAGTAGAGGGTTGATGTTTTCCAGGCCCAATTAGCATAACGTGTAATTATGGCTTGTGGCGGCCGTATTCCCCCAGCTCTCGTGCTGCCTGCATCCCCTCACCCCGGTGTGCAGGCACACCCGGTGAGCGCACACCCGGCACCAGCCGCCCGGTAAGCGCATGCAAGCACCAGCTTCTTCCTTCCGATCCATCCCCATATGCCCGTCTTTTACAGTTCTTTGGTGCGTGATGCTCAGAGAGTGGATAATTAGCTAAATGAATTAATTGACATTCATACTTGTAATTAGCAACCGGTTACAAGCAGCTATTCTCCTTGGGACAACTAAAATTTCTTGGGGACTGGTGTTAAAATACTGGAAAATTGTTAAGAGTAAATAACGAGGGCTGTGCGTAGCACGCGCTCATGGCGCCCGGTTTCTTCCCTCGGCCATAAAAGCCGCCGCACCATAAACAAGCCCATGCAAAAGCAAAGCAGGCTGTGAAACGTGTTGGAAACCCTGCTGCTGCTCGGGAGGAGGAGAAGTTTCCAGCTTCGGATGAAATCACGGCCAGATGGGCGGCCTCCAGCCGGCAGCTCCCGCCAGCTCCCCGGCTAACCCTTTCCACCCCCAGTTACCAGAGAGCTTGCAGTGAGGCCCCAGCAGTGGAGACTGCTCATGCAAAGCAATGGGAATTGGATGTCGTGAGTGTTAATTAAACCATTAATTACTGCTGAGAAAAAAAAAAAAGTGACCTATTGGTTTCATCACTTCTTGGAGTAGTCAGAAGGATAAATTGCTCACGGGCTCGGCAGCAGGAGAAAGGGGCTGCAGCGTAAGTCAGATCTTTGCTGAAACGTAGGTTTTCTTGGCTATTAAGGGGACGGCAGCGAGCACCGACACGGTACCTGCGCAGCCGTGGCTGACCCCAGCAGCCTCATGAGGCCAGAAGTGAGACCCGCACCAGGGACAGAGCTGGTGGAGACCGAGCCAAGCAGCTGGGAGCGACAGCCCCAGTCCTCGGCTTGCTGCCGGGGCGGGACCACGATGCCGGGGACTTGCAGATGCTTTCAGGGTGCCCCAGGCTGCTCTGTGTACCCCTAGCAGAGACCCTGCTCCCCGCCATGGGATGCACCCATCACCTGCAAGCCCCCAGCCACGCAGCCGCCCATGGTGTCTGGAGGCACAGCCCCCGGGCGGGTTTGCACAGGCGATCCCATGACCCGAGCGGTAGCAGGGGTGGGAGGCTGGTGCTCGAGGCATCCCTGCCTCTGGGGGGGACCAAGCACGTCTCCCTCTTTGCAGGATGATGGTGTGGTACCCAAGGTTGGGCTGCAGGTCTCTCCTCCCTGGGAAATGCCCCCCAAAACCTGGGTGCCGATGGGAAGGAGGGAGGGCAGCACAGCAGGCATCCCTATGCAAACGGCTCATTATGGAAAAGGAGAAAAAAAATTATACTAATGCACCAGCTTAATAAATCAAACCCTCGTGTCATCTTGCTGCATCAGGAGCTGCTGCAACACCAGGGAGGAGAGCCACACTGTGGCTGCACTGCCCGCCGGGGCTGAGGGTCCTATGTCCCCCCGAAGCAGGGGAGGATGACCCCCCGGCCGCTCGGGGACCATCACTCGGGGTCCCCTGCCCTGAACCACCCTCCCACCCCGACAGCCTCTGCTGCAGCAGCACCCACCGCAGGACAGGGCCATGAGACAGGCTGATGGAATGGGGTGACGGCATCCCGTGAGCCGGGGTCTCCCTTGGAGAGGGGCTCTCCCCTGGCTACTGGCGCAGGATCAGGATCGGGGCCACATCGCTCTGCCAGGAGTCCTGTTCTTGGCTCCTCCGAGCTGTCAAAGCTCTAGATTTCCCTGGCAGCGCTTGGAGTTTAAAGACACAGGAAAGAGGATAAAAAAACCCAAGAGCTCAGAAGTAAGGCAGTTGAAAAGGCTGGGCCAAGGAGCTGTCACACCACCCTTTCAGCTATTACACACCCCGGTAAGTTCTCAAACACGCAGGCTGCACAAGATATCAGCAAGGCTAATTTTTCTTTAGCTGCAGGCAAAAAATTTCAATTACAAGGTAACCTATTTTTCAACTCCTCCGTTGGTATTTACTTAATTTCCTAAGGCCGGCTTGCCCGCCCGGCAACAGAGAGGAGGAGGGAGGCCGTGTGCCGTTGGGCTAAGCCGGGCTCTGGCTCGCTGTGGGGTTTATTTTGGTTTTAATTCAAACATTAAAGCCCAGAGCAAGCGTGGTTTGTCTGAACGCTGGTCGACAAACAGGGCGGCGCGTGACGTGGAACACCAGTGCAGCGTCCGGCCGTGCCAGGGATGGGGAGCACCGGGGGGAAAGGCCAGCGGGAAGCAGGACCTTCTGGAGAAGGTTTGGGAGGTGCCAAGGAACAGGCCTGCTGCTGGTGGCCCGTGCGGTCAGGGACACCCCACCAGGGGTCCACGAACACCGGGACATGCTGGGGGGGTACACAGTCACGGGACACCCGTGGGCACACGGGCTCAGGACACCGGGGGTGCACGGGGACAGGGACACCTCCGTGGGGGTCACACGGGCGCAGGACACCGGGGGCGCACGGAGACGGAGACAGGGACACCTCCGTGGGGGTCACACGGGCGCAGGACACCCGTGGGCGCGCGGGCAGAGGACCCCCGGGGGGTCCGTGCGGTAGCGGCGCCATCCGCG
>WAAD01021047.1:150398-162900 GCA_013389945.1 Fregata magnificens | reverse complement strand
AGCCCTCGGCGGCAGCGGGGCCGGAAAGCCACCGGGGACGGAGACCAAGCTGTGGTGGGGCCGCTGGGGCGCCCGGGGGAGGGCAGGGCGAGGTGGCAGCGCTGCTGCGGGGGCTGGAGGAGTCCCTGCGGTGCCGCGGTCGTTACCCCGTAAAGGCTACTTTTGCCTCTTCAACCGCCCAGCGTCACCCGTCCTGGGGGCAGCGGCACCGCCAGGTCACCCCCAAAGCTCCGAGTGGCATCGAGCTTGGACGCGTGGCCGGATCTGGCCGAGGTCCCCTCCCCGACCGTGGGCCCGACGGGGTGGGAAACCGCTCACCTCCGATGACCCCCCGTCTCGGTGCGGGAGCCCTCGTGAGTGACCGCCTCCTCTCTTGACTTTCTCCGCCACGCAGCGTGTTTTGGGACCTTTACTGCGCAGCTCCCGAAAGGCGAGACACTTGTGAACATTCGAGTGAAGCAAAAGCCTTTCATGACTATGTGAGTAACAAGTTTCTAATCCTCGCGGTAATTACAGCGTTGGGGAGCTCCAGCTTCTCCAGCACACCGAGAGCCAACGTAACCGACTGGCAAAAGCGTGGTTTTTTTAACCAACGATGTTCTGATTTGACTGAACAGTATTTCATAATGTTGCAATTATGTAAATTAGCTCAGATACTTATCTTAAGCACTTAAAGGCATTCAGGCTGCTGGTAGAATTAAGCAGTTTTGCATAGCAATGGACAGCAAAGCGCTTACTGGAGGATCGATGGTGAGATATTTCATGCTGAGGACATCTCGAAGGGTGGGCAGGGGTTGGATTGCGGTGGGGAGGAGGGGGGGGATTCCCCAAAATGCCGTTGAATGCTGTGATGAATATCTCCCTGCCTTTGGCAAGGCTGGGGGTTTCCTTGGTTGTCCGAGTCCGCCCTCAAAACCAGCAAGGTGAAGGTGTTTGCTTGTTGAAGGTGGTGTTGCAGACCCCCCTTGGTTGACAGCGTGCATCTCGTCTATCGATATTTTGGGTTGTTCTCTGCAGAATTGTTAGCGTGACCCAGGGATGATGCTCCTGGGGCGGGATGCTGGGGCTGAGGTGCCTCCCAAAAAGACACCTCTTGGCGAGAGTACGTGGCCAGTCGCCACCAGTGGGCAATGGGTGGGCTGCCCGCTCCCATCCGTGCGCGTCGCCCGCATCCGCAGCGTCGGGAGGAATTTGCATCAAAGGATTAGTCACCTGGCTGTGGGCTTGGACCCCAGTCAAGTGAGTTTAAACCCTGTAGCAGGAGCTGGTTTTGTCTGCTCCGGGGAGCCTGTGGTATGGAAACCATTTTTCCTCCCTTCCCGAGTTTCTCGTTGCCTCGACATGCCTGGGTTGGGATGTGTGAGGGTTTGCCGGTGAGCAGCGCTGGGCGAGCGTCTCGGGGACCTCCACAGCGCTCTTGCATGCCGGCGCTGGACGCAGCGGTCGCCCTGGGGCGCGGGCAGCGCCGGACTGCCGGAGAGTCTCGGCTGACTGCTGAGCTGCCTCTCCTCTCTGGCCCGGGTGGAAAGATGCCTGTCCCGCCAGGGCATGGGGGAAGCAGGTCTGGGTATTTGCTAGGTGGGGGTTTGTCCGTCTGGCTGTCCCTCCTCGTGACCGCTCTCTGCATCGCTTGTTTTTACTGGGTCGGATTAAGATGGTGAACTCCTGAACCGAGGGTCAGAGCTGACAACTGGCGGCACATCCACCGGTGCTCAGCTCAGCGTGGGCAGCTGCTCGCTTCTGGGGTGTTTTGGGCCAAATTCTGGTTGTTTTGGAGCCCGACTGGGACAGCAGGCTCATCAGGAGCAAGGCAAAGGTAGATCTTTGGGCAGCAAAGCCGCAGGTGAAGATGACATTAGCAACTAAGACACGGTAATGCTCCGTTCACAGCAGTCTCCTCATCGTGTCTGAGGATTTAGTGTATTTAGAGAAATTAATCTTTTTTTTTTTTTTTTTTTTTTTTTAGCTTGGTAATAATTCTAACAATAGGCCTGAGTGCATTAGATGATTCGCATAAACTTCTTTAATACATGTTGCTTTAAGCTTACAGTAAATAGACACAGTCCTGATTGTTTTTAATTCTCGGTGTAATGCAGTTTTGTAACAGCCCCAAGTGCTTTACCTTTTGGGTTTTACCGCAAAGACTTGTAAGAAGATTTTCACCCCCCCGTGCCTTGGCTTGGTGGCACTGGTTTGCTTTCCCCAGGCGTGTTTTGGCCTCAGAACGGGGGTTGTGCTTCTCGTCCCCGGCGTGGCTGGTGGCAGATGCTCACGGCGCGCTCCCTGTCTGAGGAGCAGTGTTTTCCTGGCACGACATGTACTTTGCAGGGCGAGGGACCTACCCGGCCAAAACTTAAATATTGACCAAAGAACCAAATGATAACCGGGGGAGTGTGAATAGTGCCTTGTTTCTCGCCAGCCTCCGTGCCGGGGCATGGCGCCGGTGAGTGCGGCGGCCAGCCTCGCCGATGGGCGCCGGAGCCGAAATGCAGGTTTTTATCAAGCACCAAACCCCATAACCCATCAGCAGGTGCATGCCAGCTGAAACGGGGTACGAGCCCCAAATGGGGCTGGACCAGTGAGTCATGAATCACTTCATATGGTGGTTGTGGTTAAAAATATTCCGATATAAGCCTTGGCTGAGACTGGTAGAGCTTCATACTTACCCTTGGCCAATGACGGGCAACCTCTGTGCGGCCAGCTCGGTGTTTGCCCAAAATACGGTGTTTATTTACCCAAAGACGATGTATTTACCATGCCGCTCTAAGGACAAAACAGGGGGATGCTCTGGGAGCAGTGCGGCGGTGCCGGGCCAGCCGGTGTTTGGCACACTGCCCTCCCGTAGCCGGCACCAGAGGGGTGCTTGCCCAGGAGACCTGTCTTCGGGAGGGGGAGCGGTGTGCCTCGTTAGCGGGGTGCTAGCGGTGGGATTTGCGTGCTGCGTCATTTCCACTTCGTTTCCCAGTGTAACCATATGAAAACTATTAGGAGCAGCAGGACAAATCGCCAATTTCCCCCTCCAGTTTTTAATATTGAGCTCTTTTTAGTGAGGAAAAAAAGGAGAAATCCCACCCCTCTTTTTTTGGGGGGGGGGGGGACGGACACGACCCTTGAAAGCTGTGGGCTCTTGCCATGGCTGAGGAATATTGCTTTTTACCTTTCCCTTGAGGTTTTTCTCCTAAGCTGGGACGAAAGGCTGCTGGGACTTGGTAGAAAGGTGCTTGTTGGGATAGGGGTGATGGGAGTGGGGATTCACCAGGCGCAGGTGGGAGGAACAGCATGGCTGCCAGTCTGACTGTTAACACAGCTAACGAGCTGTGCTGGTCGGAGTGTTATTAGTCAGCCTCTTCCACCCATGTCGAAGGAGTTTCTCCACGTTAAAAGCACCATGTGCATCCATCAGCTCCTAAAACTCAACCCGTAGCCGTTGATTTGGGCTCCTCCACCAGGCAAAGCCCCGTGGTGAGCGTGCCGGCGTTACGGTGCGCTCCTGGAGCCGGCGAGCTTGCAACGGGATCACTCGGCATGACAGGGGATTTCAGCCGCCGCGTTATCTGGGAATTGGCCGATGGCTGGTCGCAGTTGAGCATTTCAACGCCGTGAAAGCCAATACAATTTGAGTTAGTGGTGATGACTGCCAGTTTAAATACCGCAGTGAATTTCTGTCAAAGAGCTAATACATAGAAAGGGGAATTGCAGAAAACTTGATCACCAGAACCACTTCAGTCAATTTTGGCCTCGAGCTACAGAAAATGAACTTAAATCTAGTTGACTGTTGCTACATACTTTTTGCGGTATTGCTCTGCCTGCGCGGCCAGCTTGGAGCGTCAACGGGCAGGAGAGAAAAATCAGGGTAGCCTTTGGCTGCTGGAGACTTTGACTTCATCCTTCCCCTCCTCTGCTCCCCCCTAAGGAGGACCCACACTTGGGAGCATTTGAAATGACGTTTTCTTTGCAGTGCAAGATCTACGGAGCGGTGGCTTCAACTTGCCATTAAAGCAAAATGTTGATTTACTATTTTTTTTCTAACTTTGGAAAGCTGCTGCAGTGCTTTCTAACTTTGGTCTGGAAGGATGTTCTGCTGCAGCAGGGCGGTTGCCGCTGGAAAGGCAGCGGTTGGGCTGGGAAAAGGTGGTGTGCTTGGGGCTCGTGTCCTTCCATCCTGGTGGAGGACAACCAGGGCTCCTCCTTTTTCCCCACTACCTGAAACAGTTCCCCTTGGATTGAGATCTTGGTGGGGGTGTTTCTGAAGCCCCTGGAGATGGAGGGATGGATGTAGCATCCAGACTTGCTGGTGTTAGCGTGCAAGACTTTGCTCAGTGGGGAACGTGGTGAAACCCAAGGGGCTGGAAGGGTTTGGCCCGTTGGCGGTATGGGCTGGGGGTGTCACCCAGACACTGGAGTGTGAACCCCAAACCCAGCCATTTCCCTGCTGTAAGTGCCCTCCCAGCCACGCTTTGGAGGTGAGGTGTGGGAAATGGTCCTTTTCTGCTGAATCTGCCCGTCATGCCCCAGCTGGCTGTGGGACAGGCACCCCATCCTGGCATCACTGCCTGGGCGTCCCCCAGCTGCAGGGGGGCATCTCCTCGTTGTCACGGCATCTTCTGCTCCCCGGGGTCCGTGTGGCCACCTCATGGCATGGCACCTCGGCAAGCGAGATGGCCACGTGGGACCCCTCCTGGGAGGAGATGCTCTACATGCATGAGGAGTTTGGTGTGACTGTCACCTCTCCCATGCCAAGCTGTCTTCTTGCTCCAGGACCAGCAAAGGCTGCGAGACTCTTGCTCCAAGCACCCACAGCTGCGTGGGGTGGGTGTGGGACCAGCATGCATGGTGGTGGTGGTCCATGAGTGCCTCTGTAATGTGCCCTTTGCAGCCAGAAATGTTAGAAATGTATTGCATAGGAGAGCAGGTGATTTTGGGGCAGATTTGGCACAACGCAGAGACAGGGGTTGGCAACAGCTTTGCGTGGCCCCTGGGAGCCCCATGGGCATCACTGGAGCCCTGGGCACGGGGCTCAGCCAGCAGCATGCACAGCTCCGTCCCATCTCCGTGTGGGACTGGGCTCCATCTGGGCTCCATCCAGCTCTGCTCGGCAGGGACAGGGTTCCCCAGTAGGTAACCAGAGAGAGGATTTTCTTTTGGGAGTGGCAGGCTGCCAGGAGCAGCTGCAAAACTCCACATCACTTCTTCAAAAAAAAAAAAAAACCCAAAAAAACCCCAAACCCAACAAACAAACAAAAACAACAAAAAAACCCCCCATAACCCCCAGAAATTTCCTCTCCTGGCAGCGTGCTGGGCTCAACCTTCTCTCCCAGTTTAGGATACTGGTGGGCCCATCCCACCTGCGAGCCTGAGTGTCCCTTAAGCCCTGCATTTACTGGAGCGCTGTGCAAAGCTGGATTAGTTTAGTTTTACATTTTAAACAATATTGGCTGTTGTGATGGAGGAACCTCTGCCGCCGCACTTCCCGCTGCCCAGCGGCAGGACCGGGGTGTCTCAGAGCAGCACCTTTCCATGGATGATGCCAATGGAGAAGCCGCCAGCATAAAACCGGAGGTCAGAGCCCAGAGCTTATGTCTTAGTCTTTGACTGGGGAGCCTAAATATTTATCCTGTTCTGTCCCTAATGAAAACAAATTGTCAACAGTTGTTCAGTAACTGACTAAATTAAAATCTGTAATTAGTCAATTAGATTAAAGAGTTGGCACAACCTGATTGTATCATGCTGGTTAGGTTATTAAGAGAAAGGGTGTGATTTTTAATTACTGAATGCTAATTTTGACAGTTTCAAATGGAAACAGACGTTCCCCCCCTCCACCCCACCCGAAGTGCCTCTGCAAAAGTAAGGCAGGGGATGGATTTTATGTCAACAAATGGTGTGAAGATGCAAAGTTTCTCCGGCTCCAATCCGGGAGGGGTTTCTCCTGAAAAGACGGGGGTGGGACAGGAGGAGAGGGCGGATTTCTTCAATCCTGGCTGACGATGGGAGGACGGGTTGGGGTTTGTGCTGTGGGCAGGGACCCCCTGTGCCCCTGGGTGCTGGGGTGGGTGTCTGGGCGCTACCCAGGGAGGTCCTGCTCTGCCGTCCCCACCTGTGTCGGTGCGCGTGGGGCAGCATGCTGTCATCTTGCATGAACCGATGTGCAGCAATGAGGCAGATTTGAATGTTTTTTATTTTCTGTGGGTTTCTTGTATTATTTTTTCTAATCCCCCCAGTGCTCGAGAGGGGTCAGCTCCCAGTGGCAGGCGAAGCCCGCAGGGGGGAGGAGGAGGAGGAGGAAGGCCTTGCGTGGCGAGCACGGCAGCCCGCGCCATCCCATTGTTTGCCCCAGCGGAGCCATGGCCACGTGGGCGAGTGCGGTGAGGCCGGCGAGGGGACCCGCTGCCGGCGTGGTGGGCTGTGGGGGGAGCAGCCGCCCCCAGCAGATGTTCGGCTCTGGGCGAGCACAAAGCTCGCAGCCCTGCCCTCCCCTGCTTTCTGGGGTCCCTTCGGAGGAACAAAGAGGGCGAGGGGCTGCGAGCTGCAGTGCCGTGCTGGGGAGGCTGGCCGGCGGTGAGGGGTGGGGGGGCTCCCTGTCCTGCTGGGGCGGGCAGTGGGGAGGTTCGTTAGGTCAGGACGCCGTGTATTGGGTACGAGTGAGGCTTTCCTGTTCTCTTGATCATTTCCTTCCTTACCTTGGAAACTTGGATTTTCTCCTACCTTTTGTTCCCTATTTTTCTCTTGTAAAGCTGTCCCCGGATCTATTGGAAACAGCTGCCGGAGCCGGTCCCAGGGAGCGGGCAGGGGGCTCTGTCTCTTTCTCCTCTCTCACCGTGCATGCCCCCACGGCAGAGTCGGCACCACCTAAATGGCACTCGGCTGTGCAAAACCCTTGCTGATGGGGGGTGCTCTAGGGAGGAGCTGGGGGAGCTGCTGCAGCGGCATTTGGTCCTGTTTTTTCTTGAGATCCATATAAACCAAGGGGATTGCAGAGGGAGAGGTGCAGCGCCTGGAGCACCTCGTGCCCACCCTGGTGCATCCCAGCCTGGCCAGTGCCAGGGGTCTGCCCTGCTCTGCACACGGGGACCACGGAGTGGGCTGTATCCCCATGAACATCAGGCTGGCCACCCTGCCAACATCCCGCTCGTGGGTCAGGTTACGAAACTCCTGCTGAGGCTTCTGCTCAGCCCTGAGCACAAGCACATCCCCCCTTATTTCCCAGCAGCTTCTCCCTCTGAGCCCTGACCCTGCAGAGCCCCAGGGGAAGACCCCCTCCAGGGCTGGGGGGCTCAGCGAGGCGGAAGCAGTGCTTTCCTCCAGGCTGGCAGGGAGCGAAAATGGCTCTTTGCAAGTAAACAAATACCTCGCTCCGCCTCACGTTGGGGTTTTTTTCTTTTTTTTTTTTTTTTTCTCAAAACTCCTGCTCTTGGCCACAAGTACCAGGAGCTGAGTTTAAAGCTGCAGCTGTGCAGTCGGGGGGATTTCCAAAATACAGGGCGGCTGCTTGTGGGTGCCGCTTCCCACATGTGGTGGGACCCTGCTGCCCCCACCACCTGCTGCCACCTCCCTGCTCCCACCCCTGCATCCCGGGGCAGTGACAGCCATCCCCTGTGCCCAGCCTGGGCGACAAGGGCACCCGGGCAGCTTTGCGTAAGGTTTAGGCATGGGTAGGGTGCAACTCCCCCTGCAGTAAGGCCAGCTTTTCTTTTGTCTCAGGTTTGTGCGTTTAAATCATGTATTTTTTTGGAGAAGAGGAGAAATGCCCAGTCTCCTGCCTGAGTTTAATGCTGCGTCCATGGAGGCTGTTAATATCAGAATTAAGCAAAATAGACACACACACACATATATGTGCAATTGTATCTATGCAATATGCAGAATTAAGATATACATACGGATATAGATTAGATATAGGTGCGTGTGGTTGGGGCAGCGGAGCAGAGCAGTGCTTCACGCCTGGCCATCGAGTGCTCTCCCACCTGCCTTACTCTTCTTCCTCCATGGCTGTCGCCACCACGACCGCTGGCTTTTAGCAAGGTGATTTGCACCTCTGCGTTCCCCAGGCTGGGCAGGAGGCTGCGGGGTCCGTCTCTCCATCCATGTGCGAGGCAGCACCGCTGCAGCCTGCCGCCTCAAGATAAAGTCCAAAGGAAGACCTCTGGCTGTGTCTTAAGCTAACATTTTCTTTTTAATTTTTTTTTCCTTAATGTTTCTGCATCAACACTTGAACATTTGGTCTGGCGCCTCTCCTCCTGGGGTGCGGTGGCTTTCTGTAGTGAAAATGAGCTCTTGCCGCCCCTCCTCCTCACCTCAGACAGGGTCTGGGGTGGGGGTTTTTCCCTCCCATTTTCCCTGGATTTGGGCTGGTTTCTTACAACCTCACAGGGCTGAGCTCGCACCTGTAACTGGGATTTTTTGGCTACAAACTGAAGGAGACGATGCACTGCAGTGGCTCTGACTCGCCGGTGAGCGTGACCTGCCTGGCATGGCTGGCGTGCCGGCATCCCATGGCATTCGCGGTGGGCATGCCAGCCCAGAGCCAGTCCCTCCTACTTGACGTGGGTTTTCTCCTGCATCTCCCTCCTGCCTCAGCTCCCACCTGTGCAGCTGCTGTCGCACCCAGGGCACCTGGTCCAGTGCCAATGGGTGCCCGCCAAGGCTAGCGGCCGGCTGGCATCCCCTTTCCTCCCAAAACAGGCTTGCTGTGAGGGTGTCCCAAGCCTTGGATTTGTTTATTTGTTCATTTCTGGCAACCATAAGGGGGAAAAGCCCCTGCATCACCTCCATGAGGAGCTAGTGGTGCCCGGCTCTGCCCCCCTGGGCAGGCAGGGAGCTGCCGCTTGCCCTGAGCTGCGCCTTGCAACTCAGCTTCTGGGCTGGGGAGGAGCTGGGAGCTTGGTTTGTTGTTTTGGGTTTTTTTAAGTGAAAAAAAGGTGATGCACGCCGAGGAAGGGGGCAGGGCGCTTCCTCGCAGCGCGCCCTGGTTTGGGGTGGGCAGATAAGGCTGCAGCATCGTGCTTGGCTCCGCTCCCTGCTCCCCTGCCAAAGCCCAGCAGAGCATCCTCCTTGCCCTCCTGCTCTGGCTGGCCCTCGCTGGGTGCTCGTCCCCGTTTTTAGGGGTAGCCCCACTGGGATAAGGACAGCCTGTAGGATGCAGGGGCTGCTTGAGCCCCCACATCCCCCTGCCCAGGAGTGATGCTTGCAGCAAGGAGGAGGAGAAGGAGGAGGGAGGGGTGCTTCCCTCCCCCTCAGCTCCTTTCTGTGGGAGAGCTGTGCAGCTGGTGGGGTGTAAATCACACCCGGCCTCCCCCCGCACCGCCCATCTGCCTGTGGGGTGGGGGAGTGAAGGCAGCGGGGGGTTGTGGCTGGTAGCAGTGTTGGGGTGACTCTCCATCGCAGCTTCAGCCCCCCCTGCCCCCCTCCTGCATCCCCAGTGGCTCTGGGAGGGGGCACGCTCCTCCCCGAGGTCTGCCTGTTGGTGAGGGAGACCCGTTGGCTGTTGGAGTCTCTCTCTGCAAGGCGCGAACCAGGAGGTAGGTCTGATGTTCTAAGACCCTGTCGGGGTCTGGTTTGAGGCAGGGACAGCCACGCTTCGGAACGCTTGGTCTCATCAGGAGGGCTTTTGGCAGGGCTGTGCTTGGTGGGGTATGGCTGGGGACAGAGGTGGGAGCTCACAAGGGAGCAAGCACTGGTCCATGTTGCACATGGGCATCCTCAGCCCAGCTCGAGGGCTATTTTCCATGAAAAAAAACCCAAACCAGCTGGTTTTGTTTTATCCTGGGCATTGCAGCACTGATAACGCCCAGATGCTTCACGCCTTTGCTAGTCTCCTCTGGAGAGAAGGTCCGGGCTGGGGCTTCCAGAGCTCATTTAGTCGTTAAAAACGCATTTACTTGCTTGTCCCAGAGCCCTTCAGGGTGTCGTGGCATGTCCTGACAGCTTGTCCATCCTTACCTGCAGTCATCAAGGAGTTTTCAACATGACGTATATAAAGGCTTTGTACTTGGATTGCTCCACCGTGCTGCACAATGGCTTCTTTGTCATCCTGCCAGCTAATTAATTTTAACTTCTACTGTTGCTCCAGCGTGGTGCACCATCCACCTGGTCCATTTGAAGCTTGTCCCCCCCACCTTAAGTGTTTTCCAAGCCGTTTGACTTGTTGCTGTTGGGAGAAACCAGCTGGCCTCGCTGGTCCTCATCTTCTGGAGAAGGAGCTGCCCTGGTGCTGCTGCCAGGGTCGGGGCTGGTGAAGAAAAAGCCATTAGGAGGCTCAAGTTTTCTCCAGTGGCTTGTTTCTCCTAGCTGGCAGCTGAAGGTCCCCCTGGAGAACATCCTCTGATGAAAATCACAGGCTCTCACTCCTTGGCCAGTGATTGGCACTGCATGCAAGCCTTGGCTGCGTCTTCAGGACAAAAGCCCTCATGCTCGGGAACATACGTGCACTGTGACGTGACGATGATTATTTCTGGAGGGTCGGGCTCTGTTTAGTTGTGTGCTGGAAACCAGGTGTTTTTCGCTTGCATCCTTTGAGCAAGCATCTGCAGTGGGTACCATCACAGTATCCTTGGCGTGGGGAGGAGCTCACCACTGGTACCCCAGGGATGCCGGCAGGGGAGCCGAGCATCTCCCCATTGCTGCCCAGAGAAGGACCAGGAGGGATGTGATGCCAGCTGGGTGTCCCCAGCCTGGTGGGGTGGGACACAAGCCAGGGTATTGTCTTCCCCGGGGAGGAGGGATGGAGATTGCCACATGCATAAATGTCAGCTGAATTTGCAGCAGTGGGGTTTGTGTGAGCGGTGCTGCGGTAGAGGGGAGCTCCCCTCTGCTCGGGATGGGGACAGTGGTGGGTCAGGGAATATGGAATTGCTGCCTTTGTGTTTAATCTGGTTATAAGGACAGCTATTAGAGATAATGAATTTTGCCTGTCCCTGCTGTTGTAATACAAGAACCCAACTGTCTTTCAACACCGCGAAGGTCACTCCTCTTTATTTCTGGTTGTAAATTTTGCTGGTTACAGATGTTTGGGGTTGACAGACATGGCTAATTAAGTTTCTCCCACCAGCCAGTCAGCAAGGTGCAGGGGTGCCGGCGCAGGGGCAAGGTCGGAGGGCAGGACTGAAGCGGGCAGCAATGCTGGCAGCCCTTTGGCATGGTGGCCCAGCTGCGAGCCCATGTCACCACAGCCCCAGAGCAAAGCGGGGCTGAGTTTGCACAGACCCTTATATCTCCCTTTATGATGATTTTGGAGCAGGCTGGTGGGAAGAAGGCAGCTTTGGGAACAAGTTCCTGTGTTGCTGCCCTCATTTGAAGGGAATTCAGCAGGAATTGTTGCACTTGCTGTCCCCAGCCTGGCCTGAGGGTGGGAAGGGGGATGCAAAAAGGAGGATCCCCTAAATTTTTGCCATCGAGCATCTTTTGCATCAGTGCCAGCGGGGGCTTTTTCTTTCCCAAAGAGATTTTGATGAAGGCGGCAACGATGGTGTGTTGGATGGCAGAGCCAATACAGCATGCCGAATTAGCACCTGGTGGGGGTGGGACCCCCTTTCCCTGGGGCATGAGGCTGTTTTGCTTCCCGGTGCTGACCCCACCAGGCAGGAGCTGGCTGCATGCGCTGCCCGCGCGCTTGGAACGCAGCACGTGCTGCCATGCCTCCCCGGCTCCGCTCCCCCCACGCGCCTGATTTATGCCGCTCCACATTTTCTCCTCATTTCCATGCCTCTTTCTCCCCTCCCTCCTTTTTTTTCCCTTGTGCTGCCTGTGCATCGCCTTGCTCTTTTTTTTCTTATTGCTCGCAGGCCTCCCTGTTAACCCAGCAAGCTGCAATATTTGGGGCTCCCTGCTTGTGTACATTCAAAATGGGCTTTTATTCTCCCAGAGGAGGGGACTGTGGTCCCCATCACCCTGCTGGGACGTAGTCCCTTGGTGGTGAGGGGGGTATTTTTATTTTTATTTTATTTTATTTTATTGTTGCAGAGAACAAGCCGTGCATCCTTGTAGTGGATGCTCCTGGCCCTTGGTTGCAGCAAAACTGGCGGGGTGGCCACGGGCGCCCATCGCCTCTATCCCGACGTTGCTGCCGGGCGCAGCGCCGGCCATCTGTCCCCTCCTGCGTGGCACCGGCCTGCCGGCTGCTTGCCGCGGTGGCGGGGCTTGCCCGGCGTCTGTGAGGCCGCGAGGGCTTGTATTTTTAAAGAAAAAAAAAAAAAAAAGTTCAATTTTTGCTTTGTTTGTCCCCATTTCATATGCATAACCTGACTTTTTGTTGGGGTTTTTTTGGTTTTTTTTTTCCCCCCCTGCTGCCGTGCCAGGCGCATCGAAAGTTTGCTGGGTCTCGTGTGCGTGCGCGGATGCTGAATAATTTTATTAGCCGCCTGGAAGGGAGCCAGCGTGGCATGCATCGCGCGGGAGGCGGCTGCTGGGGCGCCTCTTCTTTTATTTCCCTTTCCCAGCCACCCCCCCCTTGCCTCCGCCAGTCTCCCGTGGGTTGCATCATCGACGTTATCCTTTTTTTTCTTTTTTTTTT
>WAAD01021047.1:124255-150375 GCA_013389945.1 Fregata magnificens | reverse complement strand
TTTTTTTTTTTTTTTTTTTTTTTTTTTCCTCCTTAAAGGGTTAAAAACGATGGGGAAGTTCAGCTAGCACTTGCAAGATATGGTTGCCTTAGCAACAGGCCTCCTAATCTGGTAGGTGACCTGAGAGACTGTGGAAGATGCAGGGGTTGGTTTGGCATTTCATTATTTCATGAGGCTGCGGCTCTCCAGCTGGTTCCCTTCCCAGCGCCGCCACCGCGGCTGCTCCCCCCACACTGCCGCCCCCGGCATTCCTCGGCAAAGCCCCAGGGGGGCTGGCGGCGCAATCCCCTCCTGGGTCCCCTCCCTGGGCACTGGTGGGTCCCGGGAGCTGGTGCTCGGGGAGGGGGAGATGGCTTCCCGCAGCCCAGGTGCTAATTATTCAACTTTGGGGTTGCAAGGATGGTTTCCTGTCTTGCCTTCCCTCCTTCCGAAGGATTCACCATGGTGGTCTGGTGAAATAACCTGTGCAGCCCCCGGGAGCTAGAGATGCTCTTGTTGGCGCTTCCAAAACCCAAATTCTGGGGTGCGTGCTGCTCTGTTGGGGTGAAGCCCAGCAGCGGGGCTCTCACGTGAGGAGCTGGGGCTCGAGCAACAAACTGATGGGGCACAAAGAGGGGAGCGTGGGTCTGCAGCAGTTATAAAGGTGATGGAGATGAGATGCAGGGGTCCAGCACGCATTTTTGGGGAAGGAGGGTGGGTTAGGGAGGAGCGCAGCAGCGTTATTCTAGGTGCTTTAGGCTGCTCTGAGTTCATGAGGCCAGGCGAGCGCTACCAGCACGTGCCCACGTATGGATGGGCCAAGACCTGGGTNCGCTCCCTTTTTCCGCCCTGTGCAAAGCATCGGTGGGTGCCCGCCACTCCTTGCTAGCGGTGAGGCTGTCTAACTTAAGAAACTGCATCAGAAAACCTCCCTGCCAAATACTTAACCTCAACGAATCTCTGGGTGCTGTCGGACGGGCATTCAAACTCTTCTGCCTGCACAGTGCCACATGGGATTCAGATGGGTGTCTATCACACCCAACAGCGCCCGTCGGCCCAAACCCACTACAGCCTGGTCCAAATCATCATTGAGCTCTTTGCCAGGATGGCCAAGCCGTTCTCTGTGCCCAAAACCGGGATGTTTTCCTCCTCGCCATGCGATGCCAAGTGGTTATGGCGTATGGCACTGCCCTTGGCACCCAGCTGCGGCGGCTGGGCAAGGAGACCCCCAGGGAAGGGAGGTGTCTGAGAGGCTGGGGCCAAGCTCCCTGCGGGTACCAGCGGAATAAAGGGGCCAGGATAGCGCCAGGAGCATCCCATTCCCGCGGATCCCAGCGGTGCAGACCTCTTTTGTTTTTTTCCCCCTCCCGCTATCGCACGGCGGTGGTGGCAGCTGCCTGCGGACGCCCGGGAGAGCCGCCTTTGTTTATCCGCCTCTCCGGCAGCGTGAGCGCAGGGATGCTCTTGGATCGACGTGCCGATCTGTCATCTCCCAGGTTTTATGCATCCCCAGACAAGAAATCAGCGGCGCAAAGCGCAGACTTTTTGTTACTTATCGTCGAGCTCTGTGCAGAGCGCGGCTGCTGAAAGCAATCTGGTGTCTGCAATGCCCAGATTTATGGTTTCCCAGCCTCATTCTAGGTGTTGGCTTCCACCGGGAAGCAAAAAAACCTGGTTTGAGCCATCAGTGTAGGACGAGAGGACCATGGCATGCTGCAGCATCGGACCCGGGCAGGTCTGGTCCTCCACCTGGCAAATGCCCCCAGAGCCCATCATCGCCCTGGGTGGGACAGCATCTCCCTTGCTTCATCTTAGCCAACAGAGACGGGAGGACCAATGTCCCAGGGAGCTGAAACACGGCTCAGCTTTCCCTCTGGGCCTTCTCTGCTTGGGGCGTGGTTCTCCAACCTCCTGCCTGCCCCATCGGGGTGGCAGAGGCAGAAGCTGCCCCTCGGTGAGCAGGGGATGAGCCATCGAAAGGGAGGAAATCCAGGCAAGCCAGCAGAATCCCTAGAAAGCCCTTTTTTTGATCGCTTCATCCCTTCCCCCCCCCCCATCTCTGCTTTGTGAGGCTTTCCAGGATTTGTCCCTCTCGATGGGGATTTCAGGCAGTCAGCCGGTTCCCCAGGCACGGACGGACAGATGGACTGCCAATCAGCCGGCACGCACCGTCCATCCGCAGAGCACTGCGCTCTGCCTGCCAGGGGCTCCCGGGTCTCAAGCGCAGGATTATACATGTTTTTTTAAAGAAAATCAAAATTCCCAGGGAAAATAAAAAAAACAGCCGTCTCCCCCCCGCCTCCGCCCTGCTGAGAAGCGGCTCTGCGATGGCGGCTGGAAAGCGAAGCTGTAAGTGTTGCGCGTGCCATCTGCTCCGCTTGGATCGCAGGAGCGGCTGGAGCCGGCACAGCCTCGCGGGGAGGGGGGGCAGTGCTTGCTGGGGTAAAGATGGGGTCCCCCCACCCCGTATCCCCCCAGCCGGGGGCTCGGTGGTCCTCTAGGTAGGTTTGAAGCCCAGGCTGGCACACTTGAGCCCCAGCTGGTGCTGGTCGGAGGTGTCCCATGGAGGTGGATCCCCAGCAGGGTCTGCAGCCCCCTCCTCTGCGCCTAGGAGGAAGAGATCTCCAGGTCATCCCTGGGACAAGGATGGTCGTGGTGTGGGATGAGTCCATGCACAAGGGAATGGGCAGGTTTTGGGTGCTCAAAACCTGTTTTTTTTAAGCATTTGCAGCTTCTTTAGCTGCTTGAGTTGGTAGCACGTGTTGGCGACTGGGTGCTCTGCACCATCTCATGGGGACCCCGAGCGATCGCTGTCATGAGAGCAGCTCAGCACGACACATGTGGTCCTCCCAAAGGAGATACTGAAGGAAAACTCTCTCCCCGATATGGAAAAATTTTAGGCTATCTCTGAAAAGAAACGCATGCGTGTTTTTGTGGGTTTGCTTTGGGAACATCTCCGGGTTCCCATGCAGGTTCCTCCACAGCTGGGCTCCTGCTGGCTCTTCGGCTGGGGCCACTGGAGCAGCTGGGTTTCCTTCTGCTTTACCTGCTTTTTACAAAACTGGTATTTTTTGGACACCTGTCAATGGGTCAAGCCAGCAGATGCAGAAGTGGGGTGGAGAGGGAGCCTGGGCTTTCTCCCTCCGAAGGCAGCAGTGGTTGCTGCCTGTCCTTGGCAGCCGTGCCAGGGGCTCTCCGCCTGCCTGGGGGGGCTGACGCTGGGTTGCAGTTGGTTGAGTTGTTCTTTATGGGGTTGTCAAGAGATAAACATCCCCAAAATGCGTGATACCCAGCCTGGGAGATCAGTTTTGACTGCAAGCACGGCAGCTGTACAGCCCTGAATTGCCCCTTGGCTTGGCTCCACCACCAGCATTTTTGGTGTATATGTGCAATTTTTCTTTTTTTATATTTGGGAAGGTGCTCAGAGGTAGGGGACTCGGAGCAGGCACCTGGCGCTTCCTCCCGCTTCCCATGCAAAACGGTCGCTCTTCTTCGCCTGCCTCCACTGCCGATAGAAAAGGCAATGGCAGCGTGGGTAGGTTGAGCCAAGGAAGAAGGAAAACACTCTCCAGACAAGACCAGAGGGCTCATAAGGAGGGATGGGAAGCGGAGGGAGGGCTGAAATGGCTGGGGGAGGTGTCTGAGCAGGGGGCTGCAGAAAGCTTTTGGTCTTGTTGGACTTCAGGACAAGGTGGAAGGAACCCAACTCAACGTTTTCCCATGTGTGTTCCCAGCCAGTGTGCATGGTCAGACCTTTACAGGGGTTTCTGGGGTTCAGCACCGGCTGCAGCAAAACCTTGTTAGAGCCCAGCACTTTATTGGGGAACCTCTTTGGAGCCCCAGCTCAACCCCGTGGAGGTTACATTTGTAAGACACATCCTCCTCACCAAGACCCATCATCTGGGAAACGCCACTGTGCTGACAGTGTGCTGGCTCTCCAGAGATGCCCGCCGCCGTTAGCCATCCCAGCTCGCCAGGCGCTAATTGCGAGCGGCTCGAGGCACGGCACTTCAGTGGCTACCCCCGAGCCGAGCACTCAGAAATTCGGTAATTGGGCTGGAACAATTATTTTTGGCTTTTGCAGAGGGAAAGGCTATAAATAATCACCCTGCGAGCTTGTGCGGTGACTTTGCAGCCTCCATGGAGGGGGTGTGTTAGGTTTTTTTTTGCTGCCGTCCGGCTGGTTTTTTCTTGGCGGCTGAGAGTGGGAGACTTATCTGCAGAAAATGCAATTTGAGTTGATTAAAGAAACTCCTGCCATTGGCCCAAGCTGCCAAACTTTCTGCAGAAACGGTTACGCTTTCTGAGAAACCACCCTGGGGACCTGCTGGGCTGCAGCCTGGCCCAGGGCAGTGGCAGTGGCAGTGGGGATGGGGAGGGGAGGAGGAGGAGGGCTGCCCAGGCTTGGGGAAGGAAAACAAAGCAGAAAACAAAGGATGCCAGTCTTGGCGGCATGACACCAAGGAGGACTTGCCAGGAAGAGGTGTGGAGGAGGCAGTGGTGGTGGGCATGCTTCTGCACTTGCACCTCTCTGATGGCAGCAGCTTGCACAGCCTTCAGACTAAGGGCTTTTGGTCATTATGGAGCCAGGCTGGGTTTCAGCCGAGGACTGATCTGGAGGTGAAAGCCTCTGCATCCCGGCGCCCATCCTGCAAGCTCGCCCATCACCCATCCCAACAACCATCCAATGCTTGGGAGCTAAATCACAACCACCTTAGCAGAAGGAAACAGCATTTAGCGCACCTTCTTTTGTAAGCCCTCTGTCTTCTTTTGTAAGCCCTCTGTGTATCTAAAATAAATTTGCATCTAAATTGACAGGCTGGTCTTAGTGTCTTCTAGCTATATAGCACTTAAAGGCCCAGGCTTCCCTTGGAGGTGGGCGCTGGGCATTGTCCCCGCTCGTGCAGGGTGCTGGTGTGGTGGCATGGAGCAGTCCCAGGGCGGAGGTGGGAGAGGCGTGGGGTGACTGCTTGCAGGGAAGCAGAAACTTAGTTTTTCCTTTTTTTTTTTTTTAATATATCATTGAAAGGATTGAGACTTATTGACAGGCTGGTGGCTGAGGATGGCCAGCGATGGAGGACGGCGAGCTGAGCTTCCCCCTGGGGATGCTGCTCTGTACCAGGCTGCTCGTACCGTGGGTACCATGCAATGCCCTGGCGTTGCAGGAGCACATCCTGTGTCTCTCTCCTTGCCCGCTGGCAATTAAAACACATCCCTGTCATACATACAGGCTGCCAAAGACAACAGCCTAAGGCACTGATGTCCTGGAGTGTGTCGCTTTGGCTGGTGCACCCCTTGGTACCCGGGTTTGGGGAGCATCGCTGGGGCTGGAGCTGGGACCTGCACGAGGGACCGTAAAAACGAATATGTCGGGAAAGACTGCGTAGAGCAGAGCATCTCCTGAGCAGTCTCGCCATGGCAGCTTTCCTTCGTCATCCATTATTTATTTGATCCTCTGCAAAACGAATTCGCTCCTCAGCACTGATTCTGATGACGGTGCTCGTTTTACAAAAGAGGTAAAAGGAACTGGTTTTGTTCCTGGTCTAAAAGACTTTAACGAAAAAGTGTGTTTCCATGCTGCCTTCCACCGCAGCCTGTTTCAGTGTCAGTGAGATAAATCTGCAGGGTTTTAGGGTAGTGATGGAAATTTTGGTCTCAAACACTGAAACATCGAGCAATGCTCTTCCCTGACGTCCAGTGCTGTTGATCCCCATCTTCCCGGGACCCGCGAGGGTGTTTGCTGTGGCTGGTCCAGGGGGGACCAAGATGCTCAGCTTGCCTCGTAGCTCACAGCTGAAGGTTTCTCAAGGGGGAGAGCTGCATGTGCAAGGAAAAGGGGCTTTATTGGGTGCGTTTCCTCCACATGCATGCTGTTGGAGAGCAGCTCTGCATTATGGGCACACGAATAAATACACGCTTGGGGTTTGTGGCCAGCGGGGTGGTTTTTGCAGGGTTATTGGGGATGTCCTCAGTCACACCAGTGGCCGAGCCAGCTCCACTTCGCTTGCACCAAACAAACCGGAGCTGGAGTGGTGGGCTGAACGCCGGGCCAGGAAGTTTGGAGGGAGGAGACGGCGCGTCGGAGCCGCGTTTGTCAGGATGGAAATAACTGTCAGCCCCATTCAATCTGTCGCCTCGTTCCCAGGGGACAATTGCAAAACAGGATTACTGGTACTTAAAAATTCATAGAAAACGTTTCTTATCACAACGTCATAATTGTTATGACTCAGAAGAGTAGAATTGCCATTTTCCTGTGCCTTTTTTCCCCCCTCACTTTTGCTGCGTACCGAGTCCCTCCCTTCAGCTGCGGAATTGTCAAAAAAACCCAAACCCAAACCAGGGCAATGCTTTATTTTATGCTAACTGCTGCATTTGACTTGAAAATGATGTCCCACTGGGTCTCATGGTCAGCGTATTACAGCGTGATGGATGGCTGTCAGAGCGGCGGTGGCTGGCAGATTGCGATGGGTGGAGGAGAACAGATGCCCGGTGACTTCAGGGGCTTTAGCAGAGCCTGGGACTGAAGACTGGAAAACAAAAACAGATGGGAGGGCTCTGCTTGGGCTAACTATTCTTCTCCAGCCGCGTGTCAGGGAGGAAAGCTCGTCGGGCAGCCGTGTCCCTTCTGTGCTGTTCCTCCGTGGTGAGCTGGGCTGCCCGATGAAGCCATGGGTGAGCCCTGCTTGACCCAAGGCCTGAGCCTATGTGCAGACTATCACTGCACATCTCTAAAGGGCAACCTTTCCCCCACCCGTGAAAGAACAGCTTGCCTTTATGGAGTTTGTGCTCCATTTGACAGTTCCTGTTAACCCTTGGCCCTCCTGATGGATCCGAGGCAAGACCCAGGCAGGCTCCGGGGGTTACCCTTCCGGAGGGCGGCCGCCAGCGTGTTTTGCACTCTGCATCGTGTTTGTCTTTGGAGTTGTGCAGGACCACATGAATTCGAGCCGTGATGGTGGAAGGAGGTGGATGGAGGAGAGCGAGCCTTTCCCGCAAGAGCCTGTTTTGAATAAAGCCCCTTGCAGGTGCTGTTCCGCTACCCTTTGTCTGCTCCCTGTCCCGCGTCTCCTGCAAACTTTCCTACGCTTTCTACCCCTGCAATGGGCTTAGAAAAGATCCTGCCTTGCCCTGTTTCTCCGCTCACATCTGTATTCCCTCATCTTTCATCCCTTCACTCTCTTCCCATCTGTCTGGTCCATCCAAACTTGGGCAGGCGGCTGCTGTCTTCCCAGCTGACGTTTGCTGGGGATTGTAGGGTTAATGGTGAAATTAAATTTCACTGCTGTTTTTAAATTAATTGAATCATCAACATGGGTAACGGGAAGCCGTGGTATCATAATGTATTTGATATGGGTCTTTAAGTCAGCATTTGCTGCAAAATCTAGAGCGCTAGATCTTGGTGGAAGCGATGGCTAACTGATATATTGCAGATATGTCCACAGTACAAAGGCTCCTGCTACGTCAGGTCATAAAGTTGAGTTGGTTTATGGTATGGCCATTTTCCCTGTTCGCTTCCCACGGTGCTCCTAGATCATAGTCAGAAAAAACCTGCAGTTGGCAGGAGCCAGTGGTGCTCCCTGCTTGTCCCTCTGGGGAGGCACCAAACGTGTATGAAGATGTCCTTTTGGGTAGCAGAGCAGCATTGGGGTTTTGCTCTCAGGACTTTCTGTGTTTTTGTCTGCTGGAAGAAGCAGCCACAGGGGAAAACATCCCTTTTCCTCGAAGAAAACAGCAGAAGGACTTTTGTTGATTTGCAGCAACATCTGGGCTTTCCATACTCAGTGGCCCTGAGGTGGCTTCAGGACCTGCCTTGAGGAGGAGAAGCTATCCAGGCTGAGGGCCAGCATCCCCACACAATGTCCCCACTATGCTGGGGACAGAACTCCCATGCAGGCCATCATATGGGCTCCTCTTCTCTTGTCCTTTACCTGGTCCAGCGTGGTGGGATGGCATCACAGCATGGTGCCTCATGGTGGACAGTGGCACGCCGATGGGTTCCGTCTTCGTCAGTGCTAATGGAGGGCTGGTGTTAATTAAAAAGTGGAAAAAAGTAAACTTTCAGCGTATGTGTTGTGGAACTGCTTGCAGGTTTCCACGCATGCATGGTTCCTGCATCCTACCCAGGCAGCCTGGGACTCCCTCTCTTCAGCTCCTTGCTCTGGAAATCACAATTGTAGAGATGACCCCCGAGTGCACCTGGGCAGCAGTATGGCCACGTCGGCAGCACCACCTTTCACGGCCAAAATCTCAAGTTTACTTAATCAACTGAAACCTCTTAGAAGCTGCCTTGATACGAATATTGATCATCACTTTTAATTCTGCTTTGCCTGGTTGATATCGCCCAGGCTGGCGTTGTGGAGCACGAGCACGCTGCAGGACCACGTCTGGCTTTGGGAGCAGGGTTTTGGGGGGAACACCAAAAGACCTCGGTGCTGAAGAGCTTGTTCTAGTGCATTAGTTTAGATTTTGTGTTAAGACTTGCTTATTATTTCAGCTAGTTATGTCTCTAATGAGGTGAGACGTGCCATATGTTGTCCATAGGGAGGGAGCACCACAGGTGGGGCTGGGGCCAGCCTGGTGGGTAGATGCTACGTGGAAGAGCCTCAAACTGCACCTCTGACTCGGTGAGCCAAAATGCCAGCCGATCCGGCTGTGCCATGGGCGTTGGTGCCCACATCGCGCCACAGAGCCACCTACCTGCCGGTGGCACCTTCTTGCTCTTCATCCGCTCTTGTCTTCTCCAGCTCCTGGCAGTTTTTTCCTACTGTTCTCCTCCTTCCCTTCTCTTACCCCCAACAGGTTTTTGCTCCAAAAGAGCATGATTTTGGGGCCGGGTCCAGCCGTGCAGCTCCTGTGGCTCCTCGCAGGAGAAGCGTCGCTAGTCCCGATCTGAGCAGCCCAGGCTGGCTGCTAGGAGCAGGAGTTTGAAACTAAACTGTATCACGGTAAAGAAATATTTATTGGCAAGTCCTGAACTTAATTTGAACAGGGCTCTGCTGTTTAAACAATTGTTGGAGCCATAAACCAGAAGCCCTTAATTATGACTAATTATTTTCTGTGGTGAATCTATATGCAAGCTCATCAGCATGAGGTCTCCTCTGAAATGCACCAGTTGCGTGTTCAGACATCATCCAGCCTGAATGTCCCTAATAAAATAAGAGACAGAAGTGTTGCTGCTGGCCTGGCTGCCCGACGAGGCAGGAGCCTGCCTGCCTGCCTGCAGTTTGTTTAAAATCGAGGGGTCGGGGCAGGGTGCAGGAGCTCCCTGGCAGGCTCCTGGGCAGGCGGTTGGGGACCCGAGGGCAGGCGAGACCAAGACGGGGGCTGTTTGGGACGTGGACTTTAAACTCACCGGCATTTCGGGTTTGTTTAAAAACCAGTTAGGTAAATATTTGTAAAGCAGTTGGGATCCGGCTGCAGGGTCGGGGTCAGATGGTGCTGCTGCAGCCATGTGGGTTGGTCTCTGGCCTCCCGTCGACCTCATCCTTCCCACGGCAGGAGGCATGTCCATCCTCAGCCCCATCGAGGAGATGGCAGAGGCAATGCTGGGCGCTTGGCGTCATCGCATGGGCCTCATTTCCCTAGGGTTTGGGGTGAAAATGGGTGCCTAGAGGTCTCTCCCTTGGGACGTACCAGTGTAATGCTTTGGTGGGACTTATTTAGGACAAGTCTCCTGGTGAAGCTGCTGTGTGCATCCCAGGGATGTCCCTTCTGTGCCACCTGGGGCACTTCTTGGCGTTGGTGGTGGCCGTGTCTGCCGAACCTGGAGCTCCTGCCCTGTGCACCCCTGCGGGAGGGTGGCTGCTGGGGGGGTCCTGCTGGGGACCCGTGGCACGTGCTGGGGTGGGTAAGACCTCCCAGCAATGTCGCTTGCGAACGCCACTGGCTCAGGAGGATGGCACAGCAAGGGTGGCGGGGCGGGAGGATGGCACAGCGCGGCAAGGATGGCAGGGCGGGAGGATGGCACTGCACGGCGCGCGGGGGAGCGGTCCAGGCTGCCTGTACACAGCAGCTGTCAGCACTGCTGCCTTCGCCTGCCCGGCCCCAGCCTCTTCCTCGTGGCACAGATGGTTTTAACACTTTCCTGGGCCTTTTTTTCTATAATTAACTCTTGTTTGCAAGTGGGAAGACACTTCTTTCCTTTTGGCAGAGCCATCAAACTCTCCTCGGTGGTGCGCTTTTTTAAAGCCATCATGTATCTATCCCCCAACCGCAGTCTGTTGTTTTTACCAGGCTCTTTTATGGCTCTGGGCTGCCCCCCCAACTTTTTTTCCCCCCTTGCTCTTGCCCCGAGGTAAAATTCGCAGGGATTGCAGGCGGAGGAGGCCCCAGCTCCAGGAGGGGAGTTAACGAATCTGGCCAAGGCGATACAAAGGCCGGTGCCCAGGGAGGGTGAAAGATGGAGGGGGCCCTTCCCTGCACCAGGAGCCTTTGAACACCCCTCCCTTCACCCCGCAGCTTTGTGCGGCTTAGCAGGGTACTGCCTGCACAAAGGCCCCTCATCCCTGATGTCGCTTCCATGCTGCGGCCGGGAAGAGTTTTCCCAGGAGGGGCTGTCGCCCGCCGAAACACTGGTGGGTGCGGGGCACTGCTGCAGTGGGTGCCCCATCCCACCGGGACAGGGGGAGGGAGAAACCCTGCAGACACCGGAGCTTCGCCAGCACGGGGCTGCCAGCAGCTCGGGCATCTGCAGGGTGCCCCAGGAGGGGTGGGCAGGGGAAGGGTGTCCTCCCCAGCTTGTAATGAGGCTTAGAAAAACTAACAGGAGTGCGATGGGACATCCTCTGCCTTTTGGGGAGCTCGGGGTCTGCCCGCGGCTCCCCATGGGGCTCGGGGGTGTTTTGCTCCCAGGGAGGCAAAGGGCAGCGGCCCTCAGAGCCGGGAGGTTGTGGAATGCTCAGCTTTGGGGACCGAGGAGGGTTTGCCGCGGGGATGGGGCCACAACCTGGCTCCCTGTGGGCATGTCACTGTGGAGAGGAGGGTGTTGTCGAGGCTGTGTCGCCGGTGCAGACCCGCCGACAGTGTGCCTGGGCTTGCATCGGGGTGTTGCGAGAGCAGCTCTGACTGCGGAGGGTGGGGGAGCTGCTCTTAACTGTGGATATCAAATGGTGGATGTAAAAAAAGAAAGAGAAAAAGCCCATCAGGAAGTTTCCATCAGCAGTTCATGGCCATGACCCCCATGCCCGTCCCCTCCCTCCGCTCATCGTCCCCGTCCATCCCTCGGACTCTGCCCACCCACTCTGTAACCAGGTTTTCCCCAGCGCTGCCAGTCTAAACAAGACCTTGCAGTGATGCTCAGTGCTCTCACATTGCTCCCTCCCCCCTCTGCTGTCTGAAAACCTGGGGCTAATTTTTTTTTTTTTCCCCTTGCTCTCAAGACTTTAAGTTTTCCTGCCTCACATACTAGTTTATTGCTGGGTCAGGGGGCAGGGGTTTGCATGCTGGTTTTATAGGGTCCCTCCAGAGCCGGCTTCAAAAAGCTCCCAGTTCATAAATGGGGGGTTTATATTAACCGCCTTATTTTGATGGGAAGAGGTGCTCTTAGAAGTCAAATAATTAATGTTTTGTAAGCTTTAGCTGAAACTCCATAGCTTGGAGTTTCATCTAACCCAACCGCTCTGTAAGCATGCTAAAAAAGTGACTAATTTAAAAAACCCCACATTTTTATCAGAAGTCCTCCCCTAGCCCAATGTGCACCTTGTGAGGTTGCTCCTTGAGTTACAGAACCCTGCAGGGACTTTTCCGCAGGGAAGCCCCGCAGCTCGGCTGTGCCCGAACTGCTGCTTCCAGTGGTGCCGAAGCGATGTGGAGAGCTGGCATTAAGGTAAATAAAACTTGGGGCCACTTTGGAGCGGTGTTTCCTATCCCAGATAGGGGTAGGTAAGAGAAAGCAGGGCTGGAGGCGAAGTGGTATGGTGAGTTCCCTCCCGTCCCATGGATACGCACCTCTGCTCCTTCTCCAGAACATGCCATCATATTTAAAATGCTCTGGACATTAAACTTTACCCATTCATCTTCCTCCTCATGAAGAATTCCAGCCTACCAGGGAAGATGTGCGCCCTCTCTGAGCTAGCTTAGCCTCTGGCTTTTGCTGGGTGCAGAGAAAACCACCAGTTCTTGGGAAGAGCACTGGATTACATGCTGGCTTACGTCAAATTTACTCCTCCTGTCCTTTGCTCCAGCTGCTCTATTAATTTTTAAATGCCTTGAGCAATTACCGGACCTGGGAAACAGTATTTTTGGGGGCAGCACCCACAAATAACTGCAATAAATAAACCCTGCTGTTAAAAAAGGGGGAAAAACAGACATGGGGGCTGTGCTCACCTGGGTTTAAAGAGTGTTTTTAGTGTGAATTTTCATCAGAAAATGTGCATGCACAATCTGCTGGGGGGCTGCTGCAGGGGAGCGTCTCCTGGGGGGCTGCGGGGGGCTTGCACCCTTTTCCCACCCATACACTGCTTTTGAGGTCCAAAGCGCTGCTCCTGGGGGCATACAGGGTGCAGAGGGGCAGCAGCAGGTGCTTCCTGGGGGCAGGTTTGGGATGCAAGGGCTCCATATGGCTGGAAGGGATTAGCCTGGAGGATTAGATGAGCGGAGAGGAGGGGAAAGTTGCTGCAATCCCCTCCCCCCCCCCAAACTCTCATTTCTGACCCCTGGCAGATGTGCAGGGATGATTTCTGGGGACATTTAGCACCACTTTGGTTTTGGCTGTGCCCCTAGAGCCATGGCCCAGTCTCCATGCTGCCAGGGGAGAGCGATGGCCATGGCCCGGGGTGGGATCCTGCACCAGCGGGTGATGAGAAAAGCTGGGATTTTCCTCCTGCCACCGCCTCGCACCCACATGTTGCGTCTTCCCTTGAGCTTGACACGTTTCAAACCCGAGCTGTTTGCTCAAGCTTTAAGCCTGCCCGGAGAGAGCATCGGTGGTGCCTGGTGCTGCGCCGTGCTGCTTGGACAAGCCTGCATCCCAGGGACCAGGGACAGGCGAGCCTGGGATATGGCACTTGGGAGGTCGCACGCAGTGTGACCTAATCAACAGCTGTCTGGGGCTCGGGGAGGGTTGGTACCACTGCTGTGGGATGCAGGGGTGCAGGATGCTCTGCAGCTCCATAGCTCCACAGCAAAACATTGCGTGGATGCCAGGGTGCAGGATGGTCTGCAGCTCCATACCTGGGCAGCACTTAGGTGTAAAGCGCTGCACAGAGGGCAGAATATTTTTACCATTTTTAAAACATCACCCTGGAAATGGTAGGAATTGTGCTGAGGCATGATGGCTTTTCTCCATGCATGCCAGCGAGGGCATCACTCAATTGCGAAACCCCTCTTGCTTGAGATTGGGGTTTGCTAATGGCTTCCCTCGTGACGCCCCAGTGTTGCTGTCCCAGCAAAGGCTCATCGAGGGCTGGGTTGGCTCTCAGAGCATGACCACAGCCTCACGAAGGACTTCCAAGCCCATACTTGCTTCTTGGGACGCATCAAGTGTGCTGAAACCTGGTGGGCTCATCACAGCAATGCTCCCAGGAGAATGGGTGCTATAGGATGGGTCCTGTAGGATGGGTGCTATTTGGGTGATGGGGGAGGACAAAAGCCCATAGCCATCATTGCTACCAAACACAGGAGTCCTCAAAATTGGCAGTAAGTCCATCCATCCTGGTTAATTTAGGGCTCTGATGGGCCGCCCTGGGTCCGGCCGCGGCGGTGCTGGCTGCTCCTGTGCAAAGTCCACCACCTTCCACCTCGCCAGGGTTTATACGAGGTGCCAGACTTTGTACCCATGCAGCAAGTCACAGCCCTTTTTTTTAAGTCAGCTGCCACCTCAGCCTCAATTTAATGCATTTCCATCCCTCCACCAGCATACTAACAGAACATGCTATGCAGAGAAGATGCTACGAAGCATCTTCCAACATCAACAAAGCCACTTTTGTTAAAAATTTGTTGTTGTTATTGTTAACCTGCTGCTTTGTTAGAGGAGGAGATTTTACTCTTTGTAAATTTATTATTATGATTTTTTTTTTTTTTTTAAAGGCTCCTTGTGGAAAAACTTTACTCTTCGCATATGAGCAGGTGCATCCATCACGGGCCGCTGCGAGTGGGGACGGATGCTTGGCTACCTCTGTAGGTACAAAAAGCCCGTTTGAACGCCTGCGAAAGGTTACGGCTTTTCAAGCGCCGCCGTAACCTTTCGCAGACATTCAAACGGGTTTTGTGTTATTACACGAAGATGGTGGCCGTCAGCATCTTGTCAGGGACGGGCAGATGGCGTTCACCTGCTCCGGACCAACTTCTTTCGCCCTTTGCCTTTGGTGTCGGGGAATAATACCGGGACAGCTGCTAGCAGTAAAATAGGCTTAAGCAAATGGGATATTTTGGCATTCAAGTGCATGACAAGAATGGGAGTATTTGCATTAATTCCCTGCTCTCTTTCCCTGCGGCGGGAGATGATGGAGAAAACAGGGATGTTTTCTCGCAGGGCAGAGCCGGGTCCTGGTCTTCTCTGGCTGGGTCAGGGGAAGCGCCGGAGGCTGTGCTGGGGTGTTGGTGCTCCATCCCACAGCATCCCGCTGCCTGAACAATGGAAATGGATGTTTTTTAGGGAATGTCACAGTGTTTCCCACTGCACTGCAAAGGCAGGCGCCGGGGGCGTCTCACCCCCTTCCTAGATCCAGATGAAGGTTAGGTACTGGGCATCACTCGCTCCCCATCCAAACTTGCAGCTTATTTTGTATTGTTTTTGATTGCAAACAGCAACTGATGAGATCGGCTAACTGAAACACAAGGTGGGGGGGGGGGGGGGAATTCTAATCTGCGTGCATCTTTAATGGGAAAATCGCTGCCAGGCGCTGGATGCCTTCGGGGTGTTTCGCGGTGCGCCGGCTACTCGATGGGATTGGCAATATCCTCGTTAGTTGTTAGTAAATCCTTTGGACAAGTTAAAACTATGTTTTTTCAAATGCATGTGGTGCAATGGCGCGGGTTTTTCTACAGCTGCGGATTATTTTTTTTTTTTTCTGTTTTAAATTAGATTACCAATTTAAATCTAGCTTTTCTTATAACCCCTTCCAAAATTTGCTTGGCAATTTCAATCTGGAAGAAGGCAGAAGGCAGAGGAGTGGTGATTTGTACAGGCGTTGGGAAGCAGAAGTCAGGCTGCCAACGCCAGCAGCCTCCCTTGCACCTCATCACCAAATTATTACTATTTTTTTGAGAGGGAGGCAGTATTTTTCCTTAATCTGGGCTTTTCAAAGTCTGGTAAAGGAGAGGACTTGATTTCAGCCACGGTGCTCACTCAACACAGGGATGGAAGGTGAGCCGGTCCACATAATGACAAGCATGCAGCCACAGAACCCCACGTAATTACACCCCAACAGCAGCGGTGCAAAGCGAGGGGCGTCACAGGGAGTAAATACCCATATGCTTTAACCATCACAACTTTGCAGAAAACTCCATCAAATTACCTCTCCCGGCGGCTTTGCTTGCTGGGGCTATTTCCCTTTTGGTTTTAAAAACAATAATACTTTTTAAGAATCTGAAATTAATCTGTAAGTTTTGCATAAAGCTTGTGTAGGTACATCAGGAGCAAATCCAGGGGGAAACGTAAAGTGTCCGGTGCAGGAGAAAATACAGGTTGTCGGTGCGAGGAGCTGCATGGCAGCGGTGGCCGGGAGGCCCTCGGTAGACCGAGCATCCTGCGCTGATAGATGAGCAGTAGATTAATAGTCCTAAGCAATTGCATTATCTAATGAAAATTTTATATAATTATTTTATATAACTTTTTTGGCAGATGGACCCTGAAATGGATGGTATTGATTGCTGGAAAAGAGCCTGACCTGTCTGTTGCTAGAATTATTAGAGAAGAATTGATAGTAATTAATACCTGTGTATTTACAGCATTTTCCAGGCTGCTAATTGCACGAGATCCATTTGAGCTGTATGGCAGTGGGGAGGGTTCATATACTCATCTTAAGGTGTGGGCTGGACATGGATGTTGTGCCAGGGAAGATGCCAGCAGTTCTCCCACTGCTGGCACCAAGCTGGGACCCTGGCTTCACCTTCGCTCCAAGCTGGGGATGGGGGGACTCAGGGATGCCCATGGGAAAGCATCCCTAAATACCAGGGATGGGGTGCATCCATGCACCCGAACGTGCAATGTGAAGCACCAGAGCACTCTCCTCTGAAAAGCCCTTCTTAAGTCAGGGGAAGCACTACCAGCAAGCCCAGCTTAACTTCCCAGAAGTTTCCCTTTGTAAACCTTTCTGTACACACGTGCGTGCAAAACCAAGCCTAATTGCATTTAGTCTGTTTTACACCTTCCATGCTTATCCCTCCCCCCCCCCCCTTTAATTCAGTTGCTGTGAAATTTTTGCAGCCCTGCCAAGTTATTTCCTTGGGATATATTTAGAGAAAGCCAGCTCAGCAGAGAGCGCTGGGTGTTTGCGTAAGGATGTTTGTAAATGTTAGCAGGAACGCTGTCGGGCTGGCGGAGCAGATGTCCGTGAGATGCTACCAAGAGCCTTATTTACAAACTTGTAAATGACTGAAGGGGTTTCCTTCCCAGGGATAAGGGGGGGCGCCGACTAAAGAGATTAAAATCCTATTGTTTCGTGGCCGGAGCTGCTGTCTCAGATTATCCTTTACAAGGGCCGGGGGGGAGGCGGGGGGGAAGCCCCATATTAGCTCGAAACACCATTCAACTGTTGTGCCTTTTTTTTTTTTTTTAAAAAAGCTCAGGGAAAATACAGGGCTGAGGGTTGTTTCTTTCTTTTTAGAGGAGGGGAAAAAAGTGGCTGAGCGTGGCTGTTCCCGGCCAGGGTGTACGCTGGCGCTTTGTGTGCCGGGGCTTCCCGTGCCAGGCGGCTCGCAGGTGATGTATTTAAAATAAGCACAAAAAGCTTGTGCTATCACGGAAGTATAATTCAGCTGAACTTGTATGCACAGCTTGGTGTCCCGCGGGAGCGCGGTGATGGCGTTTGGGTGGTATGCATGGTGATACTGCTACAAGCCCATTTAATCTATTTTTTTTATATCTTCCTCTTGCCAATACGCAAAGCTTCATCCCAGCCTCCTTTTACCTTCTCTTACCCTAAAATAAACCAAAACGGGTTTGTTTTGTCTCCTGGAGCATCCAGCCAAGTGGCATGCGCCAGAGGAAGCGGGACGGTCTCCAGCGTACCCCAGCTGGGGAGCACGGCATGCCCCAAAAACACCCTGAGCCCACCCAAGAGGCTCTGCAAGCACCGTGTTTTTGAAGTGGGTGCCACAGTGGGTGCCTGCTGCCAGCACGTGGGCCGGCGATCACACTCGCATCAGCTGCAGCGATCTGGTGTTTTATTTATTTTCATGCACGTTGATGCAACACAGATGCTGGCACCGACCCGCGGAGGGGACTGATGTAGGAGAGCATCTGAGGGCTCGATCCGGAGGAAGCGGTCGGCGTGCCTTCCTCCCTGGTGTTAATCAGGTTACTGCGAGGTGTGGGAGGGTTCTATTATTAAATTTAAAACCTGGCTGTATAAGATGAAGGCAGCTTTAATGAGATGAAAAGGCTTAACTGGAGTCCAATTAAATTCCGTATTACCTGTTTACGCAGCCTGCTTAAGTCCTGACCTGCACGCTGATTTCTTCCTTAGGCTCCAAAGCCTGTGCTCTAGGCAAAAAAATAAAATCAAAGGAGACAGATAGATACCAGATCACCAACGTGTCCTGAGCATCCCCGCACACTCATACCGGAGGCAGCTGCCCTCGAGTGCCTTGTGCTGCTCCTGCTGGGGCTGCGAGGTGTGAGATGCAGCCAAAGTCCTCCGGTCTGCTCTTCTGGAGAGGAGAGTGAGGGCAAAAACATCTTGAGCCAAAAAAGCAACTGTCTGGCCATCCTTAGTTTGGTTTTAAGTCTGTGCCGTGAAGATGTTTTTGCTCTCCCCATCTCGCTGCCGGGTTGATGGAGGCTGGGGCTGGCAGAGCAGCTGGTGCTGGTGGTGCTTCCCACGAAGGGAGCATCCTCTCTGCTGCCTGCCAGCACCTTGCACTGCTGTTTGGAGGTAATTTTTATAAAAAGAAGTGTTTGGTGAAATCCAGCCATGGGATGGTGGGGCGAGCTGCACAGCTGCCTGTGCGACCCAAAGCTGCTCACCCGGAGCGTGCGGTGGGGACACCAGCTCGCGTTTAACGGCAGAGTAAGTACCACCAATGGGAACCTGTTTTTCATAGTTAATAGAAACCATCACTTGTGTTGGTGAAGCGTGGCAGGTTTGGGCGGGTGGCAAGCTGGGGCTTGGCTGATGCCCTGCCACCCTGCAGGGTATCGTCTCGCCGTGATGCTGCGAGCCTTTCAGGATGGGGTGCATCAGTGTGCAGCGCCTTAGCCCACCTTCGAGGTGCTCTTGGAGGTGGCTCGGGCTTGTACAGCGATGGGGATGAGGAGGAAGAATCCCGCTGCAGCATCCTGAGGGCTGCCATGCGGACAGTGCATCCAGAAAGCTCCCCAGCTTCCCAAACCTTCCCTTGTTGGGTGCTGCCTTTTATTACTGGGGGTACACTGGGGCTGGGGTCTGGGGGCAGCGGCGTGCTGTCACTGGCAGCAACTTCAGCCCACCAGCTCTGCGCTGGCTGCTCTGGTTTTTCAGTTCAGCCCCCGAAACCCTCTCAGCCTCGGTGGTGCCTCACAGATCCTCTCGGGTCGAGTCTGCTGCAGGGCGGGGGGCAGGAAACGGCTCACCGCACCCTGCTCTCAGCAAACCTTCACGCCTAGCAAAGACCTAAACTCTGTATTAAAGAAAGTAAATAAGTAAAAGCACTGGTCCGCAGCTCCTCCTAGGGCTGTGGGATGAGTGGAGGTGAGTTGTGTTCCCGGCTCAGCTAGCCTGGGAAAGCAAATTTGGGTGACACCGAAGTGCTGGTGGGGCAGCTTGGGATGCTCAGGCTGCTCTAGGGGCAGGGGAGCTGCTCGGTGCAGCCGTGCCAGTGCATCTTCCCTGCTGCTCTTAAATGCAATTAATACAGTGAAATAACCTGGTTTCTTCCTAAGGATTAGGTTAAGAAAACAAGGCAGTTTTAATAGCGCTTTTACATCCTCCATAGATTTTAGCTGAAAAACCTAACTGGTTTGGCAGCGCAGTCAAATGGCACATCTTTTCTTTTTCTTTTTTTCCTCTGTTTTTCCCCCATAACCTGACGCTAGTGGTCCTGCGCAAGCAGGCTCCTACTGATAATTCAAGTGCCCAGCTCCTGGCTGTGCTGTTTTGTCCGATTTCCATTGCCTCCTGACCTCCATCCTTCTTTATTTGCAAAGCTATACTCGCAGGCAGCGGTAATAAATCAATTAATGACTCTGATGAATCGTTTAATGGCTGACAAAATAACACTACAGTCAACAGCTTGGATCTCTACAGCAGTACCAGAAGACGCTGGTTGACTCAGGGTAGGGAGACGAAACAGAGACTGTTAGCTCAATTAGTGCAATTAGTGTGCGATTTAAAGGCTTAGACGGCATCTGCTGGCATACCGAGCTGGTGTGTTAACTGAGAGCTTCGGTTTGGAAGCGAAGCACAGCGATCCAGATTGTCATCGCTCCACTTGCTTCCACCAAAAAAGGGGAAAAATCCAACGTACATGGGGAGAAAAAAAATACATATATATGTATGTGTGTGTATATATCTATATATGAGTGCCCCAGGAACTGCATTTTGTTTCCAGCATGGAGCAAATTTACCATCTAATAATTTATTACCATCTAATAAAAGGCAAACAAGCTGGCTCTGCTGGAGCTGTCCTTGCTCATCTCCGGCAGTGGTCCTCAGCACTCTTTGGTGGAAGGAAATTTGGGGCGTTGCGTGCCAACGGGGACCTTCATGTGGCTGGACGTGCTTTTGGTTTAGCACCAGCTTGGATGTGGTGGCACAGCAGGCTTCATGCTCCTGCACCGTGCTGGCGCTGCCCATCTCCTGCCTGCCCCTTCAGCATCTCTGCCTTGCCTGTACCTGCGCCAGGGGGGACCGGGGGCGCTTAGATATTCACCCGGTGAAAGGGGCTTGACAGGCAAACTCCAGCCAAAATCTCCAGAGTCCCTAAAAAGAGTTTCTTAACCAAAATGGTGAAATTAGGCTGGGTTGGGGGAGCTGGGAGGGCAAAAATTCCTGGTTTTCTGGAAATTGGTGCTGGAAAGCCCTTGGGGTTTGGGTGCTCACCCTTGGGGTTTGGGTGCTCACCCTTAGTGTTTGGGTGCTCACCCTTAGGGTTTGGGAAACTTGTTCCCACTGTCTTTTCTTCCTCTTTTTCTTCCTTTTCTGGTGCATCCCCAGGGTTTTGCAGAGCTGCTGCAGCCACGGCTGCACTCCCATCGCTTCGGCGGGGCTAAAGGTGCCTTGGTGTTTACCTTAGCGGTGGTGATGGGGAGGGGAATAAAAAAGAAATAAAATGTCACTTCGCAGCCTTGTAAATCATTCATCAAGGGCTGACCAATTTGGCTCCCATCCTACAATATGCTCAGGGCACTTGTGGGTTTTTAATTACCGAGTTCTGCCAAGCGCCACATGTGCGAGGAACTTTAAATCCCCATTTACGCCGTGAAGGCATAGGTGAGGTTTTGGGGTGTTTAGCATGGAAAAATACTCTGTGGTTTTGTGGAAAAATGGGCATTTTGCTTCAAGATTTTCTTTGGCTGCTTTGCCCTCCTCCCTCCGCTCCCTGTTGCAGAGGGAAGGAGGAGGGCAGCGTACTTTACCCCTGGATCCCCAAATGTGTGTCCATCCTCACTCCCCACCGCTTCGGGATCCATTTCGCTTTGGGAGATTCCCCCAGCAAAGGATTATGGTGTGCTGGAAATCTCTTGAAACCATAAAATATCACCTTGGCAGCTTTATTGCAGTGCTCGCCGCCTTGGGAGAGAAGCGTTTTGCGTGATAGAGGGTTTAATAAAGGAAATTCCAAATGGGCTCACTGCAGTTTGGGACTCGGTCTTATATATTTTTGCATTAAGAACCGTCATCTGCTTTGCAGAGAAACTGCAATATGTTCATGGCCTTGGATTAAGATTTGGTTTTACTTTTATAGCTGACCCACTTGGGGGGATGGAGGGAGGGGGAGAACTGGGTTCACTCCCTCTCCCGTCTATTTTTGCTGCCGTCTGATGTATAAAAAGAGCCTGGAACGGGCAGGCTTATTTTTCCTGCCAGGACTTTTTTTTATTAACTGTAAAAACACTCAGATCTGGCCTTTGCTGTTGATGTGGAGAAGGCTGCTCGGGGTGCGTTGTTCAGGGGAATGGCGGGAGCATGGTATGGGCTGTGCCTGGGGGCACAGGACCCCGTAGCCGCAGGGGTACCCTGGTTATTTTGCAAAGAGGGTCTTCTTTCTGGGGAATCAGCTTGCGCCGTCATCTCTGGCGCTTGCAGCTCTGAGATGCTGGGGTGGGAAAAGCAACCACTGGGCTGGTGTGGTCTTGGCCTTCATCCCACATCCTGCATGCCAGCTCCTGCTGGAGAGCGTGATGGAGGGGGCACAAGGGATGGCCCCCAGGAAGGCACAAGGCAGTGGTTAGCCTGACGCTCTCCTGCCTCTGCAAGGCTTTCTGATCTAGAATAGCAAGATTCCCAACCAGACATTGGGGTCCCACTTTGGCAAGCCTTAGTCCTTAATAATAATCCCTAATTTTCTGGGCTGCCCAGGTCCTGACACCCCAGCTTCCCCACTCTGCTCACATCTTGTGGTTGTCGCTTCATTGGATGCAGTCCAGGGCCAGCGCTGGCTTGGCTGCTGTCGGGACGCGGGGTTCGGTGGGGTCGGGGTGCTCCAAGCTTTGGGTAAAACCAAGCCTGAGCAGGCTCACATGTACCCCATCTGCCTTTGGGGTTTCCTTGGTGGAAAATTTTTCCACCAATTTTATTCATGGTGGACGATTTTCCTCGGCCCCGCCACGTGGTTTTAGGTGGGTAAGTCCATTGTAAAAATTCGTGGAGGGAGTAGTTCAGTGATCCAAACCCAGTTAATATCACTGAGGCTCCCTTGTAACTGCCCTGGGAATGGGGGTTTGTTCGGCGATGGGTAAATGAGAGTGCAATTCAATGGCACAGGTACCACTCCTAACCCAGCAGAGGTGTGTCACCAGCAGTGGTCTTTAGGGAAGGACCTTTTTCTTACCATTTTCCTTCTGGGTAGGAGCCTCCCATCTCGCTGGTGCTTTCCCAGCACTGCCAGCTCTGCAGCGCAGTGAGAGAGTAAGTACTAATAGAGATGCTGAGCAGGAGCGAGCGGGGTGTCCGGGTACGCCGTGTCTGCTCCCATCCCTCCTTTTGGGGGCTGGAGCCGCTTGGGTGGCTTGTCCTGGGGAGGCGCGAGCGGGAGGGTGGCCCCACAGATCGGGTGTGATGAATTTGGAAATTCATAATAAAACCTTGGTGTGCTGGTGATGTCAGGGAAGCATCTTTTTCAGAGGACAGAACTGAACCAGCAAGTGCAGAGGGGAGGTGGGGTAAGAAAAGCATTTAAAAAGCCTCAAAACAGCTTCTGCCTGAAGTGACGCTTTGGATGAGGCTCCTCAGTGGCTTAACAAGACTAAATGCCTGGGTAAATGAATAAATAAGCCCCAGAATTATCCCCGGTTTTTGTGTAGCCATCTTCTCTGTGGGCGAGTTGCAGAGGCCAGTGCCCCTTCTGCTCTGAGCATCCTCTGCTTGTTCCCCTGTTAGGGGGAAGACGCGCAGGGCATGGAGAGCGATGCTCGGGGCTCTGGAGGTAACACTAATTGACTCAATGTGGTGTGGCAGGGGAGATGGCTTTTTTAATGTGTTTTTTTCTTAACTCCAACTCAAACCCACCATGTTTGTCCTGGTTCTGTTCCCCGCAGAGCGCAGCTGCTGCCCCGAGTCCCGTGCTTGGAAACATTCCCCCGAACGACGGGATGCCTGGGGGCCCCATCCCGCCCGGTTTCTTCCAGGTAGGCTGCCTCTCCTCCCGATGCTCGCCTCCACACCGCGCACGTGTTTGCTTACGCTCTGGGTGTCAGCGCTGTCGTGCCTGTGTTTTTTTTCCAAGGGGATGCTAGGGAAGCAGCATGCGCGTGTAGCTGACCTGTCTAGGAATAACTCGTGTCCTGCTGTCCTTCCACGTTTGCTTTCTATTTTTTGTGGCCTTAAAGCAAATTTCTTTCTTGCTCGAAGAGGTTACTGTGTATTTACAACCAATGTTTTTTTCCAAAGCTGCTTGGTTTGTGTTTGGGTTGGGTTTGTATTTGTTCTCCAGTCCTAACAGACATGCATAATTGAAAACATTCTGGATTTTGATTCTTGAAACTTTCCCCCCCCTCTGGTTAACCGCTTGATTTTTTCCAAATGCAATCACTGAAAGCATTAACAAACGCTGGCTGCGGCTGCAGGCAGGAGCCGGCTCCAGCCAAGTCCCTGAATGCCGTGGAGGCACCTTGTAAGCAAATACCTAGCAAAGTCCCCAAAGTCCCCTCGCTCCTTCCTTCTCCCGCACCGAGCTCTGACTGAGGAGGGGGTAACGTATGTTTGGAGTGATGCTGATGGGAAGGATCTCGACAAGCGCACAGAAAAGGAGTTTTCAAAACTTGAACTGTGGGGGTTTTTTTGATTTCTCTGGAATCTCTTTGCATGGCATGAGCAGCAATGGTTTGCAGCGGCATAAGCTCTCGGTGCATTAAAATCTTCCTTCCTGAGGAAGAAACACTTGTTCGTGTAACAAATGGGATAAAAGTTGAAAGGAATATTTGTTTTGGCAACCTGTTTTTTTTTTTTTATCTGGGCTTGTGATTTGTATATGGGAGAACTCTCGGGCGGTAGACAGGCGGACTCGATAAGGCGCTTGTGATTTATTGTGGCGATATCTGAGCCCGATATCGCCGTTTGCGTGTGTATGGGAAGGGGGAAGGAGGGTCCTGTCTTTTTTTTTCAGAGAGATCCCATTTCCTGAACATGCTTCTGACAAAGTAGGAATATCCGATATTGATCGGGAACCCTAAAACAGGCAAATCTTGTAGCAGTACTCGGCAGCACGGGTTGAAGCCAACAGCAGAGATGCTATCTCGCAGGTCATAGCTGCTGCCAGCAATTCAAGTGCCAAGCTGCTGCTTCCAACAAATGTGTCTCCAAAAGTCCTGATCTCGCCCTGCTGTGAAGCTGACTGTCCTTTGGGGCTCCTGCTTCACGCAGAGCTGCGAGGGCTGCAAAACTGGCACAAAGTTAGGGCAAGGCTTCAAGAGTATGGGTTGGCTTTCCCCGAGAGGGGAAGGTGAGGAAGAGGAGTCGCATCTCCCCAGACATGCTGTGCATGCTCCCATCTCGACTCTTCCCGTTGACAGCCTCCAAGCTGTCCCCCCTGCTTTTCTTGCTGCCCTCCCATAGCATTTTTGCACTGAGGGTTCCGATTCAGGGGCAAACAACGCATTCTAGCTTCCTACCTCTTGTGTGGCTGGACAAAAGCCACTGGGGAAGGGGGGCTCAAAAGCAGCCCTGCTTTCTTAGGGCTTTGGTGGGGGGTTCCTGAAAACCCAGCAGAAGTAATGGCACCGGTGCAGGTGTTGTGTGTGGGGATGCTGCCCGTCCCCGGAGCTGCCGGAGGGAAGAGAGGACGGGTGCCGATGCATATGGCTCGCATGTGACATCTCAAGAGCCTGCCTTTCCTGAAAGCCCTCCAACATCTGGTTTCTCCTCCTAGCCTGGGGAGGTTGAGGAGGAGGGGAGAAGAAAAATCCCACCTTTTAACACAGTCTGAACATCATCCTCGTGAAAGCCCATCTGATTTATTGCGGGTGCTGGAGCTTGTTCCAGCTTCAGGAGGTGCTGGAGACCAGCTCTTGCAGAGGTGGGCTGGTGGCTTGGCGGCTAGCCGGTCGCAGCTCGGGGGTAATTTCTTATCTCTGTAGGATATTAAAGTGCTGAACTTAAGAGGGCAAAACCAAAAAGATTACAGGAGATGCAAAGGACTTCTCCCTGACCCTTGGCGTGCCAGCTGTGGGAGCGGGTGAGGATCCTGCTGGTAGTACCCCAGCCAGTGCCTTCCCTGCGGCAGGAGACTGGAGGATGGAGAGGGCTCGGGGTTTCAGCATCTCACTCTTCTGCACCGTGCTGTAGGCACCAGGGACCTGCAGGGATATCCCTGAGAATAGCAGGCATGGGATTTTGAGAGGTTTTAGAGGGCCTGATCCTGTCCTGGCATGGTGGGGCATCACGCCAGGAGATGCGAAGTGAGTCGCCAGCAAAGCTCAGGTTGCAGAAACCCCTTGCTGCTGCCCTGGAGGTGCATGAACCCCTCCAGCCCCATGCATTCAGATGTGCGCCGCTGTTTGGCAAAGGGAAAAAATGATACAGACCATTCCTGGGAGCTGGTGGCCCAAAAACCCACGGGAGCAAGCTTGGAGGACAAGTGATGCTCCGGGAGGGGGAGAAGAGAGGAGGAGCCCAGGCTGCAGCGCCTGTCCGCAGCCGCCGTCTTACAGGGGGAGTCCCTTCCCCGCGCTGGGGCTCAGCAGTGACCTTCGGGCTGGGGGCCAAGGGAAATGCAGCCTGCAGGGTCTCCCAAAACCTTCCTAAAACAATGGGAAAGGAGAGGCCCTGGGCACCCTTGGGTTGCTGGGGCATTGCGCGGTGCCAGCCGGCGGCACGGCATCGGGCTGTGCTTTGGACAAAAGGTGGCTGGGTTGACTGCCGGCGTGGGTAGATGCTTTTATTTAAATCTCTCTTTGTCCCTTTGAGATGAGCAAACAAACCCTCTGCTCATCCTCAGAAAGGTCATCAGAGGCATTCCTGCTTTTGTTTTGAAAGCTGGATTGATGCTGGGGTGCAGATCCCTCAAAGGAGGGACAGGGGGGTGCCAGGGAAACGTAGAAAGGAAAACTAAAAATTGAAAGCAATTAATACCACACCTTCCTACTACTAAATGAAGGGGGGGACACGCAGTCAGCAGCCCCCCGCTGCGGCCGTGCCTCCTTTTCCCAGTGCGAACTCTCCGCGCCGCCCCGTACCCCGCACGCTGATGAAATGGAAAGTTGACCATAAATCAATGTCGGCGGCTGCGTTAGCTATGCATCAGCGGCTCGGCGCCGAGATGCACCAAAACAAAGCATCGGCTGCTTGGTGTTCCCACACTGCCCCCTAATGCAGAGAGACCTCGGGAGCCAGGGAGGACGGGGG
>WAAD01021047.1:100072-124223 GCA_013389945.1 Fregata magnificens | reverse complement strand
CCAAAGAGGGGGGCGCGGGGGGGGGGGGGGGGGGGGGGGGGGGGGGGGGGGCTCTGGCGCCCCGGGGGTTCCCCCTGACACCCCCTGCCCTCCCCGCCTCTCCTCCCTGCATCCTGGGGCTCGTCTCTTTGGGTAAGGGCACCCATGGGGGTGAGGATGGTAAAGCCAGGGACAATAGGAAGGGGTCCATGTTGTCCTGCTCCCTCCTTGGACGCCACCATTTTCCCCCTGCTCGGCTGTCCTGATGTCTCAGTGGGATTTGCCACCGCTCCGTGGGTGCCACCAGCTATGGTCAACCAGCTCCAGCGAGGTGGCACAAGAACCACAAAACCAGGCTGCCCTCCCCAAAATCCTGGGGCAGAGCTCGGTGTCAGCCTTGCACCAGGCAGGGTTTGAAGGAAGGTGGCTTACGAGCTGGAGGAAAGGAAAAGCAAGCATCGGAGAAAGTTTTTTTTCTGAAAGTTTAGTAGGATGCCCGAGGCTTTTGTACCGAGCGTCTGGAGCATATGGTGGGATTTGCAGTCAACTTTCTCTCGGGTGCTCCAGCCAGATGGAGGTGACTGTTCTTGGCTCCAGCTGACACGGGTTTGTTTCCTGAAGAGCTTGTGTTTAACATATTCCTTAAAACCAGGCTTCTGCAGTTGGGAGCCCCAGCTGCAGGCGAGGCAGAGCTCCTGCCCACGGCTGCTTTCCATCGTCTGCGGGGGAACTTGGCCCGCCGTGCCTTGCCTTGCCTTGCCTTGCCTTGCCTTGCCTTGCCTTGCCTTGCCCTGCCTTGCCTTGCCCTGCCTTGCCTTGCCTTGCCTTGCCTTGCCTTGCTCTCTCTCAAGAAGGTGTGGTTGAGTCCTCACCCAGCACCACGTGCTGGAAGGTGGCCGTGGTCCTCCTCATTGAGGGCACCTGGAGCATCTCTCCTAAAGGCTCCTTCAGAGATATCTTATTTTTTCTGTTGACAACTTGCAAAACTTCCCTCTCCTTTGGCAGGAATAATTTTCCTATCCAATAAACCCAGGCACGTCTTTAGTTAATGTCCATCTAATTTATTTTAGTATTTTCTAATGTCAAAACTGGTAAGGCAGGGGCAGGTATTTTAGAACACAAGATACCTTCCTATTGCTAACTCTAAATTGTCAGTATCTTGTGGCAGCGATGCTTTGCCTTCTCGTACCATCCTGCATTGTTCTGCCACCCCCAGAGGTGCTTGAAAATGTTTTTAAATAGAAAAACTCCCCCATTAGCTGAAAGTATGTAGCCCATAAAACATGATCCATTTGTGGTGAATTATGCTGGAAACATAAATTGACACACGCAGAGCTATGATCGCTCGTGCCATTTTCCATCTTTAATATTTTACAAGAAGTTTGAGGAGTCGAGCTTGTGAAAGATGGAGTGGAAATAACCTGATCGCCTGGAAACTCTCCGTAGAAAGCAGCAGCAGCAGCAAACTTCGGTCGTCTGACAGTCCAGGTTGGGCTTTTGAAGTCCCTGTAGTGTAGAGGGGAGAAAAAAATGAAGCAGAGAGGAGGTTGGGGCACCGAGAGCTGTTGGAAACAGTTTCCTCTAATGCCGTTTTAGCTGTTTGGGGTTGGTTGTTGGAGGTTTTTTGAGGCAGCTACAGGAAGGTGAAGAATAACCCCCCATGCAAGGCATCCAGTTTGGAAAAAAAAAAGAAAAAAAAAAAAAGAAAAAAAAGAGAACTCGAGAGATGATGGGGTTTCTCTGGTTGGGGAGAGTGCTGGTCTTGAGATGAGAGTGAATTAACTGCAGGGCAGGTCCTGCTCGCCTGGCACAGCGTGTCAGATGGAGCTCTGCTGAGGGGATGCAGCACTTGGGCGTTTGGGATCTGGAGGGAGGTGGTGCGGAGGAAACAGGACTGTGCGTGCGTGCAGCCTCCTCTTGTAACAGCACTAGTTAATAACTGCTAAATACACATTTTTTAAGAAAAAAAGCGTTGTTCTGTTGGTTGGAGCCCACGTGACATCTCTGCAAAACACTTGTCTCAACCGCCGTGATCCATCAGGATCATCTGCCGCTTCCTCTACAGCGAGGGAAACCCATGCGAAAAAGCAACCGATCCAGCAGGCGTTCCCGGCCAAACGCAGGTCCCGGCCCTGAAACATCTGCAAATATTTATGGAGATAACAATATCCAGAGGGTTTCTGACAGAGCAGCACAGCCGTGCCACGGGGGCACGGGAGGGGGCTGCGGCTGTTGCAGCCCTGAACGAGCATTTCAGATGCTGCTGCTCGTTGCTGTTGTGAAAAAGAAGAAAAGAATGAAGGAAAAAAGAAAAAAGCCCCTTTCGGCTCCTCCCTGCCTGCCGAGACGTTTGCACGAGCTGGGCGTCTGCAGTCACATTATCCAGAAGTCTCTGCCGGCAGCGGTACCATGTGGGATAATGCAACGGCAAGGATGCTGCTCGCTGGTTGGCAAAGTGCGGCGCCGAGCCTGGAGCATCCTGGGAGCAGCCTTGGGGTGGCGGGACAGGACCATGCTCCGAAGGATGCATTTCAGTGGCACAACTGATGCTCTCCAGATCTGATTGCCGCAGGGGATTTTTCTCCAGTGAAAATGCCGTCAGGTCTTTTATAGACGCTTTTTCTACAATAAGCAAACACTGCTTGCTCCGAAGACTTTAAATGCAGCCCCAAAGCCTCACCGCTGGGCCCAGCCAGGGTGTGTGTAGGTGGCTGTGTGCCCCATGTATTCGATACCTCTTTCTTGTGGCGCAGCAAGGCAGGCATTGTGGAGGACCTGTTGACTCCTGCGTTCATGGGACTTGAGGGTTGGCCTCTGCAAGTCATGGTTTGTCCTTTCCACTTGGTTTCATCGCTTGTTCACCTTTGCCAATTGTCTTTACCCCAAATTTGCAGCTGTGACATGTAGGAAGGGCTTTGGTGGTGGCCAGACCTCATTGAGGGGTGCGGTCCTCCGTGAACCAGTGGTGGGAGGTGGCTGCTGCCCCCGGCATGGTTTGCATCCACACAGACAGAGTTAGCCACCTCAGAAGCAAAAATAAGTCAAGTTTCATGCATGGAGATGACTTTTGCTAAAGGTGGTTGATGCTACAGTTGGACTACAGAGGTTTGTCTTCTCCACCGTGGTGGGACATGGATGGAGAAGGCAGTTGTGTTGGCACCAGCATTGTCCATTGTCCTGAGGTGCTGTGACGTCCTCCAGCCAAGGTTTGCCAGGCAGGAGGGGCAGGGGCTGGTTGCCTTCGGCTCCTGGATAATAAATGGTGATGTAAGTGGTGAGACTTCATTTCTCCGGGCGCAGCGGCTGGAGCGGAGAGGCTGGCAGGAGGCTGTTGGTTTAAATCCGCTTGGCTCCATCTCACCGCCAAACCGTTCAAATAAAAAAAAAGAGGGAAAAAAACCCACCCTCTTACTTTATTTACATTGCACTCAAGTTTCCGCCGTACAAAAGATTTGCAGGTGCAAATATGTCCTGCCTTCATTAACTTCCCCTCCCTTTTTAATTTATGTGATTTCAATTTTCCTTCCCTGTACTGTTAATTAGGGGACCCTCTAATCAGTACCATTATCACAGTGGTATTCATGTTTAGGAAAGCTGCTAAACAAATGCTTGCAAAATTGCTAAATGGCTAATTAATGTCTGTTAATTAAGAAAATTGCTCATGGTAACAAACCATGCCATTGCTGGCAGCAGCTAGAAGGCGAACACTTGTTGAAATTAGTAACGAGGCAGGTAGAGAACATCTGCTCCGGCGCCGGTCCTGGAGCCTGCCGTCGCTTCCCATCACCTACTGACAAAGCTCGTTTGCTTTTTCTACCAATTACACCTCCTTTGACTCAAAAAATACATATTTTTTTTCCCTACGTTAACACGCACTGGTATTCTTGCACCGAGCTCGCGGTTTTTCCAAGCAAATTTTCATTTCGTGCTTTTAAGGGAAATTTAAAAAAAAAAAAAAGTGGGCGTTCAAGCCCAAAATGTCAGCGGCTGCTGCATTGCAGCCTTAAACCTGCACCGACTAATCTCTCCTTTTTTCCCCTAGACATCCTTTCTTTGCTCGCAAGCCATTTTACTCGCATCCTTAGGGAATCCACCTCGAGGAAGGATGTTGCATCCATACAGTCTGGCGATGCAGCCCCGGTTGTGCCGGCCAAACGCTGCCCAGGCGCGAGCTGGGACGTGCTCCTCGTCCTCTGCGCTCGCTCCAGCACCTCCACTGAACCACGGTCAAAAAAAAAATCCAGAGGTGTCTCCAACCTTTGGGATGAGAGAGGAGAAAATATTTTTTTTGGTTTGGGGGTGTTTTTTGTGTTTCCCCCAACCTCTCTGGTCCTCTCCTGCATATTTTTTCTTCCTCGTTGCACGCCCTTGCAAAGTGTTTCCCTGTGTGTTTATTATTGCAGACTTGGTTGAACTACCGGACTGTTTACCGTCAATGTGGCTGCTGTATTTTGACAGATGTTCTGATTTTTAATTTTTTTTTTTTTTTTGGCATATATCATTATTCATTGTTCAGCTACAAATGAATAGAAACTCAACTAAAAAGAGGAAAAAAAAGAAAAAAAATTTAAAAATGGGAGAACTGACTCCCCGACAAAACAGGTCCACCCGTCAATCCTTTTTTTAGCTCTTTCTGCGCTTTCATGTGCTAATCTATAACCTCCTTCTACTGTCTGACCTCACAGGGACCGCCTGGGTCACAGCCCTCGCCACACGCACAGCCTCCACCCCACAATCCTAACAGCATGATGGGACCCCACAGTCAGGTAAAGACACTAGCGATGGGTAGGGCTGTGAACCGGGACGTGCGCTCGATTTGCTTTTTTTTTCCCCTCTATAAGCATGCTGGGCAGCGGGTACCCGCTCCCCCGGGGAGCATCCCCCCGGGCACCCCAGCTCCGAAGCGAAATATTGGTTTTTTCCCTTTTTTTTTTTTTCTTTTTTCTTTTTTTGGATGTGCAGTTGTCAATGGACTGAGAAGTCAATCGTGGGTATCAAACTGTTTTACCTTCCCAAGGTAGCCTGAGAAATTTAACTTGATGTGGGTTTTTAAGCTTCTGTTAGTAGCAGCAGTTGTAAAAAAAGTAACTTTAAGTCTTTCTTCTTTTTTTTTCAGTACTTAGCACTGGGGGTTTTTTTGTGTGTGCGTGTCTGTATGTGCTTATTTGCCACTTTTTTTAATATATCTCTATATATTTAAACTTGAACAGTATCTAACACTCAGGGTTTCCCATGCACTAATTTTAACAGCCTCACCTAGTATTGCCGATGTCAAACGCTCTCAAACAATAAATCTACAGAGAAAATGTTTAAAAAATGGACTCCGGACACCTTTTTTTTTTTTTTTCCTTTTGAAACTTAACTTTTTTAAAAAGGATGTCTCCAGAAAAAAAAACCAAAAACCGTGTGTACAGTCTAACCGGCGTGCGTGGGGAGCGTGCTGCCTCCCCGCAGCTCGGCCCTGACCTCCCTTTTGTGTCCCTGCAGCCGTTCATGTCGCCGCGCTACGCCGGAGGTCCCCGGCCCCCCATCAGGATGGGCAACCAGGTACTGCACTCCCGGGCTCCGTGCCGGCGGGTTTCCTGGGGATGGCTTTTATTTGGGGAGGGGGACAAGGGCCAGGTGTCCTGCAGGCGCTCCTTGGGTTTGGATGGAAGGCGTTGCCTCCCTCGGGCATCCTCTGTTTTCTTGGTGCTGGAGCATCAAGTGTCACATAACCATTTTATTTTAATTTTTTTTTGAGGTTCAGGCATATCCAGGGTGTAAACGGCGGTGGGGCATGTGCCACTTTTTATTTGTGGTGTTTTCAGCACGGCTGTGCCGTGCCGCAGGCTTGCTGCCCGTCTGGATTTTCCCTGCAATCGCAGAAAATTAAAGTGATGGAGATAATCCTGCTGCTGAGTTGACCGAGCGTTTAGATCAGCGGCGGGGTCAAGCGGGGCAGGTCACTGCTGAATTTTTTGGGTTGGGTTTATCCTCTTATCCCAGCTTAAACAAGGGCAGTTTGTTTCTGGCCTTACGGATGGAGGCTTCCACCCCACGCGTTGCCTGAACGCGTGGCCTTTGGTTGAGGAATTCATCTCGTTCCCAACGATGCCATGCAGATCCGTAGGGTAATGACCGAACCAGAGGTCACTTGTCATTAAAGGGAAATTAAAGGAAACCTGTAATTCCTTTGAGCAGCAAAGGTGACTGTGCACAAATTGTCTTGGGAGCTTGTTTTTTGGCTAACAGCATTCTTTTTATACAGCTCTTAATAGCAGAAAGAGCAGAATAGTTAGAAAATAGGATGTAGCATCTTGCTTCGTGTTTGTGCTTGCTGGATTTGAGGCTTGAATTGCTGGAATTTGCAGAATGATGGTGAGACAGCTGAGATGTAGCTGAGGAAAACTCAAGGGGGGCTGATGTAAGACCCCCAAGCCCGGCTGGGCTGGACGAGCCTCCCAGCCAGGGCACTGGTGGCTGGTTTAGCGAGGTATTAATGGCGCCTTCGCACGGGGCAGTTTTAATGGGCCTCCGTCTTGCTGTGGTACGCAGGCTGGTCCTGGGCGCTGCTGGAGGTGAGCATGGTGAGCTGGGGCAGGCAGGAGAGGCAGGGGACAGGTTTGGGGTGGCTGCTCTTGCAGCAGGGTCAAGCATCCAGGAGTGGGTAAAGTTAATTAGAAAGATTTAATTTTTTTCCCCCAAACACCACGTATAAAACACAGGTTTGTACCTACCCAGAACTCGACGAGGTTATGGTCACATCCAGAGGGACAAGAGGAATAAATAGGCAGGCAGGAAGGTCAGGCAGCAGAAGTGTAAATATCCATCACTACAACCCCCCCTGGTGTATCTTCCTCCTGCTGCCAGCTTCCAAACTGCAGAAAAATTGGGACTGGGTAGATTCTGCCTTGGCGCGGCCATGCACACCCAGTGCCTGCGCTGTGCTCCAGCAGTGGGATCTGTCTGTGTCGGTATTCAAATAAAAGGCAGCGCTGTAGGAAAACTGTTTACAGTTTGCTTCCCCCAGGCAGGTGGTATCTGCATTTTTCTCCCCCTTTATCTGTTTGGAGCAGTCTTTGAACTTTATAAATAGCCACGTTGCCCGAGCAGAGCTGGGTTTGGGGAGAGGGAGCATCCGCCTTCCCCTCCTGCCTGTGTGGGGACAGGTCTGAATGCTGGTCTGCTGCAAATGGAGCATCTCCCCGTCGGCAGCCGATGAATTGCTGCAACCTGTATGGTTTGGCCCTGGCGCTGTGTCAGTACTGGCGAGCCGTGCTGCCCATCTCCTTTCCCTGCTGGCTTTGACACCTCTGCCCCGTGCAGCCCGGGCTTTCCCCCGCTCCCCTAAAATATAGCAGCCTCATGGTGTGCGGGCTGCAGGGAGAGGAGGAAACACTGGCGCCTTCTTTGGTTTTTAGAGGGTGTTTGCAAAAGGAAAGGGGAGGCAAACACCTGGAGGCTGTAGGAAGATGCCTGGGATGCAGCGAGATGCAGTGGGATGCAGCAGGATGCGGGATGCAGCGGGATGCGGGATGCTCGGGCAGCCCAGGTCGTGCTGCGGCAGGAGGGGTGGTGCATCCCAGGGAGCACACCGAGGAGCCCCCCGAAAGCCTAAAGCCTCAACCCAAATCTGTCTCTGTAGGCTGCATTTTAGCAATTATTTTTTTTAATCTTCCTCCCTGTGTTTTTACAGCCCCCGGGTGCTGTTCCCGGTACACAGCCATTGCTGCCCAATTCGATGGATCCCACGCGACAGCAAGGTAAACGCAGCAGAGGAGGGTTGAACGTTAACGCTTCTTGTCAGCTGTTAATTTGGGACCCCAAGTGGCTGCTGTGCCTTGTAACGCCCCTGCTTTACTCCCAACAGGGCACCCTAACATGGGCGGCCCCATGCAAAGGATGAATCCTCCACGAGGGATGGGCCCCATGGGTCCCGGTCCGCAGGTAAGCCCAGCGCCAAAGAGCATCTTACAGCTCGGCAAACGCCCCGCACCATCGAAACAATCTCCTGGGCTCAAAGGGCTGGGAGTTCCCCCCCCACACCCTGTCCCCCCATTAGTGTTAATGTGTTTTACATTAGTCTTGCATCTGGAAATCCCTCCTTTTAACATGAGTGAGGTCTTCAGAGCTCATTAAGGGTATTGCAACCTCCCTCCTGCCCTTCCGTCAAAGGGGATGGCACTTAGCACCGCACCGGAGCAGCCTCTGAGTGCATTACACTGCCTGCCTGGGAAATAGTTACGACCCTAACAGCAGGAAACGGAAAGGAGGCTTGCATTAAAAATAAATAAATAAAAAGAAATGGCAAAGATCCCTTTAGCAGGGGCATAAGGCTTTCCTCTGCGAGGTTCCTCTCCGCCTGCCCTTCCTGCTGCCTGCTTGAGCTCTCTATTTCAGGAAAGGGGAGCAAACTCTTGAAATTAAGCAGATCTGGGTTAATATATGCTGTCTTTCCGTTGATTCACTTTACGGAGTGGCTTGTTGTTGACTCACTCCTGTTTGTTCCTTCTACGAGACTTCAAAACCAGATTACCATATTTTGATTGGAGGTTTATCCTCTCTGCATCGTCGCCTACGTCGAGTTTGTAGCGCGAGGATCAGAGTCTGTCAAGAGACGAGCGGGTGCGCTGGAGTTTTGTTTTGTTTTTTCCCTGGAGACTGTTGAGATAAGCGAATATTGTGTAGAGAGGGAGTTGTGTCATCTCTTTTTAACACCAGCCTGAAGATGCTGCTGAGGGACGCCCGGCCGTCTCCGCAGGCACCCAGATCCATCCTAGGGCAGGGCATAAAAAGCCTGCACAAGCATCTTTTCACGGAGAAGCCCTCCAATAGCAAAGCCAGCGATGCTTTAAGTGCTGCTGCTCTGCTTAAAATCCTCCTTTCCTGGAGGACTGCACCCAAAAAAAATGGCATTTGTTAGCATGGCCTGCGCCAAGGAAAGCGGCGGCGGTTTGCCTGGAGGAGGCTGCTCGCTTCCCACTTGCAAAGCTCGCCGCAAAACTTGGAAGCCGCGAGCGTGCGTTCAGCGCCGCGTGGGATGGCAGCGGCTCTGGGAGCCGGCAGGAGTTGTGAAATGTTCAGAGCTTTATTTTTGACTCTGCCATTCCCTGTGTACGTACATTAGGGAGAGGCTTTTTAAAAGGCAGCCTTCCCCTGGGGAAGTGCTGGGCTTCCCAATCTGGCACTCACAGGGCGCTGCCTCCCTGCAGCCATCCAGGAATGAGCACAGACAACCACCAAAAATATCGAACCAAACCCAGCAGCCCCTCACACCTTGTGTGCCCAGGACTTTTTTTTTCTTGACGCTTTGCATCAGGACCTTCCCAAATACTCCTTAAATTATTCCAAAGGGCTGCAGAGCATCCAGCCAGGACATCCCGGCGTCCTGACAACAGCTACTTATTACACACTGACGATGAATCATCCCTTACAGCCGATCGCCACTGCCTTTTTCCCTTTAATAGTTGCAGTTTTAGCTCTACAGAAGCCAGGATTAGGTTTGCCGGTGCCTCTATGAAGAGGATTTGTAGCTCGCTGGGTTTTGGCGGTGTCTTGCTGGAGCCCAGCATCCAGGTCGCTTGGCACAGCTGCGTTCCCTCCCCACCCTCCCTTGAGCATCTTTCAGATGGCTTCGTTTTCCAGCCTTTCAGCTCCAATTAAAAATGCTGAGCTTTTTTTTTTTTTTTTTAAACAAGGGGTTTGATGCTGCTATTCAGTGTAAATGGCTGGAATTTCGATCAAATAAGGACTTGCTGGTAATTTGTTTGGGGAAAACCCTTTTCTGCTTCTTCAAAACAAACTTTGGCGATGCCCTCAGCAGAGCACCGGGCTCCAGTGCATCCGTAAGTCCAGGGAAAAATTGACAGCACTGAAGTATTGCACTTAAAATCCAGCTTGGAGTGCTCTGAGGGGCTGCAAAATAGGAAGCAGCCAGGCATCCCCCCTCCTGCCCTAGCAATTTTTTGTCTAAATGGCAAAAATACAGCCCAAAAAGATGCATCGCGGGGGGAAGGTGGGAGGGGGAGGAGTGGCAGCGCGACCTAAATCCGGCTGCACATCGCCCGGAGGGCACAGGGAGCAAAGCGCAGACCAAATGGAGCGCGGCATTTGGGGGATTCCTCTTCCTTTGCTGCCTTGGGCTTGGCTTTGTACTAGAGCTGGTTTTAGGAGGTGAGGGACGCAGATCTGAGGCTCCCAGTCCCGGCTGGAGGCTGAGCTGGTGTGGAATAAGCCAGGATTGGAGCCCCGAGGGGCTCCCTGCCCTCTCCCGCTCTGGGGGATGTAGCAGAGAGCTGGGAAGCAACAGGAAAACAAGCCTGGCTTGGTTTTCCCTACTCTAGCTGTCATCCTGGGAGCAAGGGATGCTCCATCTCGGGGGGAGCTCGTGCAGCGTTTCCAGTCCTTACGCTGCAGCGATGCCTTCTTTTTCTCCTTCTTTTTCTCCTCCTGCCCCTGCTTTCTCCTGCACAAAAAGACAAACCGAAAAGGCTATTGTTGGTGCGTGGGGGCTGTGGGCAGATTTGTCTCCTGGAGCTTTGAGGGGGCTGTTCTCCCTCCACCAGCATGGCATCAGAGACCGGGATGGGGGACTTGGGGGCTCAGCCTGGCTCCCTTCCATATTCAGCTGCCTGTTTTTTTATAAATACAATTGCTAATTGCCTCTACGTTCGTCATCATCTAATATTTTTTTTAAAGCTCATTTTTGCAAACTAACCCTCTTGGTTTTTTGTTTGTTAGTTTGGGGTTTTTTCCCTTCTCTTGTCTTCTCCATTTTTCCTTCCTGTTACGGTAGACTGACCCTTGGTTATCGTTGCAGAACTACGGCAGCGGCATGAGACCTCCACCCAACTCCCTAGGTCCTGGCATGCCTGGAATTAACATGTAAGGCAAACCCCGCGCCGAGGGTGTTTGGCCGCTGATTCGGGCTTTGCGGGACCATACGGAAAAAAAAAACATCATTTTTTTTTTTCCCTTTTAATTTCGACCCCAGGGGGCCAGGAGCCGGCAGACCGTGGCCGAACCCCAGCAGTGCTAATTCAGTGAGTATCCTGCGGTCCCTGAAGCAAGAGCAGGGCTGGTCGGGGAGTGTCCCACAAATGAGGCCATTCCCCGTTATCTGAATCCTGCTAACGAGAGGGGGTTCCCCGGCCTCTTGTCTAGGTGCTGCATCTAAAGCCTAAGCCCTGCTCCTGTGCTGCTCTCCCTGCGGCGGGGTGCAGCTGCAGAGGCTGGTCGGCCCTGGGACCCCCATCCTGGCCGGGCTGGGGGGGCAGTGGGGGCTCTCGGCTGTGCCCTGCTGGGGTCCAGCCCATGGGAGCCCCCGTGCACCCCGCGGCTGAACCTGCCTCTCTTCTCCCTATAGATCCCATACTCTTCTTCATCGCCTGGTACATACGTGGTGAGTCCTCCTGTGCCGTCTGTCCATCCCGCCGTCAGGGTGCAGAGATGTTATGGCTCGGGGAGCTCATGCGGTTTGGGAGGGAATCGGTGCCATGGGCGGGGCCGGGCTGGGTTTGGGTGCAAGGTCCAGATGGGGGAGGCGTTTGAAAGTGTGGGGAGGTGGGCAATGCTTGTGTTTGCGTGGCTGACCCCTGCTTTTTGTCTCTGCAGGGTCCGCCTGGCGGCGGCGGTCCTCCAGGGACACCCATCATGCCCAGTCCCGCAGGTATGAGCCCCCCGAGAGCCTCCTTTCCAGGGCCAGCCTTCCTGGGCTCCTGGCCCTTCCCTTGCCAGGAGACCCCCATCCCTGGGGCTGCGCCACCGAGCACAGGCAACCCCTGCCCAACCGGCGATAACCAATTTATGTAGCTTTTGCCTTTCCAGGGAGTGAGTGGTGTGGGCTGCTTGGCTTCGGGATGGCATTTGGGGATATTCCTATATCCCCTTACACATTTGGATGCTGCGGGGCTCAGGGAGGTGGGGAGGTGAGGAGTGCTACACGGCGGGGAATTACCTCCCCGCACTTCCCAGCCAGGAGTTGAATTATTTTTCACAGTTGAATTTCTGTGATTAAAAACTTTGTGGATCTTCATTAAATACAAATTAGCCAGAAAATGGTGGTACTTAGGGGGAATTTTAGGTGATAAAATACAAAAGAATGAGTTCAAGTGGCATGAGTTTGTTTTAATTAAGAAATGAATTAATCACCCGACTTATTGGGCTTCACTGTTCCACAGATTCAACAAATTCAAGTGACAACATCTACACAATGATTAATCCAGTACCGCCCGCAGGCAGTCGATCGAATGTAAGTCTGCTTTCTAATAATTTACATATCAGATACCATAACAAATCATAATTAACTTCATCAGTTGAGAGTAAAGCAGTTTAATTGATTTCAGCCATTTGTTACAAAACAGAAATAAAACAAACCATCAAAAAGCGATTAACTCTTCGGTGACTTTGTTAATTTTTTATGCTTATTAAGAGAGTGGCGGTCCTGCTGCTCTGGCCGAGGTGGTGGCAGCTGCATGGCCAGCGAGATGCTGTGTTTTGCAGAATACAGGCAGACTTAAATCCCTTTAAATGCTGGTTGGAGGGAGCCCTCTGCGCTGCCATGGGTCTGGGTCTGCCCGTACCTGTCCGGCCAAATTTTCTAGGTGAACCCACAGGACCACGAGCCCCTGTACATGCCCCTCAGCCTCAGGGTTGGATGTGTCCCTCCTCTCACCCCGCTCCGGAGGGATGGCTGGGGAGGGGATGGTCCCCAGGAACCACCAGGGCCACGGCAGACGTGCGGGGTGGTTTTGTGGCTGATTTTGGTTTTGTCGCCTTTTTCTTCCGCAGTTCCCAATGGGCCCCGGCTCCGACGGCCCCATGGGTGGCATGGGCGGCATGGAGCCCCATCACATGAACGGATCGTTAGGTGAGCGCCCACATAGGGGGCTGCAGCTCAGGGAGCCCCACCATGCCTTCGCTCCCTGGGGATGCTGGCAGAGCATCCCAGTGCCTGCTCCTGTCCCAGGGTCAGCCCCCAGTTCAGACCAGTGCTCGAAGAAGAGCCTTTGGCTGGAAGCCAGAAGGGGGGCCTGAGGGGAATCAGGGCAGGGGGGTGCGGGGGCCATCACTGCATGCTCAATAAGGCTGTTCTCCTTTTGTCTCCCCCCCTGTGCAGGGTCAGGAGACATAGATGGACTTCCAAAAGTAAGTGAGTTGCAGAGTGGGTGTGTGGGCCCCCCTTTTCTCGGCACTGGGGTGCCGGTGTGACCCCAATGGATGGGGACACGTCAGGGGGGCATGACCAGGGCAGGCGGACCTGTGTCCTGCCCCCAGTGGCATTTCGGGGGGCGCAGGGACCTGCTCATTGCCCCCCCCCCCCAATCTCCTGCAGAATTCTCCAAACAACATAAGTGGCATTAGCAATCCCCCGGGCACTCCAAGAGACGACGGGGAGCTGGGAGGCAACTTTCTCCATTCCTTCCAAAATGACAATGTGAGTGAGTGCCTCCCTGGGGATGGGGGGACGGTCCCTGGGGCATCCCGGCACGGGGGCAGGTGGGCTTGGCGGTGGGTGCCTTTTGGACCTGGGTTGTGCTGTGCGTGAGCTGCTCCAGGACAGAAAGTGGAGAGGAAGAAATACACTGGTGGGTGGGAGCTTGGGTCCTTGGCGGGATGGGGGTGTACCGAGGGAGGGGAGAGGATCCTGCAGGATGGAGGGGAGAGAAACCCACGGGATGGAGAGGAGCCGGTGCGGATGCAGCCAGCTCTGCTGGCCTTGCCAATTCAAGGTGCTGTGCACGGCTGCAGACATCCCTCCTCTTCTTCCTCTATTAGCAGCATATACACGCGGGCATGTTAATTATTTGTTTTAAATTGCATCTCACCCCATACTGTTCTGCTGATTTTCTCCCTGGAACAGCAAGTTACAGAGCAGATTACGCCCTGATAAATTCGAATATCCAGCATATTCTCTCCTCCTGATTTATTAGATCCAATTAGGTTGCTGTATAGTTGTCATCAGCCTCCTTTTGCATCCCCTTTCGGTGTCTGGGGGTCTGGCCCACCTGGTTTCTCACGCTGACTCTGTCTCTCTTCCAGTATTCCCCCAGCATGACGATGAGTGTGTGATTTCCCTCCCCCTCCTCCTCTCCAGGATCAAGAGAGTCAGCTGCCGTTCGGAGGATCTCAACGAATTATGCAAGAAGAGGAAGAAGAAGAAGCTAGGTGTATGGGCAGGGAGACGCGTGGCGGGGGCCAAAACCCCAGGTTTAGTTTCATGCAATAAAAAGGCTGAACTTTTTATTCCATAAAACATGAAGGACAAAACTTAAAATATTTCAAGACATGACAAGATCCTTCTTTGTGCGGAAGGGTTTATATATGTACATGACACTTCTTTTTGGAAACAAACGGAAGCCTCTAGCACCCAACTCCGATCTCTTTGCTTTGTTCTTTTAAATAAAGACAGAAACCGAACCTGTTGTATGTTTGTGCCGTGCGACACCAGGAAGCTAGTCTAGATATGAAATCTCATGTTGTCTCTGTTGTAGTCATTTTTTTAAATAAACTGGACAGTTTACAATGGTGGTTTTCGTTCAGAAGGCCTGGTTTTTTTTGGTTTTGGGGGTTTTTTTCCCTTCTATTTTTTTTTTTTTTTCGTTCATTTGCAGCACAACGCTTCCTCCTCCAGTTAACAAGATCTGCTTTGGGGAAGAGACTCCACCACCTCGTTATAAACTTGTTAACGCAGGTGACCCCTTCTAGGATCACATCCTCGAATGAATCGTGATCTTGCTCTCTGTGACTGTGGCATGCACTGTGTTAGTCTTTCCCCCCCTCTCTGAGTCCAAGAAGAAATCTCTGTCCCTCCCTTCCCCAGAGTCCTTCAGCTGGTTCACTGCAAAAATGGATTTTTTTTTTTAAATATTTTTTTTTAAATCCACTGAAAGAAAGGGTTAATCTGACCTGGGACTTTGAAACTGTGATCTCCAGCTAACTTTGGGGTTTTTTTTGGGGGGGGGGGGTATTTGCTTTGGGGTATTTTGGGGGGTTTCTTTTCTTTAGAGATGTGCTCTTGTGCACTTATCTATGATTTGGAACTGGATGGAGATATTTTTTAAGGAATTCTTGTTGTTAAAATGTAACCTTGCTATTCTGTAGGCTCGCTCTGTAATAAGAAAATAAAAATTAATGGCAAGCATCGAAGGCCCTTCCTTCTGGCGGGAGAGGAAGGGATGAGCCAAGGCGGCGGGTTGGGATCTCTGTACATGACACTACCCTGTAGTTTGGTCTTTGTTTTTCTCCAGCTCCCATTTCTGCTCCATGTATATCATATTCTGTAAAATATTCTCTCCCTTGGATTTGACCTTTGTGCGGATTATTGAAAGCATTGTATCTTGTTTCAGTGTTTTTTCTTACCTTGTAGTCTGGTTCGAAAATTACCGAGAGGGGGGAAAAAAAAAGTAATTATTATACATTGTAGTTTGTGTACGATATTTGTTGATAATGTTTTATTAAAGGGATGTCTTTTTTCCGCACCCCTTCATTGAAATGTTTTGGGGGAACCATTTGGCTTGTTTTTATTATTCTGACTGCAAGACATGAGATGACAAAACTTTTTTTTTAGTGTGTAATACGAATTTTTTTTTTTTTTTTTAATGTTTGCCTTCTTTTTCCTAGGCATTTTAATTGTGCTTTACCTGTAGAANGCGGGTCTGAGGGTGCCAGTCTCATAGTTACAGTCAGGTTAATATTTTCCAAGTAACGCTGAGAAATAACTGAATGCAGATTTGTTGCATCGCAGATATACCCGGAGGGGGTCCCCGAGGGGTCAACTTTTTTCCTTTTCCGCTTTCCATCTTGGGTTTGTTGGGGGTTTTTTTTTCCTTTTTTTTTTTTTTTTTTTTTTTTTTTGGGGGGGAAATTAAAGGACCAGTTTTAATGTATTTTAAAATGAATAGCTAAATTATTGTCTTCATTGGTATGGGATGGTTTTTTGAATGAAACGGTTCTCCCCCCTTCTCCCCCCTCCCCATGCTGTAATAAATATCAACATAAACATTTGATTTCGGTGCTCTGCAGTTTGTTCCTGGTGTTTGCTGCCAGACCTGGCAGGGTGGGGATTTTTTTCGACCCTTCTTTAACAAGGACCAAACCTCGGCTCTGGGATGCGGGAGCAGAGGTGATGCAGAGCTGAGAAGTGGCCAGGTCTGGCTGAGCCTGGGAGGGTGGACGGGGATTCGGTTGCAGTGCAGGACCCTGGGGGCTGAGAGAGGTTTGGTTTAATGATACCCATTTGTTTTATGTTTGGGGTTGGTTTGTTTGTTTTTTTAAGCATCTTGAAAATTCAGCTTTTAGCCTAGGAAAATGGTCATTCTTGCCCGCACCAGGCTGAGGATGTGTTCTGCAGGACCCTCACCCTCCCTGCACCCAGCCTGCCTGGCTGCAGGCAGAGGTGGGCTTTTTGGGGCTAAAAAGCGGGGGGATTTTTTTTGCACCCTGTCCCCTAGGGTTTCCCCGTTAGAGGCTGGAGGAGTTGGGATGCCAGCATGGTGATGGAGGATGGCATCCCATGCAGCAGGTTACAGATCAGGGATGCCCCGGGAGAGGAGTTGGGTCTTGCTACCTCCCATTGCTGGAGTCCTGCACCACTGGGACGTAAGCAAGGGAGAGGGAAGGGACGTGAGTGTCACCTTCAAAAAAAAAAAACAAAACAAAAAAACCCCCCATATTTAGGCTTGCAACAGAGTCTGCTGACCCCCCTGCTCCTCGTGCCCGAGGGCTGGCTGCGGTGCATGGTAGGTGTGTGCACGGTTGTAGGATCCAACTGAGCTCCAGGCTCTGAACTAGCTGCTGGGGATGGAGAAACCCAGGCAAGGCTGGTTCCCTGATGGGCAGCATCAGAGGCTGCTGCAGCACTTGGGGAAATATTGGGGCTTTTTACATCTTTAGATGGGTGGTTGCAAGTGCTGGGTGCCTGAAACGCTCGCGGGAGCTGCTGTCTGAGCCTTGTCCTCTGCCTTTGACTAGTTCAGGCAGGATACAGCTGGCTGCGATACTGTGCAGCTTCTCTCCCTCCTTGAGGGAACGTTCAAGCGTGGGCTGAGGGCTCGGGGGGGCTGCAGGCTTTGCGGGGCTGCGAGCCATCCTGGAGCTCTGCCAGTGCTGGGGGACGCTCCCACCCAGCACTGGCACCCGCAGCCATGTCACTGCTGCAATTCCAGGAGCGAGAGCCGTGCGGTTGCAGATGCTTGTGGAGTAGAGGGGCAAGGGGGTGATGTGTTGGATGTCTGCTGGATTTGGGAACCACCCAGAAAAATCATCGTGCCTGCAGAGCCCATTAGCACGTAATTAACGGCGGGTCCAAGGAGTGGTGGGCATTCACACCCCTTGCCACTTGTGCAGGTTTGCCTCTGGGTTAACACCACAGATGTCCTTGTGCGGGGTCCACAGCTGTGCCCCGATGAGGTTTTTGGTCCAGGTAACCACATTCCTCTGTGCTTTGCAGAAAGTAGTATGCGAGCGTTGTCCATCATTTGGAAACGTGACCGCCAAGCGTAATTAGCTGACGCTGATGAGGACCTCCTGCCCTCCTGGCTCCCTGGGGCCATCCCTGCCTGCGCTGCCCAGCCAGGCACTGCTCAGCTGCCTGGAGCAACGGGCAGCATTACTGCCTGTTGTGTTTATTGCAGGGCATAGAAAAGCCTTCCCCGTTGGTTCTTACTGGGTTACAGGCTAATTTTATTAAACACCACCATGAGAAATTGCCAAGATTCCTCCTCTAAATGTCTCCTGAGCCCAACCTTAGGGATAATTGTCTCCCACATTAGTTTTCATTAAATTAAATGCAGGAGGAGGATCTGAACAACCAGGGGCTCTGGTCTGAGCACTGTGTCTACTTGCTGGCATGATGAGTGCAGCCCGTGGAGCTGGATTTTGCACTGGGAGAGGTTCAGGGGAAGGTAGCGTGGAGTGGTGGAGCTGGGACGGCACACCGCACCATCCACACAGCAGGTTGAGGGCCAGATCCTGTGCCAGCAGCTGCAGAGCTCTCCTCCGGGCAGCCAGGCACCACCAGGTCTTCATCTCAGACTCCAGTTGCCCTGTTCTCGCATGTTCTGCTTCCCCCGGCTGTTGTTCATTAAAAGTTAATGCCTGGTTCCTGGTCCGTGCTGAGGTAATGCCATTCATCTGCTGACACACCTTTATAATTTATTGATGCCAACCCAGATGTGCCTCTGTGACCCATTGTCCTGCTCTCGGTCCCACCTCCCTCAGCTGGGCTAATTCCAGCAGGTCACACTGGAGGAACGAGCAGGTGAACCATGTGTAGCATGCTTGGGAAGGCCAGTGGGACACCACACATGTGCATGGCTGTCCGTGGCAAGGGGGCTGCTCTGCAGGGGCTGCCTGGTTCACAGGCCTCGTACCTGCATGACAGACCAACATGAGGATCTGTCCCATGTGCCAAGCTGGGAGCCCTGCTCTGCCCCCCTTGAGTTCCCCTCCTGGACCTCAGAGGAGCTTACCCAGCACAAGGATCAGCTGCTCCTTCCAGCAACACGTGAATACTGCTTCCCCCATCACCGTAGGCGAGATCAGCTAAGCCCTGAGCAAACATGGTCTTGGGGGACATGGGACATGGTCTTGCATGCTTGTGTATGGTCCTCTCATCTCAAGTGGCTTCCTGATGCTTCTTGTAACCTCCTGAAGCCTCGCTCCCCTGATAACTATCCCATGTCTTACTGCTTCTGCCTTTTTTCAAAATTGCCTTTGTTCTGCCTTTCTCCATCTCTTCCTGTGCTCATGCTTTGTCTCTGCTCAGTCTTGGAGACAGCAGGACTCCAGCTTCACTTAGTTTCTCCTCTTCTACTGCCTATCCTAATAGAGATGTCTTTGTTGAGAGGTAAAAGCATCTAAAGGGACTTTGGCTCTTTCCCATGTAGACCATCTTCACAGATTCCCACACCTACTAGAAGCATGCGAGGCGTTTCATTTCTCCATGCCCCCTCTCCACCACACCTCCTTAGTGAAACCGCTCTGCTCAGGAATGTTAACCCAGTGGCTGGCTGCCCTACAGGGTCTCCTCCCTAACACAGGTAATGACCCAAAGCTGGAAGGGTGAGGGCATGTCAATAGTCCCAGGGCTGTTGCCTAGAGCTGTTCAGCAGGGTCCATGTGACATAGCAGAAAGCCAACAGCCTGAGAAAGAAACACCCTACCAGAACAGTCTCCACAGAGCACAAGTGTATGAAAATATATTCCTAAATAACTGGGTGCAAATTATAGATCTGAGCAGATTTAAATCGATGAGGTGAATTTGATGAGGTGAATTAGGCATCCCTGGTGCAGGCAGAATTAACATGATTTAGATCAATGCAATGCCTACTAGATTATTTAGCTTTCAAGCATTTTCTCCTAACTATTGAGAGATTAGTTAATTTAACTTACAGCCAATGCATCCCAATTTACTGGGTGCAAGTGTTGATCTCAAACGTCACTAGGCAAACTCTGTTTTCTGAAACCTGCAGAGCGGAGCTGTCTGATGGATTGAGACTGGAACACACAACTGGGGTGTTCATCCAGATGGCCAGAGAAGATCACAAAGCACAGACCAGTCTCTGACACAAGACACTGAAGTAAGATTAATTTCTTGGAAATATGCTCTCCCACACCTTAAAATAGCACAGGCTGTCCTATCCCTTCCCATGTGCTGGAGGGTTTCAGTGCAGAACTGCAAAACATTCTACATTTGGTTGGAGCTAATTTAGCCTTCATTTTACAAAAACCACACTAATCCCCCCATCTTAAAAAGAATATGCTTCCTGCTCAGTTAACTCTGTGTGGCAGGAAGAAATTCTTCCTTTGTGTTTTTAGCAGCACATACCAGCTACCAGGCACCAAAGTTTCAAGCTACATTCTACACCACTTTCCCAAAATGGATAGGTCTCTTCATCCAGGGTCGGGGGATAAAAGAACTGTGGTTCTACAGATCCAACAAAGCAAACTTACCGATTAAGTGCTTTGGGAACTAAGCGCAGGGCAGCATGACACATCCCAAAGCAGCCAGGAGTAAAACAAAGTAAAAGCCAAGCAGAATGAAAAAGGCTCATGTCTCAGGCTCCCCTCTTGAAGCTTTGTAAGTCTCTTCCACATACACTGCATTCAGAGGTACTCAAAGCAACCTGGGAAAATAGGTTTGAGTCTAGCTCTGTGCAAAAGCACACTAAGAGGAGAACCTGTGCAGAGGAATAATGACTGACTTCTGTTCTTTCTAGGCAATGGTGGAAGAGTGCAGGAGGACGCATTTGATGACTTTCTCTAACCCAAATCCAGAGGTGAGGCCCTAAAATGAAAGGGTTTCTTCATGTACAATTTAGTTTAAAAAAATTTTTACTTTCAGTAACAATATAATTTATTTTTGAAAGTAAATTAATCCACCTTTCTTTAATTATGTGATGGTTCTGGCAAAGAGAAGCAGCAGGTACAGTTGGTGAAGTATTTTCATTTGAGCTGAATTTCACACAGTTCCATGCAGATACAGTGCCAGAAACTTCTTGAATGTGTCTGGCTGAAAGCCATATATTCCAGCGGGCTTCTGCAGAGAAAAAGACATGGATGCTCAGTTTGCAGTGAAATGATTAATGTAGACAAACAATGGCTTTAAATACGCTTGAATAAGACTTCAGATGTGGTAGCTTCCAAATTGTGCTCTCCCTCCCCAGACGGGTTTGTGTGGGGGTACTTCCACTGGCATACATCTCAAACGGCATGAACCCTTTGCCCATCAAACTGAGACGCCCTCCCAGTGTAACCAGGGCTGACAGCACTGTGCTCTATTTACTCTACAGCGAAGCTGACAGTTGCATGTAAGCACTTCCTTCATCAGAGCACGAGCTGATTTTAAACAAGCATATTATGAGATGGTAGATTACAGATGGGGATATCTTTATGTAGGAGTTCATATTAAGCTTGGCATGTGGCTTGCATGCTATGCGGTACATCAGCACTACAAATACTCCCTGTCAGTAACAGCTGCTCAAGTAAGAACGAGGCCAGTGCCTATGTCAGGTCCCTTCAGCTGGTTTAAAACCCACACTGCAGCTCTACGCCAGCTGCCAAACCTCCAGTAGAGGTAAAAGGGTAGAATTTCCAGCACCATTTCCCAAGTTTTGCTTACCGTAACAACTCTCTTCTTGACTTCTGGAATACACTGGGCTTTTTCATACAGATTCTGATCAGAGTCAATCCAGACTAGATTTTTTATGCCATCACTAGAGACAAGGTCTGTTGTATTTAACTGGAACACCATGAACTGGAAGAGCTGGCCATCTGTGCCAATGCTTTGCACCACAACTGGCTGCTCCAAAACCTTGGGATCATTCTAGGAAAGAAGTGGGGGGGAAGAATGTTTAAAAAGCCAGTTACCACAGAAATTGTATGAGTACTTGCTGATTCTGCATCTTCTACTTGGTTTAAAGCCAAGATTTTAATAAATGCATTGTTACCTTGCCCAGAAAATTACTGTAGTCAAACAAGTTTTGAATGTAGATTTTGTATTTTAATTAAAACTCCTCCTTCAGCCAGCAACGAAGTATCAATTTACATACTGAGCTGTGGGATGGGTTAGAGTTTTACAGTTGAACCTACTCCCTGGTTCCTACCCATTACCACTCTAATGCATGTTACATCACAAACACACTCACTGCTGAGAGATCTTTTTCTGGATTAGCAGAACGATACCTGAAGGTTAGAGCCAGACCTCTGGACTGGGAAGCTCAGATTTGAAAACTACTGTAACGTGCCACAGCAAGGGAATGTCACGACTCTTTCCACTAGCTGCAGCTTTAGAGAAAGAACAAACGCCCAGCGAGTCAGCAGCGGTCTCCAATACGTACCCCGTACAGCACCTTAGCCTTTGCCAGCGCATTGCCAAAAGCAAACATCAGCATTTTAGCACGAAGTTGTTCTGGTCTGAACCTGTTAGGACGAATGTTGGCCGATTCCAGGAAGAACAGAGTGTGAGGATGAGAGTACGGATAACCATCTCTAAAACCTAAATGGCAAATAATCATGTCAGGAATCGCTCAGTAAGAGACTACACAGCCAATGTTCTCTGCCCTATCTTCAGGAACTGTTAATTTGCCAGGATTTAAGTTCTTCTCCACAGTCCTGCTTCAGCCACAATATATGCGCCAAAGGTCTGGAGCACTTGCACTGCACACCCTGTGCCCAGCTACTGTCCCCCCTCATTCCCATCCATCTCCTACCCACAGCTGTCTCACAGAAGGGCAAGGACTCCAGGCTAACCCAAACGCTTAGTCTAACACAAAATTATTATTGATGGTTAGATTCACCTGTATCATTGAGCTCTTTGTAGACGTTCACTTCCTGAAGATCAATTGTAGGAGAGATGGGATAGAAGGTCTCCAGAACATGTTCTTCAGTGGCCAGTATCTCCTCCTTGGAGGCTACTGGTGGTATTGGGGCCACAGAGTTCATAAGTATTCCATTCAGGCCACGGACCTGAAGGAGAATGGATTCTGGGGAGGGACATTAGGCTACATTCAAACATTGCCAAAATAACATTAGGGAAAGACGTACGTTTCCTTTTGGGCAGCAGCATTCTAGCAAGTCATTGTTCTGCAAGGCTTTCTCTCCCCCTCACCTCCAAACTAAACTTACATAGTAGGTCAGCTGTAGGTTCTTCTTCTAAAATACCAACGTTAATTGCTGGTGCTAGTTTCTTAACTAAACATATGTGGAAAAACAACAGTACAGCTCTTGGACACAAAAAAATAAACAATTGGTTCTAAGACACTGGTTCTCTTCTCCTACCATCTTGCTGATGTCATCTAACACCCTAATAATCTCCTCAGGGCAAGTATCCTGCCATCTTCCAAGGCTGCCCATCCTTACGGCACTACTTAAAACTGAAAGAATTACTTGGTACCAGAAATTGTTTCGTTTTCTCCAAGTCCCCAGCCTTAAAGCTAGCGGCTTTGTAACCCCTCTTAAATTAATGGAAAGAGCTAAATGCTTCCACCACAGCAGCAACTAACCTCTTTCCCACGTAGCTGATATCCTGTAGTTTCTAGCCAACATTCTTTTAGCCAGAGAAGGATACTTCATAGACATTAACCGACATAAATGTATCAAGTCTTCAAACAGTACTGGGCTTTAGAATGAGGGAAAAAAATAGTTACATAAAAAATGTGATCATAATGGCGGGCAGATGCTTCTGGGACATGAATGCTGTAATATTACTGTATGTAAAACACATAATAGCATAACATTTCCAAACAGCTAACGCAGATTTCAGATTAATATCCCCCACACCAGTCCTGTTCCAAGTTGGCAGAGGTAACGCTTACCATTACTTATTTAAAAATTGACATTCTGCATCAGCTAGAAGTAGATCTCAAGTTGAAACACAGATCTTGGCCGGAAAGAAGCTGTAATGTAGAGTATGTGTTTACATTGGTACTACTGTCAATATTCAGAACTGGGGGTTTTGGTGGTTGTTGTTTTGTTTGTTTGTTTTACAAGTTGACAACCCAATACAAAGGGTCTAACAGTTTTGCACAGTAAGTGAATCTCTCAACAGCACATTTACGTATGAATCTTCTTTGTAGTGTTAAAAGCTCTGGTTCTCAAGTTACCTGCTTGACGACTGGCTTACGCTAAAGCCATAACCATGCAGCAAACAGATGTTCCCTACGACTGAGGACTTACCAATAATGTTCTCTCCTGGGAGCAACTTCTGTCGTGTCCCAGAGCCGTGCATGTGAGATCGCACGCTTTATGTGCTCCTCATGGTCCTCGAGCTGGTGAGCCGGGTTGTCAACGATGCTGAGCACTGGTGGAGGTAAGCCTTCCACCAGCTTTGTCTTGGTGAGCCACTGCGCTTGCCGAACTCCTTGAAACACAAACCAAGAAAATACGTATTACCGAGGCCGCCGGGCAGGCTGGCAACAGGCTGACAGCGCAGTTTGGTAACGAGGCAGGGCAGGCTCCTCGCCGCCTATGTTTTTATACACTGTGTGAGGAGGAACCTTNGGGGGGGGGGGGGGGAGGGGGGCCCGGGCCGAGGAGGCCCGCAGGAAGGGCCGCCAGGCCGGTACCTTCCAGCATGCGGACGTGCTGGTGGCAGATGTAGCAGCCGCGCTCCTTGTAGAGCGGCATCTCCTCGCAGCGCGGCCCCGGCGAGTGCCAGGGGTCGTGCCAGCCGCGGTCCCAGGGCGGGAAG
>WAAD01021047.1:56292-99714 GCA_013389945.1 Fregata magnificens | reverse complement strand
GGGGCCGCCGGGGCCTACGGACCCGCTCTGCGGGGCCGCTCTGCCTGCGGGGCGGCGAGCCCAAGGTCCCGGGTGCGCTCGCTGCGTGCTCCAAACTATAAACGGGCCCCCCAGGAGGGTGCCGCGGGCGACAGAATCTTAGGCGAAGGGGCGAGCGCGACACAGTAGGGTTGCGATAGTATGGAGGGGCGATAATGGGCTGAGTCGTGACACGTCATCCATCCCGCCAAAAGACGTTAATTACCGGTCTTCACCAAGGTGGACGGGCCACCTTTACTTAACCCAGAAAAGGAGCATGTATGATTTTATATATATTCGATAAATGGCCAACCCCAAGCCTGGGGGCTCTCGGCTGCACCCACGGCCTGGTCGGGGTCGCCTTCCTCACAGCCCTCAGAGGAGCTGTGGGTGCTCAGGGCCCCCGGCCCCGCTCGGGGGGCATGGAACCGTTGGCTGCTGTGGAGAGCAGGACCACTCGCCTTTTGGTTCCCTCCTCTACCCCCATAACGTTAAGAGTAAGCGCATTTATGTTGCAGGGGTGAAGGTTAGTTAATTCACCTTGAAAGTGAAGCTGCTCTAAGTGCTAAGTGTTCTCTTCCTCAGCCTCATCACCCGTGGCTTTATAATTTCCTCTGGACCTCCTTTTGTTTAAATGATACAGATACAAATGCATTGGGAACAGCGTTAAGCGAACCATTGTGTAAAAATAGCAGAGTCCCTGAGAGGTCTGTATCATGATTTCGGTTTGAGGAGCATTTGGTTTGAGTACAGCTCTGCCTGAAGCAAGGGTAGCGCTAAGGGATAAAAATCATGCTGCCTGTGCTTCTTGCCCTTTCCTACATGTGTGCATTTAAAGCCAGACTCAAATCTGCTCATAACCAGTGTTCATTTGTTTGCCTGTGACTTTACCACGTTTGCCTCTAGTCTCTCGGCTCTAAACGCCACTTTCAGCTCACTGCCTTCCCCCCGTCTTAAAGCAGTGCTCTGGCAGGCCATGTCTTGGCAGTTGGAGTTCATTATCCGTTCCCATGGACCGAGCTGCAGATTTTTAAGATGTTTCTGCTCCAGGTGACCAGGCCACTCTTTTGTTGGAAATCACCACATCAGAACAAGCAGGAATAAGTGTGTGGCTGCTGCTGCTGGAGGTAGCTTTGGCTGGGCAACCAGGCTGGGAAGCGGAGCCTGAGGCTGGGCTGGGGTCTGCTGTGCAGCTCTGGGCAGGTGGCTGTGATGTCTGGCATTCCTGCACCGGACAAGGCAGAGGCAGCGAGCACTTGAACGAAAATGGAGCATTGCAGGCACCAGATCGGCTCACAGGTTTTCAGTTTTCTGAGTCCCCTGAGATACACATGCAAGATGCTCGAGAGAGATTTCTCAGTCCTTCTCCAAATAATTCTCAGCTGATGAGCATGTGCCGCTCTTCATCGTGCTGTTTTTGATGCAGGGCTTGTGTTTTGCAGACAATGAGTGGAAATGAGGACGACTGGCTGGCTCTCAAACCCCAGGAACCTTCTCCATCCCAGTGCTGTGGCAGCGGCTGCAAACCCTGCATCTATGATGTGTATGAGAAGGAGCTTGCACAATGGGAGAGGGCCAAAGCAAAGCAAGACAAAAGCCTCCTCATGGAAAAGAAGGAGCAGGTCAATTTATCTTCATCACATCCTGGAACCAGTGCTTTGATCATACTTGTTAGCATCTGGGGTTGTGGTGGTGGGCGAGGGATGCAGCAATAGATTAAAGCGATGCCTTAAGAGAATGCTGTAAACGCAATTCCCCAAACTCTGCCTTCACAGCCACCCTCCCCCTTGTCTGCTCTCTCCCTGCTGTAATGTGATTTTCCAAGTGTCGAGTTCACCCTGGTGTCGCATTACAGCCCTGGGTCTGCAGCTTCTTGCTGGGGTACCCCAGCCAGCCAGAGCCAGCCTCTCTGGAAAGTGGGAATGGGTGAAAGGTAGAAGGATTTGCAATTTTCTCTGACAGTTTTCCTGACCTTTTTCATCTTTTCCTGATTTTTAGACTCATACTTGGAGGATGAAAAAAGCTGCATTGTGTGTGGTGGAGTAGTTGTCTTCAGAGCACAATTTTAAGCTCGTCAGTGCCCTTTTACATAAGATTAACTGTGCTGGGTCAAGCGAAAACAATTAGCGTTGAAACAGCTAACAATATTTCCTATTCACAGGGGTCATCAGTAGGTTTCAAAGTTGCCCCCAAAGCAGCGCTCAGCTCTTTTAGCAGTATTATTTCTGTTTGTTTCCAGACATGAGAAAATGATTGCAGTGAGTCATAATAGGATGACCTTGCTGTAAGGTGTAAAAATGTAATTTAAAAAGGGGGGGGGAGGGATGCGAGATCCCAAAGTGCGTGCTGCAGAACATGATAATGAATCAGCAGAGTGCTGAAATTTGCGCTGGGCCCCACCATTTAATACGTGTTCTTCTAGAGTCCCGAGTATCTCTGGCACTAAATTATCACACACGTTTGCTTCTGAAGAAAAATAAAATAATAAAAGACACCATCTAACCAAGTAATTATTTATTGTTGTTCTTGCAGAGCAATAATTCAGAACTGAATCCAGATACATTTACTGCATTCAATATAAGCTCGGTGGAGCAGCTAACAGAGGACACCTACCAGTACAAATTTGAATTACCGGGAAATAGCAGTCTGCGATTGAGTTTAGGACAACATATCGTGTTAAGGTATTGTTCTCTGTGCTAGTTAAACAGTCTGCATTATGTAACCTAATACGTAGGTTTTTGTCAATAGACAAAGGCTTCATACCAGGCAAATTATAATTTCTATACCTCCACAATGACACAGATGAAAGAACTTGTGAGCTCGTTAGCTGTACTAATAAAAGGCATTCCCAAGCTGTATTTTTCTTCAGCATTATCCTTGCGTCGGTGGGTCAGAAAGAACTAGGTGTGATTAAGAAAATCTATTTGCAGAAAGAAAGAGTCAAAGAATAGATGTTACAACAGATGATTTACTGCAGCATGTTGGGATGAAGACAATGAGCTGTGCTTACCCCAGAGCTTGGTATTTTAGGACGTGTATCCTGGGGTAACTCAGCACCTGGGGTGTTACCCCTGGTGTCCAGGCATTTCCTGACTGATTTCTAACAAAACAACCCTGCTGTGTAGTTCATTGCTTGCCAGAAAGGAGCCACTTGGGAAAATTTCATGTCTCAGCCATCTGTGGTGATCATTGCCAGATAGAAGAAGTCAGGTTATGATGCCATTGATCTGTATCTGTTGACGTTGTTTGTACGTGAACAGCTGATGTGTACAGCTGGCTGGCTGCTGAAAGTACACGCTTCTCCCTTCAGCCAGCTCTCATAATGCAGCAGAGGAAAAGGTTTGGTCACTTCAATCAATTACCGTGTCAGTAGTAAAGAGCAGGGTGGATATCTTCTATGGAAAGAGAAGACTTACAGGAAAATACAGTGTATATTGACAAGACCTCAGGTCAAGACTGTGCCCTGGCTTTCACTATTTAATTACCAGATGCTGTCCGAACACAGAAAGGAGAGTAGACTCCAGCCCAAAAGGGATAGCAAACTTACCACGAAAGCATTTTTCTCTGCCCTTTGCCAGTCTTGCACGTTCAACTGTTTCTCACAAAACGGCTCAAACGTCCTTCCGGCGATGTGCCCAAGAGCTGAATGTGTGGTGCAGCTGGGGCCACCACCAAGAAAACAAAAGGTGCATTTAGCCATTATGTTTCCCCTGGATTTTTGCATCTGTGCACAGGCTGGGCCATTGCGAAGAGGACCTGCTGCCTCCCTCGTCTCCCCAGAGAACTGCAGAAGTTTGTTAATACCAGTCAATGACCCGAGTGACAGTGGGTTCCTATATTTCTCTTCTCAGAGGAATGGTGAATGGTTTGGAGGTCCAGCGAGCCTATACTCCGATTAGCCCAGGGAACGCAGAAGGTTACTTTGAAGTTTTAATGAAGGTAAGTAAGCCTGTATAATAGGGATTAGAGCGTAAGGTGCCAGGGACTATGTTTTCTTTAGGAACCAAGCACGCTGTCAGCACTTGAAGTGAGACTCTCAAATCTCTCACGGACTGTTTCTGTGTTGTTTTGAAGCAGTTGTGCTTTGCTGATAAAAATTGCAGGTTTTCCCACAAAACTGAAAGCAGAGTAAGGTGACACACAAACAAGTGCTTTGCAGCATAAGCCCTGCTAAGCACTTGGGAGAGCCTCTCGGGAGCCCTGCAGTCACCAGCGTGGAAAGAGGTGCCCATTCCACTTCCCTGATTTCATTTTGCCTTTTCAATCTGTCTTTGAAATTGCACCCAGTTGTCAGCCCAGCTGAACCACTGACTTTGGGAAGTCTTTGCCCAGCCCTTATCCCCCCCGCCCCGTATTTTACTTTAAGAATACTCCTCAGAAAGTTTTTTCAGTTTGGTTAAAAATGTAGATAGACAGTAGGCAGCTGTTTCTGGTTTGTGGGCAGGGCTCTGGAGCTGCCTGCAGTCTGAGAGGGTCCCTGTGGCCCACAGGGCAGAGAGGTGGCCCATGGGCACAGGCTGCATCTATTGGGGTGGATGGGGTGGCAGAGCCCTGTTTTGCTTGAGTGTCTGGGCTCTTCTGGAGGCCACCACAAAATGCTGGTTGAGTTCAAAAGGATTTTGTAGAACTTGGCTGGAAATTTGTCTGAATAAAGTCTGCAGGGCCCTCATAAAGGGTTACTTTGTGTGGAGAATATCGAATTGAAGAAAATTTTTCTGATACTGCATTTGTATGTCACTAGTGATTCCTCAGGGCAGACACGGACTTCAGTATAGGTGTGAAATTCAGAGTGCTGGGTATCGCAGGTGGCTTGCAGAGAATGACCGCTTGTCCTCTGCCTGTCTTCCAGGATTTCACATTTTTGGGGTTTATTATGCATTATATGTTTGAACACAAACCCTGTTCTTTAGAAAAGTGTACAGCTTCTATAGGACACCTGTGGGAGGGTCATTTCACCATTCTTGTGGCAATTGGTGTGTGGTAGGGGAGAGAAATGTTGCATTTGAGTTGCATCAATAGGATACATTCACAGGATGACTGTGAAATTTCATGTATACTTGCTTATTACTCACAGGTTTTGCATTTCAATAATAATAGTAATGATTGTAATGATACCTTTCCTTTACATAGAACCTTTCATCCCAAAGGGAGCTATAGTTATTCTCTGGCAGTGACAAAAGAGGTTGGTAACACCCAGTGTAAAGCAGCCATTTTTATAACTCACTCTGTAGATTGTGGTATATTTCACACTATTCAGGCAATTTTGGAAAGTACTATATTATTATTATTACTATGCAATCCAAGCACTGTTCAAACCCTTCTGTCTCCTGTTATTATAGCATTGCATTTGTGATACTACAGTTAAGAGTGAGGGAGTTGCCATTAACAGAGCATAACCCTCTTTTTGAGTGATTTTATAATGTTAGGGTTTCTCTCCATGTAAAACTGGGTGTAGAAATTTTCCCCCAGGACATAATTATTTTTTTCTTTTTGTTTAGAAAAAATTATTTTAAACCCACTCAATCACTTCTCACTTCAATTTTTGGAAATAATTTTGGTGAAAGAAGGATTGTTTTAGTTTCCATTACCCTGGTCCATTGGGAATAGGCAGTAAGTGGGGCTGACTTTTCTGCTCTTGCTTTGAGTTTCCGTATATATTTGAAGAAGGTAGGTATAAAATACTGCTCCTTTGATGCAACTGCACACTCTTTGCATGAGACTTAGTGCCTGCCCAGCGCTCTTTGAACATAAAATGTTTCTGACTAACTCAGGGCCTGGATGTGTGTATGTTACGCATTTACCTTTTGAATGTAACAACTGGTGCTTATAGTTCTTAATACTTCTGGTATCCTGTTTAAGTGAGGTTGTTAGCAGGGGAGGAGCATCTATGTTCTTTATCAGCTAACAGTGCTTGCAAGCACAAGCACACGCTTGCTCACTCACTTTTTCTTAGCTTCTTTGTGGTTCACCAATTTCGTTTGCCTGCAGTGCAGCTTGGTGGCCAGCCAAGGCACTGGGGTGTGGAGCTGGGCTTCTGTCCAATGCGCATGCAGAAAATCCCCCAAAATACACTTCTTTCATATGGGCTGGAGTGTTCGAAGGCTTATGTCACATCTCATCTTTTGACCTCTGGTTGTGTTGCTCTTCCTCAGGCTTATCAGTGGCATCGCCTCTGTGTGAGACCAGTTGTCTGCCACAGCTGTTGGGCTTATCTGCTCTTGCTGTTTGGACCAGCCCTTGTTCTCCAGCCAGATCCCACAGACTGTGGCTGTTCTGTGCGCATTTGTTTTCGTTAACCATAAAGTGGTCATACATATAGGACATACATATACATATAGCACATAGCAAGAAGACTGCTTGGATGAGCCATTCGTTTTCCAGCCACTCCTTGCTTTTCTGTTTCTAGCAAGCACTGACCCCTCCTCATCAGTCATGAGGGAGGTTAGCATTCCTGCAGGCAAAAGCCTAGATAATATTGTTTGTGCCTGGTAGAAAGTAAGGCAGATTTTGCTAATGTTTTTCTTCCGTGAGGCCCAAATTAACATATTTTTTTGAAAATCTGAAGGCATCCCTTAGCATCCAGATGATCTGTTCTGAAAACAAGAGTTTTATAAATGAGAAACCTGACTTTGGGTCACTAATAGTATCAACACAGCATCTGAGAGACTGAAATAAAGCAAGAGCTATGCAGTGTTTATATAACTATCAGTACCCAGAGGGCATTTCCAGACCCCATACCCTTAGATTTGGAGAACACTTGAAGGCTTGAACTGTGCTTTGCATTCAAGACACTCTTCTCTGTGTGCTTTGTAAGCAAGAGCTCTGATAAGCTTTTTCCAGTTTTGGAAATTCAGACTGCATGAGAGTGGGTTGTGTTTACATTATAGTCAAGCTGGAATGGATCCAATATGATTTAATTTAAATGTCTTTGTTTTGGGTATAACTTTGAGTTATTTTTCAAATAGAATGATCTTTCTTTCTTTTTAAACACATGAAATTGTTTTTTGCCCCATTCTTGTTTAAATGTAGATAACTTTATAATTGACTTTAAGCTGGGAAACTTTCCAACAGAGTATAATTATTCTTTTCTTTTGTGCAATGTTTTTTATTAGTGCTATGAAGCTGGGCTAATGTCACAATACATAAAAACGTGGAAAAAAGGAGACATGGTCTTTTGGCGTGGGCCATTTGGAGGGTTCCCATATCGACCTAATAAGGTTAGTTCCCTAAGAGACATAGGATGTTTCAGCTTATGGCAGCTAGCTTTGTTTAATACTCTAAAGGGAAGACATCAATTTGATTACTGTTTTCATGATTATTTTAGGGACTTCCTGGGTTACTGTACAGTGCTACAGCATTAGCAGTCAATTGGAGAAAGTACACCTTATTGAACTGCAGAATATTTAAGAAGGAAGAGGAGAGGGAGGTAGACGGGAGACTGGAAAATATTAGCAAGGCTCTCTGTTCATCACTTGTATTAGAGGTTCCTGATGTGTTTAACAAAGGGAGCTTATTTTGCACCAGCAATGAGTGTGGATCAGTTTTTACCTTGTTTGAACCATGTTGCTGTTTTGTGACTGAGCACGAGTGAAGGGGAGGTGTTGATCTTTTTCTCTCTTGGGTATTCCCTGAACTGTAGCAGCTCCAGTGAGGTGTCATGTCACCCAGCCACTCTGCAAATGTTGATCCCACCTGCTGATACCAGGCTCTCTGCAAAGAAAGGCAGATCCAATTTCAGGGGAAGGCTTCTCACACATACTAATTTGGTTACTTAATTCTGACCTTTCAAATGAGGAGTAAAATTGAAACACTGGTCAATAAGATCTCAAAGCCTTGTTTTTGCTTCTTCCCCTCCGCCCACCCCCCAACAAAAATAAGGCTGTAAAATCCCAGTGGCTGAGCTCCATGCAGAGCAATTGTGTTCTGCTTCCTGAAGTACTCTCCCTGCTGGTTTAGGCTACTGTTCCCTTCTTAAAAGCTTCCAGGTAATCATTTGGGACAGAACACGGCAGTCATGCCTAGAAGTGGCTGCGTTCAGGGGCTGAGTGATCTGTGTACATGCAGTTTGCAAAGCACCTGAGCAATCTTTAAAACAACTTGCTGTAGAAGGACTGTTTATTATTTAGGAATTATAACATAGGTCCCAAATATTAGTTTCATAGTAAATTTTTTTTTAATCTCTATTTGCTGCCAGTAGAATAGGACTCAGATTCAGGCAGATCAGATCCATTCACAATAAACTGCCCAGTCAAAACAGAGCACAAGCAGCCTCTGAGGGCTTAATAGGGGCTTAAGTCCCAGTTCCAGCATTGGTGCACTGGCTGGCAGCTGGGGAAAGTGCTGGGAACCTTCTGTCTGCCTACGCACAGCACCTTACTGCCTGAACATCCCTATCACGAGTAGAGTGAATGTCCCCCGTTGCAGGTGGGAAGTGCTGTGTGCTGCTGGTAGCTCTCTGAGAAAAGTGAGATAATGCACCAGGAAGATACATGGATCAGGATAGAGAAGAAACCACTTTCTCCAGAGAACATTCAGGATTGCGCTTTGCAGCATCCAAGATAAACACAGGGATCATTTCCAGTGGGAAAACAACACACAGTGGGGTCAGCAAAGTGTACTGCAGAATTGAAACTGAAATATAAATTAACTGAAATCAAGGCTAAAGTTAAGGTAAATGTTAAGATAAATGTTTATATTTGGGTAAAATACAGTTTTGTTGGATTTGATATATAAACTCTGAAAGTGCTATCTGTAATCCTTTGCAGAAAAATACATTACGAGATTTGAATTTACCAGTTCGTGACCTTCTGATATGTTTTCTCTCGAGGGGCCCTTTACCAGTGTGGCAGCAAGGAGGAGCTAACAATGAGTACATCCATTTCCAGTCACCACAGCTCATTCAAAATTCTCTGTTTTGTTGTTAGCATGGAGAACTCCTCATGCTGGCGTCTGGTACCGGCCTCACACCAATGCTTCCCATCCTCCAGTCCATAACAGATGATGAAGAGGATGAAACCTTTGTAACTCTTGTTGGCTGCTTCCGTACATTTGACAAAGTTTATTTGAAACCTCTTCTCCAGGATCTGGCTCGATACTGGAACATCAGAATATTTTATGTCCTAAGCCAGGTAAATAAATGGATATGAAGCATGTTTGTGTGAGGGTCCTGAGTGCTGGATGAGCCTCTGCCTACTCTGTTTTTCCGTCAGTGTGATCTTAATTCTTTCGCAGTCATCGACGGTGATCCAGTAGCTGCTATTCTTAAATCTGCTACGTATTCTCATACTGCTGCCAGTCTGGAGAATTTCAGGGAAGCAGCTGTCGCTGCTTGTTCCTCTTTACCTCCTTGGGGGCTGTTCTGTTGGGATGGACCCACCGATTCGTAGCCACTGTTGATTATTCCCCCCCACTTCAGACGGTTGTTGTTGCAGCTAAAAATTTGTGCAAAGAAAACTTGACTCTGGGAGACTCACAGCAAATAAACTATTTCTTCTTTCCTAATACCAGTGCCTTAATCTGTCCTTATCTTCCATTCATTGCTCATGGCTAGAGCTCTCTTCTTCTAGTATGTTAGCACCAACTTCCCAGCAATTATTTTTCCCAGCTGACCCATTTTTAAACTTCTTAAAGTTGTTTCCCCCTCTGTAAAATTACTTTTTCTGCCAAATCCATGGGATGAGGGCATATCTCTCAGTGGTCTTACGTTTTGAGCAGTCTCTTTCATTTCCATTTGGTCCCAAAGTTGCCTGTGTTCTGCACAGATTTGGTAGTTGAAAATTATTTCCCTCAGAAATGAGGGTTCATTGCAGGGAGGATATAGAAAGAATTATTTATGCTGAGGGAATGAATCCCATTGCATTTTTAGTTTCTCAGATGAATAATTTTTTGTATCTCTCGTGGTGGTTCTGCCTCATACGTTATGTTCCACATATGGCCTCAGCACGTCGAGACTGGGTATAGAGAAAAGCACTTGTGATTTAGGCACCCCCTCAGCTACTTCATAGGGGTGTAACCGGTAATTGTCTCTGGTGACATAGCTTAAATAGCCTTTTCAGGACAGTGCTGTCTCAAGAGCGTGAGGAGGTCTTGAAATGCAGTCAGTGAAGGGCAAGAAACCCACCTGACCCCTGTCAACACTGTCTGCCACGCATGTACATCTCTCCCTTCCTTCTCTTCTCTTAGCAGGTTTGTTATAGTCCAGTACTGACTTGTGCATCCTCCCTTTTAGGATTATGTATGTCTGTCTCAGTATTTCACTGTGCTGCCTGTCACCACCACATCTGAGCACCTTCTGCTTCTAATTAATAGCAGTAGGGGAGTCCCTGCTGGACCTAATGCCACGGGATCTAACATTTTTCATGGGATCAGAGCTGTGTTTGGAGCAGGGCTGGCTTCTTTCAGTTTTGGTCGAGGGAGATGGGACTGAGAGACTTGGGAATGGAGGAGGCAATAGAGAGAAACAGACTTGTGATTTAGGACTTGGGAATAGAAAAGGCACGGTGGGAAGTGGTTCTCAAAGGAGGAGGTTCTGCAGTGTTTTTTGGCAATAGTTACACTCTGGTCTTGTTCAGTCTGCTCTGAGTGAGTGGCTAGCTCTCATGACAGGGAAAGATTTGATCTGGGCTTTGGAAGAGGAATGTAGCTCTTGGGATGGGTCAGTTCTACCCAAATGGAGTCACAAGGGTGACAAACGTCCTGTGCAGTACTCTCAGGGGAAGAGGGAGATTTGGCTGTAAGCAGTCAATTGCCCTTTTTAACACGGTACACTGCAAACTTTTTGTCTTTTCAGGAAACATCACTGGAAAAACTTCCTTGGAGCTATCAGGAAAACACATACACCGGTCGTCTCAATGAAGACTTGATGAAGACGATAATAAATTCCTGTCGAAGAAAGCCATTTGTATTAATCTGTGGCTCTTCTGCATTCAACGAAGATATGAGTAGATATTTGAAAGCTGCAGGAATCGAAGAAAATTCCTGTTTCGTCTTTTAGCAGGATATTCCTGACCTAAGGAATCTTAGGCCGAGCCTTGGACATCCTTGTTTTGCTGCAGACATTGCTCGAATTCAGTCATCTCCATAGACTGAGTTCCATGTGCCTATACTTTCATAGGCCTTTGGATCAAATATTCGTCTCCAGTATGATTCTCACTCTTGAGACTGTTTTAAGGATCAGGTGCCACTCCAGAGTGGCTGCTACAATTACCCACACCTCAGGGAAGAGCATGGTAATGTTGATGGAAGTCTTCACATGCAATTTTAAGAGAGAGATCTTCTAAGGGTACTAAAAAGCATCCAAGTACACAGCTCTGCTGTAATATGAAGACCAGTGACTTGCTTTGCAATCCATGTTAGTCTGCAGTGGTATTGTGCCCTGTTAGATGTCCAGAGGAGAGATTTAATCCTCGAGGAGAAGACAGCACGGCCAAGGGAACAGCAGAGCACTGGCCCAGCACTCTGGAGTCCATGGGGTTCATTTCAGTTGTGTCATTATCTTGCTGGGTCATGCCAGGCAAGTCACTTCAACCTCTCTGTGCCTCAGTTGCCCCATTATACACTAATACAAAGAAGGTACCGATCTCCTCTGAAAAGAGCCTTTCCAGCCACGTACAGAAAAGGCTATACGTGGGGATGGAATTATACATGATGCGTGCTGAGTACCTAGACAGGCTGTCCTCCTGCCCTAGCACAGCCTGCGTTGCCTACCCTGATCCTTAACCCTTGCAGTGCTGCCTGGGGAGAGAAAGAGCATGTCCTAAAACTCTGTGAGAAAGCATCCAGGTTGTAGCTGCTATCTGTCAGGGAGGATGGTTCTTTGCTTTCCGTGTCCCCTAAGTGTTGTCTAACAGCTTTGGTTCATTAAACTGAACCTCTTTTCAAATCAACAGCTGTCTCTTTTTGTCACAAAACTCTCAGAGGTGCCCAAGGGGGTGCCCTAAGTGTACAAGAACACCACCTGAGGAGTGAAAGCTTCGTGGGGCTTTGCTGGGGTGCTCCCCCATTGGGCAGGAGGCAGAGCCAAGGGTCTGCCCTGAGGGATGGCAGCCCCGTGGCTGCCCTGGCACAGCACCCAACCTGGGCGCCCCGGCCCTTTCCTCCTCTTTCAGTCCAAGATGCTGCTGCCTTTCCTCTGAGATATCCGCTGTCCACTCTTTTACCTTCTTAGACCACTGTGTTTACTAACTACACCTGGAAATACAGCCTTTCTGCACACCTTTGTGTTCTTCTGTTCATTCCCAGGTTATCCTGTGTTGGGGTTTCCCAAGGTTTTCCAGGGTTTCCCAGATGATGGGACATTGGTCCTCATGGTGACAGATGATGTTGCATTATCATTCCTGTCTCATATTTCACCTCTATCAAATAGCACACCTTACACAAAGGAGATGTAGCTTAGGAGTTACTCAAAATAAGTGGTGTGCACTGAAATGATGGCTCTGATTCACATGTTGGGAGGAAGTGTAGCTTCCCCTTGCATCAGTGACGTTTGTCTCCAGTTACCAAATGCCTGGAATTAATCCAGTGTAGCTGCAGCTTTTACGTCAGTTCGTCAGAGCAAGGGCTGACAAGAAAGCCATCTTTGTAACCCAAAATAGGGTTCTGGCTTTTAGCGCAGAGAGATCCAGGGAAGTTGTCCGTGGTAGGTCCAAGGCAAGCTCTCAACTCCCGTCCAAACCGTGCTTCAGCTGCCGTAAGCCATTGATGTAGTTGAGGTGCTTCTGCACAGCGTGGGGCTGATAAAATAAGGAGTTGCTTTCTCCGGTTGCTCTCCCTACTTTGGCCTTAGCTAGGAGCATGGAGAAGATATTTTCCTCAGAATTGACATACTCTGAAAACCTGACTTATATACCTCTTGCTTTAAATATTCTGCCCTTTTGAGATTTTGCTAAAAATCCGCCCAGCCTTTTTGCAAAGGCCTGAGGTAAAACTTCACGCTCACTTTGGAAAAGCGACAACTTTCTGTGTGAAAGCTGGGACTGTTCCTTTAAACGCAACCCCAATATGTCTGGGTATTTCAGCACATATGGGCCACGATGGTTAAACCTTACCCAGCTGGTCTGGCCGTTCTGCTGCGAAGCCTCCTGTCTTTGTTCATGGCTAAAAGGGAGGGTGGTGAGAGACGGAGCAAGCTGTGAATGCTGCGGGTTGCAATCCTGCAAAGGCAGGCTGCAGGCAGAGCGGGAGGAGGTGATGCATGTGGAGCTGGCAGCCCGTCTTGCCACGCTGGAGGGGACGGGGGTCTTTGCGAGACATTCTTCATGGGGGAGATGATGTCCTTGGAATTATGAACTCGAAGGAGCCTTTAAACTGCCCATGGGCACTTTGTTCTGTATTTTCTGCCCTTCTCCCTTTCTCCTCCCGCCTTCTGTCATTTCTCAGGCTGACTCTCACACGAGTCACCTCTTCCAACCCGACCCCCATGGGGACAGCCCCTTTCAGAGGCTTGCGTGGCGCTCCTGCAAAGGCAAGGATGCGCGATGGAAAGGCTCTCGGGCAGGATTTTCCCTACCGAGGGAAGATGAGAGGTTTCCTTCCCTTTGGAGGCCCAGGAACTACCCTGTGGTGGCAGTTGTATAGGTAAACGGTGGCAATGCTGTCAATTATTGGGGGATCTGTGGAGCTGGAGGTGCGTGAGCTCCCTGCAGTGGTGGGTGGCCATGGCCAGGCCTGGGCAGGGGCTCACACCCTGCCTCTCCTGCCATGGCACAGGGGGTGCTGGCAGGATGCTCCAGTGCTCTGGCTGCCCCCCGGGAGGCCCCTGCCACCCGTGCAGCGCTGTGCCGGGGAGAGGGGCTTCGCTTCGCTTCCTTGCTTCTTCCTCATGTGCAGCCTAAATACCTTCTTAATTTCATCTCATTATTTCCTGCCTAAATAATTCCCATTTCTGCTGGGGACCGTATTTAAACCTTTGATCTTCGCTGAAGTCTCACAGTCCTGATCACATCCTTTCTATTTAAATTAATCAAATACCTTTTTGACTCATGATTTATAAATTTGCCCACAGAGGAATAGAGGCAGCCCTGATATGGCACACCTGGAAATCACTCACTGTGTCTCTGGCCAGAGCCAGAGCACCCTGGGCTGATCCAGAGCACCTCTGGCCAGACCTCTGTGTGGAAGGACCTGCCTGGGTCCTCTGCCCACTCCCTACCGCATCTCGTATTCCTCCTGCCTCCTTCTGCCCTCCTGCCGGCTCTGCCGGCTGACAAGCTGCGTTGCCTGGGCTCAGGCCCAGCCGGGGAATGGCCATCCCAGGTCAGGAGAGGGTGAATGTGCCGGCGGTTGATGGATGCCGTCTCCCGGGAGGGGGGCACAGCTGCTGTGCTGCACAGCCCCAGCCCCCCGTCTCCTGGGGGTATCACTGATGCACAGCACGAAGCGGGACTGCAAAGAGCAGCTGGAAGGATGGAGAAGAGCGGCCGCGTAGGTACTGGTGTCCCAGACACTGGCTCTGTGCTGGGATGTGCCTTGGTGCTGAGGCCAGGGGTGGAAGGGCTGGAGGATGGTGGGTGTTGCCGGAGATGGATGTGGCAAGGATGAACATGTTGCTCTGTTGTGCAGCGATGGAGAAGTCAGGGAGCACATTGTCCCTGAGCCTGGGGGATCGTGGCAGGGAGGGCTGAGCACTCCTCCTGGCTGAGACAGGACTGTGGTGTGGAAATACCCACGAGAGGCCCCTGCACCACGGGCTGTGGTGCCAGACGTCTCCTGCCTCTTTGCTGTGGGTTCTGGCCCCGCATGTGTGGTACAAGGCACAGGGATAGACCTCCTCTCCAAGCCCGTTAGGGAAGCAGCTAATTAAGCTCTGCATTGTCCCTGAGAGGTCAGTAGGAGATACGCTAGTGTCGCAGCCATCTCCCAGAGCCTGCACCGGAGTGGGAGCTTTGCGTCGCGCCCCAGGACAGGGAGGGCTGCCTTGCATCTCCTCATTCAAATGTGCATTTACTCCTGGTGCTTGAGGGGTGAGGCAGTGCCCAACACCCCAGGACAGGCACCCCGATGCCCCCCGCCTCAGCTGAGCTCAGGATGGAGGGCTCCTGACTGGGATGTCCCAATGCTCCCACCAGCCCTCGGCATGGCTCCAGCGATGCCGGGCAGTGGAGAGAGAGCCTGTACAAATATTATTGTTGTTATTGTTATCCATAAATATATGCAGGCACTTAACGACCTTGGCATGGAGCATTTCCTGGGGATTAATGACCAGTTGGCGTTAATGGTCCTTAGCTGCACCTCGGGCCATCGGCTCCTCCCAGCCCATCATTAATCCACAGGAAATGTCTCAGGCATCGATCTTCATTGCTTAATTAATAAATGCAACTTGTCTCCCTGCCTGAGATTTACAGATACGCGCTGCTTCTTTCCCTGCTGCTTTGAAGGTGACTTTTTTAGCACAGGTCCCTCACGCCGGGAGGCCCTCGTGGGTTTTTGTTTCCTGGCATTCATCTGGGTGTGGGTCTTGGCAGCAGGAAAGTCTTTTCTCTCCTGGGCGGGAGGGAAGGAACTGAAACACTGCTGTGTTTGGGGTTTCTCCAGCTAATGCGGCACAGCATGAGGAGCACATCTTTCCCACCGAACGCAAAGGCTTGGCTACCTTTAGCCGAGTGTATCCAAGAGCCTGGGTGAGAGGGAGTGTGAGCCGGCATGGAAGAACATGGTAATTCTCCAAGGCCTTAGCAGGTTCTATAATAATCGATGTTTTTTGCCCGTGAGTCACAATTCATCTCTAATCTTCCTTGGGGGAGGTGGGATTTGCTATCTTTAGTGCTCGCGACTGCCACTTTCCTGGGCTGAGCATCCCGCTGAGCCTGGGCGCTCACTGCAGGGATGCTGACCTGGCAGCCGATGTGGAGACACGGCTGCGTTTAAATCCCGTTCCCTGTTTCTCTAGCCTTTACCACTGGCTGGCTTTGTGCAGTGGGTGCCGCAGTATAAATCACGTTAATTCCTGAGGTGCTTTTCCGCGGTAAGTCTGAAATTCCCATTTTAGTTCGCTGGCTTGCCTGGCGAACTAAATTATCTTCATAGCCCCTTAAGGGCATATTGTCAGCCCAGACTTACTGCCGTTATACACCATATCTGAAACATTAATATCTCTTCTAAATATAGTGTATTGACAAGGTATCTGGTATAGTGTAAATCCTTGGGACATTTGATCCAGATCATTAAAACTGAGTGAAGGAAGGGAGGAATAGATCAAGTTACCTTGCCGCTCTTAATTCAAACAAGCAATGAATTATTCATTCCGCTATTAATTCTACAGTCCTCCTGCTTTTTATTTATTTCTCTCTTTATTTATTTTTTTCCTCCCAGATAGACAGCTCCGAAAGGATGCTCGGGCGCCGGTGAGGGAAGATTTGCCTGCTGGAGGATGGGGTGCGTGGGGCCGTGCTGCCTGGCAGCACTGGCCATGCTGTGCGGGGCTCTCGGGGATTCTCCCAGTGGAGGTAAGAGCCCGGTCCCAGCTCCGAGTGGGGACCCGGGGGCCGATGGGCATCCGTGGTCCCCAGGGAGGAGAGGGCTGTTTGCGGGTGCTGCAGTGGTTCCGGGGTGTGAGCAGGTCCCAGCTTTCAGCCCATGCAAGGAGAGCGGCTCGCTCAGACCAGGGGCCCCCCAGCTTGGCCTGGGGAAAGGAGCTGGGATCTGCAGTCGCTGTGCGCGGCAGCAAGTGCGAGACACCACCACGCGCTTGAGTTTCTGCTTCATGCTTATTTTACTGAAGACTCCAGGTAGGGGTTGTCCCGTTGTGGTGTCCAGGTGCTTTGCTGAAGCCTTTGTTAACTTCTGGAGTTGCACATGCCTATATAAATATATATGTACACACACACACATATATACATATATATGTGAATGTATGTATGCATGTGTATGTTGCTGTGCATGTAATAAACTCCTCACCTTACCTGGATAAAACATCCCCCGGGACGCCAGGCAGGGGTTAGCAGACAACACAGTAATTTGGGGCGCACGGTGGTCCAGGTCAGCCCAGTAACTCAGCTAACGAGCAATGCCCCTCCCCAAAAACAGCAGGGCTTTTCTCACAAAAGGGCTGCATCAGAAATCAAAATCTCTTTCAATAACATTATTCCTTTAGTACCAGCCCCATATTACTTTATTGCCTATCCCCAGTAATTAGCAAGGCGATTTTAGATCTGGCCAGCTTTGCTGCTTGTGCCAACACACAGACATGTACACACACACCCCTTACCCGTTTGCCATGGTGCTGCATCACACACATCCGCAGGACCCCCCCCTCGCCAGGAGGTCACCGCACCAGCGAGCATGATGAAAAGCAATGCGCACTGGCTGACTATTGATTTGCAATATACTTGGCCCAGATTGATGGCAGTGAGCGCCCAGCCTTGCTTGGGAACCCACACATGTCTCCCGGGGGCTACACAGGGTCTGCGTCCCTCCCAGACATGATGTATGTGCCCGCTATATCAGCCTCTTCAGCCCAACCCTAATCAGAGCCAGGGGCAGGTGGCAGCTGCCCCCCCTTTCCGCCTTATTTTATAATAACCATGTCTCGGTATAAAGATTTCATTAGAAAATCGATACCTACATGCATAACTCATTGTTAAGTGCATTGAGCCCTTCACCCCTATTTCTCCCAGCTTGAATTCACCGATACTACCATCATATGGAGGGAGCATCATCAGCAGGAGGCACAAAGCTGAAGGGCTGGGCAGCCGGGGCACCGGTGAGGCTGGAACCACTGAACAATTAAAACTCACTCCCTACTTACTTTCTCCCAGCAAGAAATGGATGCGGACGCCATGCCGTCACCAGCAGGACAAGCTCACGGGCACAGCCAAGCCCTGCTGCAGCCATGCCACGGGGCAGCGCAGGGGCAGCGGGGGGAGAAGGGGGTTACGTGGAGGGATGAAAGGTGATGGCGGGGAGACGTGTCCTCCAGGGAGAAGGGGTGGCAGAGCCCAATGGGGGTCTGCAGGGCGCTGGTGTTTCAGTAGTGCCGGTGGTGGGATGGAGCCAGTGCTGTGCATCCCATCTCCATCCTTTTAGGCTTCCCCTGGAAAGGGGACATCACATCCACCTCTGTGTCCCCCAGGCATCAAATGTGGGGGGGTACTCTCAGCACCCTCCGGCAATTTCTCCAGCCCCAACTTCCCGGGGCCGTACCCCTACGAGACGGAGTGCACGTGGCTGATCGTGGTGGCCGAGGGCTCCTCTGTCCTGCTTTCCTTCAGCCACTTCGAGCTGGAGTACCACGCTGCCTGCGCCTACGACTACCTCCAGGTCTACAATGGGGCTTCCCGGGACCAGGGCAACCTCCTGGGCACCTTCTGCGGCCACAGCCCCCCGCCACCCTTCGCCTCCGCCTGGCACGTCATGGCCGTCATCTTCCGCTCTGACCGCCACGTGGCCAAGCGCGGCTTTGCCGCTGCCTACCGGAAAGGTAGTGGAGGGGTGGCAGTGGCAGAGCATCCATCCGTCTGTCCTCCCCCACCATGCTTATCATTTGTGCCTCCCCGCAGATGCCTGTGGTGGGCAGCTGACGGGGCTGTCTGGGGAGATCACCAGCCCCCGCTACCCCGAGAGCTACCCCAATGACGCCGAGTGCCGCTGGAGCATTGGCGGGGCTGGCGCCGGTGGCCCCCTCACCCTGGTGTTCGCTGACTTCCAGGTGGAGGGGGGCCAGGGCTGCGGCTTTGACTACGTGGCCCTTTTTGATGGCCCCACCACTGCTGCCCCCTGCCTGGGACGCTACTGCGGCAGCGCCCACCCGCCCCGCACTGTCTCCTCTGCCCCACACCTCCTCGTCCTCTTCAAGTCCGACTTCAACATCGGTGGCAGGGGTTTCAAGGCCCATTTCTATTCAGGTGCTGGGGTCTCGGGGTGGTGGGGCAGTGGGAAGGACGTGGGGACGGGTCCCTGGGGTGGTGGTGGTGATGCTCTGCCTCCCGCAGCAGTGGAGGGGAGCTCTTTGGGGAGAGCTCATGAGATGATGGTGTGAAGTGTAAACCACCACACAATGGCATCATTGTGGCTATCCCAAGCCCCGGGTTGTCTTTCTCTTGAGCAAGAGCCACCCTTCTCCCTTGCTCATGCCATTCCCTGGGGATATCGGTTTTCCCCATCTGCTCTTGTAGGACTTTGGCCACCTTGGGTGGTGCCATCCCTCAAAACTGATGGGTGTCCATTGGCCAAACACAAGGCTGGGGAGCAGTGAGGTGGAGGGCAGAGCTTGCTTTAGCAATAAAACAAGTGATTGCTCAGCTGCCAGCTTGTCCACACCCAGGGGGCTTCAGGTTTGCTTTCATTTTTTCCTTTCCCCTTTTTCCCTGAGCAGGCGAGTGCCAGGAGGTGTTCACCGCCATCAAAGGGAATTTCTCCAGCCCTCGGTACCCCAGCTTCTACCCCAACAACCTCAAGTGCCAGTGGAGCATCCAGCTGCCCCCGGGCTACCGGGTCAAGGTCTTCTTCTTGGACATGGAGCTGGAGGGCCGGAGCAGCCTGACAGGCGGCTGCGACTATGACCACCTAGCCGCCTTCGACGGCGGCGCCAAGAACGGGTCCCTGCTGGGGAGATGGTGCGGGCGGGAGAGCCCAGCACCCGTCACCTCCCGCCGCAACCATCTGCTGATGATCCTCCACACTGACCGCAACACGGCCAAGAGGGGCTTCTCTGTCGCCTACGTGGGAGGTAAGGTCTCACTTGGGTCCTCCACAATGCTTTATTTCCATCGGGACATGCCCAAGACCATGTAATTTCTGGAAGGACCGTGCGGCGAAGATACCCGTCTGCAGGAGCAGAGCACGTGGCTCTTTAGGGATGGGGGTGGAGAAGATGCGGTGGGTGAGTTCCAGCTCTCACAGAGTGCAAGACACACATGCTCCACGTCGTATTTAGTATTCAGGAGATGCTTTCCAGCTTCCTCTCCCCGCGTCTCTGCCGCTGCCATGCTCCTGCTCTTCTCTTAGGGCGTGAAGGAGAGAAAACCCAGGGGGTTTTTAGGGGACCAAAGCCGCAGGGGAGGTGACCAGCTCAAGCATCACAACCCTGTTCCCTGATGCCCAGGATGCTCCGGCCCCGCTGGCACATGGCTGAGCAGGCAGACATAAACTGTGTCCTCTCCTCCACTGGCAGCAGCACCGGAGGGGCAGGACCCCTGGGGCATGGCACTCCCAAATCCGCTCGGCCAGCCCTGGCTGGCACCTCCCTGCCGCCGGCGTGCCCCGTGTCCCAGCCAGTGCATCCGCAGCTGGTGGAAGGAGTGGTGTGTAACCTTCCTCATGTATTTGCCAACCTTTGCACCTCAAAAGCCAGCAAATTTATGGCATTTGTTGTATTTCAAGATAATTACATCTGAGCTGACCTGTGTGTCAGGGATGATTCAGACGGGGCAGCCTTGCCAGTGGGCTGGAGCCGGAGCAGGGCTGCTGGACTGGCAGCACAGGAGCTGGGGGTGGCTGGCGCTGGGTTTACGAGCTTTTATCCCTCAGCAGCAAAATCGTTCTTCATTTCCAGTGTAGCAGAAGGGATTTGGGAGTGTGTGGCTCTAGGAGTGAGAGATGGTATTGTGTTTTATCCTGAGCCTCTGCAGCCTCTGGAGGGAGAGAGGTTGTACTGGGCATCTAAATACGGCTTCAGTGTGCACAGCAGGTCTGTCCCTGTCCTTGTCCTGCTTATTTCTTACTGTTTTACAGCAGTGTGCAGGGAGAGAAATCTTGGCCTCACTGTGTCTGGTCATGGAGAAACCCCACTCCCAACAGAGGAGCTTGCAAACAGACAAATGGGGTGCTAGCTGAAGAGCGGGGGGAAGCCCCATCACGGAGAGGGATGTGACTTCTCCCAGCTGCCTGAGGCTCCCTCATCCCCTGGTACACGCTGCTGGATGCATGTTGGGGGAGGACAAAAGCTTGGACATGAAACCGAGGCTCCCTCTGTAAAGCTAAGGCTGCCTGCTATGTTTGCCTGGCGATTCGGGCATCTGCTTGCAATTAGCAGCCTGCGTGGCACATCCAACTGCCAGCGCTCTGCCAGGAGAGCGGCTGCTCTCACCAGGAGGCACCGGCCCCTCCCTCCTGCCAGCTTCCTCCAGAGCCCCCGGTGGCAAAGGGGCACCTCAGCCTCCACAATCACATCCGCAGCTCTTCAGCCATGCAGATATATTCCTTTCAAGCCCACAAAAGGGTATGACTTGGGCTGGGCATCTATGATTTATGGCCATTTGAATGAAAGCCTTCACGCCAGGAGAGAGGATCCATTTTCTTCTCCTCCTCCTCTTGATCTAATGCACTTTAATTATTTGGTAAATCTTCTAATGGTTTTATAATGCACTAAGTGAAGCAAAGTGACACTATTTTTTCCTATTGATTTTATTGCGTCTTACCAGTTTCATAAGGCCAAGATTCAGAGGGAGCTGGAATAATTCAATAATTCATACTGCCCAAGTGGTTGGTGCAAGCTGAGCGAGGATTAACTTTAAGAGGGCGGCATTTTTCCTCCCTGCTTCTTTCCCTGTATGGATGCTTTCTGCATCCAGAGGGGCCAAATATGGTGCCAGAGGGAGAGTGATGGAGGGGGGCTGGGTTCCCCATTGCCTCGCTCCTCTTCTCGGCATCACGGGCAGCTCAACAGCAGCTCCCTCGGTGCGCTGTTCGCCAGCTCCCCATCAAAAATAACATTCTGGGGGAGGTGGAGGGCTGGTGATGCTTGGGGCAGTACCTGGGCTGGGCCATCGCCCAGGAGGATGCCCAGGGGCTGGACACCCAGCTCACCCCGTCCCGGGGACCATGTGACAGCCATGCAGCTGCATCACTCTGGAGCAGGCAGGCGTGGGGATCCCCCTGAGATGCGCCTCCTCCGTTTTGTCTCTGTAAGAGTGTCTCTTGCAGGGGTGACATAGTGTGCAGGGGCAAAAGCCCTGCAAAGCTCTCGTGGTCTAATCCTGGGCACCAACTCAAATGTTTTGCTGGCTTTGCAATGATGGAGAGTGGCTGCTCTCACAGGGTAAATCTGTCCTTGCTTATGGCAGTGACAGCATGACGATGTTGTCTGTAATGTCACTTGGGTGTCACTTGGAGAGCTGGGAAGGAGGACAAGGCTTGAGAGGGTTGGTGGTGGTGTCTCTCCCCAGGGCAGAAAGCAGGGCAGTGCCTGGGGGCCAACCGTGTCTGACCTTGGCACAGGACAGGGCTAAAATATTGATATATAAAAGAATGCTTTCTGCATTTTGGATGTTAGCTCCTTTTTCCCTGAAAACCCGTCTCATCATGTGAGTCCTGTGGCAGCAAGGCCAGGTTCTGTGAGAAGCATGGCAAAGGCATGAGGCTGACGTCCCCGCTAGTCCTGGTCCTGTCAGTCACCTGCTTCATGTGTGATGGGGACAGTGAGCTTTGAAAACGGCTGTGGCTCTCCACTGAGCTACTGCAGTCACTTCAGCCTGGAGAAATCCCCTCCCAACAGCACTTCACTTGTACCTTGTTTTCTGTCCTGACAGTTGTGCCCATGAACGTCAGCTGCACCCGGACGGATTTCCACATCCAGATCCCCATGCAGTCCCTGGCCCAGCTGGAGAGGAACAGGATTTATCTGGGGACCCCCTCCTGTGCAGCCCAGGTGGTTGGCGGGAACTTTAAAATACACACCAGGTTTGACACCTGCGGCACTGAATCCCAGGTAAGCAGTCAGCAAATCCGTGTTTAAAGCAAGCTGAGTAGATGGTTAGCCCCATGCTGGTCATACCAGCTGCAGAGAGGAGTTCCCAGTCCCTCTCCCATCTTCCCAGTAGATGCTGGTCTGATTCGTGGCCGGCTGCCCTCCAAACCTCTGTGAAAATGGGCTGCAAAAAGTCCTGAAGAGCCATGACCCTTGTCTTGCAGAAACGCAACAACACGTCCATCATCGTCAGCACCCTCTACATCGATTTTTCGGTGGGCGACCAGGAGGACATCCACCAGTACGAGGTGCAGTGTGAGCCAAAGAGGAAGGAAGCCTCGGTGACCCTCATGGCCGGCCCTGACACGTCCAGGCTCAGCCAGGCAGAAAACCTGGTAGATGCCCAACAGCAGGATGGGGAATCGATGGACGCCCGTGAAATCAAGAGCCAGGACAGCAGCGACATTGTCTTCATCAGCATCTGCATCCTGGCCGGGCTCCTCATGGTCATCGCGGTGGTGGGGCTCGTGCTTCTGTAGGATGCTGCTCCCCAAACCTGCAATGCCAGCCCTGCTCGGGGTCAAAACACACCCCAAAACCCCACCCTCACCCCGGGCTGAGCACTAACACAGCTGCTCAAATGGAGACACATCTCCCAGGCCCCGAAACAGAGCCTGAATCCAACCTCCACCTCCTCCCAGCAAAAATCTGGGCAATAGGCAGCCGTTTCCCTTCCCAATTTGTTTTCCTCTGTCTCAATCTGTCCATTTGGCTCGGGAAGGCAATTCTTGCGCTTCCTAACTCTTCCCGCACCTGCTTCAATTTGTTTTCCCTCTGGTGCTGCTGCTTTCGGGAAAGTAACGTTGTTTGCTGATGGCTGCAAATCATCCTGTCAATTATTTCTAGCTGAATTCTTGAAGGTACAAACCATCCCCAAATATAGCAAAATTCCCAACAAACATTTTCCATGCTCCGGCCCGTGCTTGTGGGGGTACCGTAGAGCTGTGTTACAGGTATCTCCACTTGGCAAGTATACATGTAGCTCATGTAGATGCTTCCAGGCAGTGTTTCTGGATGTCTGCGAGCAATGTGATGAGACGCATTTGCTGGGTGCCCTGGAGCTCCTCGTTTGATCTTCTCATGTTGTCTAACGCACCCGTTGCTCGCAGAACTCACCTGAGCGCTTCAGCCACCAGCAGCTGGAGGGAAGAATGATCTCTCTTGTCTGTGTTTTCCTCCTTTACAGCATGACCAGGTGTCCACTGCTGTGAGCTCCATACCAGCGTCGCTCCCGGAGTCTGAAACTGTGGGCACAGCAGTTTCGGTAACCTTTTAAAGATGGCCTCAGCAGGAGAGGCTGGCTCCCCTGGGGCTGACACGTTTTTTGCCACCAACCTCAGTGACACCAGACCTCCACTAGTGGTCCTCACAGAAGGTGAGCTCAGCAGCCGAGAGCACGAAAATAGTAGTCCTGTGGTCACCTGCACCTCAAGAAAACTTGAATTCCTCCCCAAGAGCCCTGATGCTACTGAGTGCTGGATGGCCAAATACCCCCCCCCTGCCATACCAATGCAAAGGAAATTCCCTTTCAGCATCACACAGGGGGTGGCTATCACAGAGCAGCCTGTGTCTGTCCTGGCATGCGTCAGGGCCAGCGTATGGCGAAGCCAATGTGAAATCTCGCTACAGAAGCTGGGTGAATGCAGCCCTGGGAGCCTGGTGTAGGGGCCACCCACCCCAGCCTCTGTAAAACACACTGTGGTGCAGGGAGAGATCTCAAAATGTCCAAACGTGGTCACTGAAGGGCAAAAAATTGAAGTTGAGGACAGTGAGTAATCCAGAAGCCCTTTTTTTGGTAGCGCTACCTCCCAAGGGGAATCCATCCTAAGGAGGGTACTGGCTATTCCTGTGATAGCGTCGCACTGCACAGCAAACCCCTCTTGCTGCTGAATCCACCTGCGGGATTTTTAGCAGGGGCCAACAGGACAGTCCCGTAGGTGAAAGGCTTTCCTGACTGATGTCCCACGCCCACTGGGACAGGTCTGTACGGGCTGCTGAGCATCAGAGGAAGCAGCAGTAAAGGAAAAGGATGGTCATCAAGCGGTTTTTCCCCCTGGTTTGCACCAGTCCGTGGGTGCCTAAGAGGGTGTCTGGGGAGGGAAGAAGGCACAAATCTGCGCATGCCTCCTAACGAGGAGCCTTCGTTATCAGAGCCCTGATTGATTCGGTGTTTGCTGGCGCAACACGTCGGCAAATGCAGGATTTCTGAGTGAAATATTTGCCAGCACTGTTAAGCTCCATTAAGGCAATGTTTTGAGAGCGTGTTGTGTACATAGACGGGAAACAAGGCCAGACCCCCCTGCTGCCTGCAAAGCCTTGCTACCAGTTAATTGCTAGGAATATAACTGTCAGCTTGAGATGATAGTTACAAGATTTGACAACTGAAGAATCTTAAAGATATAATTAACCTTCCTGGCAGCCCAGATTTTGCTGAAACAGGTGAATGCTGCAGCTGCTTGTGTCCGGCAGGAAGCCCACAGCACCCAGCAGCATCCAGCCCCTCGCCTGCAGGATGGGCACCTCCTCGCCCTGCCAGAGCCTCCGGCACCCTGCGATTTGCAGGGAAAAAGGCTTTTCTGGGTAGCTGTTGGTGGTGCACTCAAATAAGGAGTTGGACCTGGTCCCAGAGTCCAGCAGCAATATGGGCCACTGCTGCACTCGCCCCAGGAAGGCTTTCCAGCTCCAGCTCCAGGCCGAAGCTGCCCGAGCATCCCCAGGTGCAGCGCTCGCCTGCACGTATCCCTCGGGATGCAGGACTGGCACTGTAGGAGCAGCTCTGCTCCCCCGAGCACTCCTGGCCCCGCAGGGAGTTATCCAGGGGCTCATGGCTGGGGTGATTAACAGGATCGACAGGACTTGAAGACGCCATAAGAGCGTGGGGCAGAGCAAGGCCGTGTAGCCACTTGAGCCAGTCATCCCCCTTGGAGCAAGGAAAGCCTCCCGTGCTCGCCAAGCACCAGCCCTCCTCGGCCTCCAGTCATGCTCTGCCGTGTCTCAGCCTCTCGTTTTCTCCATTAGGTTTTGGCATCCAGTCTCTCCTTGCCCTGCAGGATTTTGCTCACTGACATCCCCTGTTAAACCGCCTCTTCCCTGATATACAGGGCCCTCCCTTTCTGTTCCAAATTTGACACCCTGGGAAGCTGCTTCTGCAAAAAACCTGGATGTGTCACCACCAGAGCTGGCCAGGAGTCCTCCGTGCTCTCGGATACGCAACACCACCGAGCATGAGGCCCCAGTTAAAGCCATGCTGGCAGCCTGGGGCAAAGGGGACATCATGGGGACAGAGGTAACACCTGAGTTTGGGGCCCCAATCATCCTCTTGGTTTAGTGGCCAGGATATGGGAGCACCACCTTTCCCCAGTTAATGCAGAATTGTTTTCCATCCAAAATGGCAACGGCCAAATGGCTCACGAGATGCCTGCAGCTTTGCAAAGCTCCCCCAGGCCCCTGTGCTGCCCATGATAACCCCCTCCAGGTTTCCAGCCCAAACCTGCTCCCAGCTGGTTTATCCCGCTTGCCTCCGCAGCCCCTGCTCCCCAAATTGCCAATAGCTTCCCCAGCTCCTTCCCCCCACCATGTCTGGGTGTCTGCCTCCCCAGCACCCTTTTCCCAGGGGCTGGTGGCAGCCCAGGAGCATGATGCTGCTGGCTGAGACGTGGTCTCAGAGCAGGACAGCCCCAGCATCCCACACTGGTGCACAGAAAGACCTGACAGCATTGATGGCATGTCCCCAGCCCTGTCCCTGTCACACCCAGGACAAAAGCCCCTTGTAGCCATCACCCTCCCGGCCTCGGACAACCTTTCCCCATCAATGGAGCTCTGTACAAGGCACTTCGTGCTCACCCAGCTCCCAAGTGTGACTGGGAGTGGCTGCTGTGCTCTCTTCTCTGGGGTTCGCGGGGCTCTCCCGGAGCCGTCCTTTGCCTTTCCCATGGTCCAGCCAGCCCCTGCTGGCAGCCAGCCGTGACAGGGACACCCAGCACGGAGGGGGCTCAGGGATACTGTGGCTCTGATCTCACCACAATAGGTGATGCGGTGCAAAACAAGTGGGAGCTGCGGAGAGAGATAACAGAAAGGGGCCAGGAGGAGAAAGGAGAGGTGTAACCAGGGGATGGAGCTATTCTGGCCTTGCAAATTAATTTTAATAAGAAATCTGTGTTCATCAGATCTCCTCCATGCAACCAAAGCTCCCCAGAAGTGGATTGAACAACATCTCTCTGGCCCAGAGGGTTTCCCTGCCACCGCCCGCGCTGCTGCTGAGCGTGGCCACGCCATGGACCGGAGCAGGGGTGGCACCCACAGCAGTTCTCCTTCAGCAAGCACGTCCATCCTCATCCCTGTGAGTGAAGACCCCAGCAGCACAGTAAGATGCATGGGGACAGCCGTGAGGGGAGAAGATCCCCCGTGAGCAGGCGCAAAGTCCCCTGGCTGGGCACTGCCGTGGCTGGGGAGGGAGCCCAGCCAGGGAGGGGGATGGTGCAAGGCCACAGCCTGGAGAGAGGGACTGCCCAGGTCATTTTGTGAAACAAACCCTTTTTCTCATGTAAAAGCCGCTCAGGTGAGTTGCAAACAGATATCAGGAATCTATCACCACGGCTCCTTCCCCTCCACCATGCGCACGGTCCTCATGCGGTGGGCCTCAGTTTCCCTCGTTGGTGTTTGCCCGGCATTTCCTGAACAGGCGGGGAGCGCAGCGGGCGTAGGCAGCGCTCCCGTTACTCATCTCATTATTTATTTAGAGCTTGATGATTTGATTGCACTGGGCTGAATGCAGCCACTCCACCTCCTGGCTTTGCTTACGGACATGGAGTCGTGTCCCTCTAGAGCAGACAAAGGCTTTGCTGTTCTGCAGGAGGGAGAGCCTCCATTCCCCCTCTGCGAGCGCCTGCATGCAAATCTGATAAAGAACGATCGTTGAAAATCATAGATCGTAGAAAACAGGACTGGAAGAGCCCCCAGGAGATTGGTTGGTTGATGCCTCTCCTGCCCTGGGGGAATCACTTCTACTGGAGAGAATCTGGGTTAAAATATCCTAAAAATCCCAGCCATGCTATCTCTTTTCTCTATTTACCAGGAAGTTTTTCCTATTTTGTCACACTGGTGGGATGTGCTGATGGGCACTGTGCTTTTGTGCTGCTGCGTTGGGCAAGCGCAACAGTGGTGGAAGTGCCCCAAAACAGGCACCACTGCCTGTGCAGGACCCTGCTCCCCCTGCCTGGAGGCACAGGGCTAGCCCTGGGATGCTGGGCGTGTCGGGGCATCCCGCTGGGGCTCCCAGCAAGCACGTGGTGTCATGATCCACAACATGAGGGTTTGGCAACCTTGGAAAATCCCACCTGCACGTGGAGCAAGCCCATTCAGGTGCAGGCAGTCATGCCCTGATGGCCATGAGCAGCCTGGAGGAGCCTCAGGGTGGGAGTGCTCTGCTGAGGATGCAAACTGGACTCAGCTGTGCCCAGGCTTGCACAGAGTCTCTCTAATGCCCCCAAACCTGTGGGCAGGCAGGGCATTGTGGGGCTGGGAAGGAGTGTGGTGCAGGCAGAGTGCCAGCTTGCCTGTACTGGCATCATTGCTCTCCAGTCCCCTGGAGCCACCCAGCATGAGGGAGGCGAGAGGCCAAGCAGCATCACAGCTGGGTGAGCTTTGGGGATTGCTTGGGGCTGGGTGACCCCTCAGTGGCCATACTGGAGCCCCACAGGGACACTGGGTTTGTCCCTGCAGTACAGGGTAGAGCCTGGGGCTCTACGGTTGCTCGTGCACAGCTGCCTGGCTGCACACACTGTCGGGCTGCTGGTGTGGGGAGAGGGATGGGGCTCCTCGGGCTGCAGCGCTGTAATTAAGGAGTGGGTGCTTGACTTTTCACGTGAGCTCAGTACACCAGGTCTGGCCCTGCTTCCACAGGCAGATGAATGCTGCAGGTCAGGCGCTGCAAACCAAGCCCTGGGGGTCACTGTGCAGGAGCTGGCTGTTTGAGGGGCTTCTCCTTTCCAAAGCAATGCTTCGGCTGTGACAGGTAGCTCGGGTCCCTCTCCTTCCAGGAATGATTTATAGACCCCAGGTTTCCACACTTGGGGAAAAAAAAAAGGATGTCCCAATGCTTTCTTAAGCAGAAGCGTCACACGCTCTGATCGCTTGAGATTTATGTGGCCTGAGGGGCCCAGTGAGGTTCTGCTGACTCACGTCTTTCTCTTAAAATGAAAATAAAACGGCCAGCAAGTTACCTTGGTGGCTGCAGAAAGAGAAAAGCTTCCTGAGCACCAGCTGGGTGCTTACCCCTTACCAGGCAACTACCCTTTGGTGGTTTATTCTATGTAATACTCAGTAAAGTTTTCTGCGGTGACGCCAGCAGTGGCCGGGGCGGGAAGGGGAGCTGGGACTGGGGCCAGCCCCGCCGCTGTGGGGTGTGTGCTCTTGCTGTGGGCGCCGGCGGTCCCCGAGCTCATGCTGGCCTGGGCGCTCCACTCACTCCAGAAGCTGTTCCCCTCCACTCTTGCAGCCAGCCGTCAGGATGTAGGTGGTGTCTGGCCTCACATCATAGATGTGGTAGCTGGTCTGCTCCCCCATGTCAGGCTCATGCTGAGAAAGAGGAGGGCAAATGTATTTAGATGACTCTCACAGCTTTCCTCCAGTGACTTCTTCCCTCTTCCCTATTCCTCTGCTCAGAGGGTTATTTGTGTACTTTCAGTTTTTATACTCAAGTCCTACAGTCTGGGACTGGGGTGTAGAGAACTGGCATGCTTGTGACACCCAGGGAGCCAGTGCTGGAGCTGAACCCCATATCTCTGAGCGGTGCTAGTGGTGTGCAGCATTGCACTCCCTCCATGGGCACGAACCCTCCTGCTTCAGTGAATAGTTTGGGGTGTTTTCCTTCTTCCCAAATGTAACCCATGGCTGGGAGCATGCTCTATGTCCTCCATCATCCCCGAAATCCCCCAGCTCCAAAAGCATTGGTGTGAAGACCTGGGGAGCGGCTGATCGTGGCACCAGCCAGCAGAGAGCTGCTTGCGAGCTCTTTGCTCCCTGTGCAGGATGCGCACAGGGCGGCTCTGGACACCAAGGCTGGCACCGCCGGCAGCCCCGGCGTGAGCATGCCCCTCAGCAGTGCTGCCTGGCCAGCCTGAGTCCCACGCTGGGGCACGACTGGGGACTACCGAGCTGGGAAGTCCCGCTCTGATCCTGCTTTGGCTCTTTACCTTATTTTTCCCTTTCCCCAAGAATGAGGCTGGCTGGGCTCCCCTAATCTGTTCTCCCAGTTCAAACCTGCATCCTCTCCTCAAGTGGGCCTTTACAGTTAATTTAATAGCAACTGGCCCTGGGTTGACAGCAAGGGCAGTTTGTGGGCTTGCACCAGGAGCAGCTTTGCTGCTCCTCAGGGTAGTTTTCTCAGTGGTTTGGTGTTCAAGGCCAGAAGGCCCCCAGCCACTTTTGCCACTGAGCCAGACCTTGGCACGGACGGGTCAGTGGGTATTGCACCGAGAGAGGGTCTGCGTTGGGGAGGGTGGAGGACTTGCTGCCCATATGCCGCTGCCCAGCTCCTGGTACCACAGCTGGAACAGCAGCGGGAAGTAGGAGGGGGCGATGCCCGGCAGGTACTGCCAGTCCACCGACAGGTAGGTGCCCCAGCCACTGGCCATCACGCCCCCAGGGGGGTCCGTCTTGGCTGCTCGAGTAGGGGGAACAAAACCACAGGGTTGGTATGAGCCGTGGGCAGCAACGGGCTGCTCAACGACTTCCCCCGAGCTGCCGGTGATGGACCAAGGACAGGGTTGTGTCGAGGAGGGAGACCCCCCACCCAGCCCACACTGTTAGGTGCCACTAGCTTCACACGCCTGTTCCCCCTCTTCCTTCCCAGTACAGTGATGGACTCACCGATGTCCCCCGTGTTCACCACCAGCCTCTCAGACACCCAGCCCTCCGCCTCCACCCAGATCTTGTACGTCAGGTAGAGGCAGAAGTTTTCCCAGCTGAAGTAGCAGGATTTGGGGCCAGCGGTGACGTAGTCTTTGCACTCTTCTACTTCTGGGGCTCCCCTGCGCCCCAAGGAGGCGGTGAGGATGCTAGCAGCCCCCTCCCTCAGCACGCCCCCGTGCCAGCCAGTGCCCGCGGCCCCATGGAGGTGGTGCTGCTCTGCGCCCCGGTGCTGCTCCCCAGCACGAAGCCACTCCTGCAGCCTCCCCTTCTATTTGTGGGTGGAAAAACAACTCAGTGAACACCTCCCCAAGCCCTGTTATGGGGAGGGGGCAAGCCATGGCATTTCGGTACCCCCTGATGCCTGGGGGAGAAGGGGAGCAGGGAGAACCCCCCCACACCATGGGTTGAGCCACACCATCCCTCCTCTCGGCTAATCCCACTCACGGTGGCTGGTGTTTCACAGCTGGGATAAGGTTTCCAGGCTTTCTGGGACTTACCTCATCCTGTACCGGAGGCAGAGGGAGGTGCTGGCCGGGGCTCTGTCCTGCAGGGGCCAGCAGCACCACATGTGCTTGGGGTAGAGCAGGATGCAGCGCATGCCTGGGTGGCTGGGCACCCCTGCGGGGATGGAGGGAACAGGGAAGGGGGAACTGTCAGCCCCCTCCGTAGCACCACGTTACGGTGCCTGAGCCCGGGGTGGGTGACAGGCCTTGCTGGGTCCCAGCCCTGCGCTCTGGAGACAAGGCGGGCGTCTGCCTAAACGGAGGTGGGTCTGGGATGGAGCTCGCTCCCTCGTCTCCCCACGGCTCTCATCGTCCTGTGCCAGTCAGGGCAAGGAGGCCCTGCAGGCTGGGATGCAGCAAGGGCTTACTGGTCCCAGTTGTCCAGGCTGCCTGACCGTCCTCTGCACCCAGTGGGAGAAGGGAGGCATAACCAGTTCAGAGCTGGCAGATTTTGCTGGCTGGGGTATCAGTATGAGCAGCAGCGATGGCCACCAGGAGCATGTGCCTCTCTTTCCCCTGTCCCTGGGATGGGGACCATAACATCTGCAAAAGGGGCAGATGGGGACAGAAACCGTGTCAGCCATCCCAGCAAAACCTGCAGGGTGGGTACGAGCGCCTCCAGCCCTGCTTGCAGGGGGTCACTGGGCTGCAAAACTGGGACTTGTTTTGGCTCCCAAAAGGGGGTTATTTGTTTCTAGATCTGGAGGAAGCATCAATTTGTTCCTACACAGGAGCATCTAAAAGCCAAAACACAAGTAGGATTCTAGGTAATTTTCTGCTCTGGCTGAGCCCACGGTTTGGGCAGGTTGCTTTTGCTTGCATCCGACTACGTAAAATGGCAAAGGAGCTTTGGAGAGCCGGGATGGGGGAGCAGTAGAAAGCCCTGAAGTTATTTTCTTGAGCCCTGTGGCTTTCAGACCTCACTCCTGGGATTCTTTCCTTATCCATCAGTGACTCACACCCAGCCTTCAGCCATCCAGTCTCCCTACAGCATCCCTGTGCGGACTGAAGTCCCGTGATGCAGACCAGCAATAAGGGAAATGGGACCCTCCAACCCCTTTGGCCTCGGCCGCAAGCAAAGCCCCCCTCCCTGGCAAACCAAAGCCCCTCTCCGCGGGTGGGCTGCTTGGGTGGGCAATGCCAGCCTGCCACAGGGGCATCTCTACCTTGGGGATCCAGGTACCCACTGAAGACCCCAGCCATGGAGGCACAGATGAGGAGGCAGTAGTCAAGCAGCCCTCCCATCTGAGGAAACATAATGGATCAAGCATACGGACAATTAAAAGTGCAATGATGGCATTTACTGGGAGTTGTTTTCACAGCTTATTTTAAACCCCATTTCCCAGCCATCATGGCCCTGGGGACAGCAAGGTCTGCCTCCCTCATTTGTGGGGGCTTGGGCGTGCAGAGGCTGAATGGGGCATTTGCTCCGTGATGTATGGGGGAGTTTACAGATGGATTTTGAGCTTATAGCCATGTCCCTGCAGCGGGTTCAGGGGGTGCAAATTTGACTCTGCTTTCCCTCTCCGGCTGGCTCTGCCCGTTGCAGCCCTCCTCCATCCATCCAGGACAGGATTGCAGTGTTTGCAATGTGAAAAATTCAGCTTAGACAAAATATTGGCCACAGCAGAAATGGTTTTGGCTTTTTTTTTTTTTTTTTTGCCATTGGGGCTGGCTGTGCTAGAGGAACAGCATTTGTCCATTATAGGAGCACCCTTTATAGGGAGATAAATGCTTGCTATATAATAATATATAATTAGCAAGGATTATCCCATAATCTAGTCTAATTGACAGAGACCATGGATGTTGTTCAGTGGACTGCCAGCAGAAAAATTAGAGCATCATTAGTTGCAGTGTAACCCTGGCACAGGCTTCCCTTTTCTGCATCCTGTGGCATGTCAGAGTCCCCTTGTGCCTCAGTTTCCCTTCCTGTGAAATGGCAGTACATCCACCTGAATGGGGTGGGGGGAAGGGATTTATCCTGCAATATCAGCACCTGTGCAGATGGGTGTTTAAACAAATGCAGGAGGGCTCTCCAGCCCTTGTGGTATCCTCCACACCATGATCTCTGCTGTGGGAGGGCTCACTCATTAGCATTAAAAACACTTTAAAAGTGCCGCAGCCATTTAAAGCAGCAAGGGAGATTCAGTGCTTCTGCTGCTGTGCACTGCATGGAGGAGAAAGGGTTTGCTGGCTACAGCCAGCTGCACTGGGGAACTCCCCAATGAGTTTCCCTCCCTCTACCTCTTCTTTTTTGCTTTCTTCCATCCCTCCTCTGCTCCAGCCCCCAATTTCTGCTCCATCTTACGCTCCTGCCCCATGGTGTGCTAACATACCCTGGGAGGAAAGTTCCTGGAGCCTACTTCAAATGATCAGGGCTCCAAAAGACATCTGTGGCTGCTCCTTGCCCTAACATCTCTGTGTGCTGGCTGCAGCCAGCCTAGCAAACCCTTCATATTACAGGTCTGCCAGGGAAGCAAATGAGATCTAAAAGTTTGGGTTCTTTGTGGAGAAACCTTTGAAGAGCCTCGTAAAAGATGAAAAATGGTGAGCTGCTGCGCACTCTCTTTTCTGAAGGACAGGGAGGGTCTTGTCTACTCCTGCCTTCTTTCGCCCAAGTAATTTGCAGCGGGACAAAGCTCTCCTTAGCTGTGCCTGCTGATGGGGAACGGAGCAAGCTGTCGCCTGGTGCCTTCCCAAACTTGCCTTTCAGAAGCCAGGGTCAGAAGTCAGCTCTGGCAAGGGTGAATTCCCCCTCCATCCCTACCAGTGCTGCACCAGCAGCACAGGCAGGGGAGAGCAGATGTCACTCACCTTCAGAAGTTGCTTCCCTCCTTTGCTGGGTGCAGCAGGTCTCTGTAGGTCTGTCGGCTTTATGTACTCTTTCACTGAAAGAAATCTGTGGGCTGGGCTTAATCTGGTAAGAAAAGGGAAAAAAGAAGAACCTTTTCTCCAGATTGGGTGCCTTATTGATTTAATGTTTCCCCTGTAAAAAGGAAACCAGCTATTTCAAAGGCACCATGCCAGAGAAACCTAGCACAAGGGAGCCACCACTCAGACCTTTCATCCTCCCTTTTAATCTAAAAGGGTTTCCCCAGTGTGAAGACAGGAGCTTGTGGAGAGTCCCTGTCTTTGTAACATGTCTTACTGGTACCCTGTGGCTGCTCTGCACCAAGCAGCGGCTGCCAAGTAAAACCAGAGGAGAAAGAGCAGAATTTAGGAGAAATGCATGCCTGGACCAGTGAGACCAAACTTTAGGATGCGTGAGGGGCCCCTTCTTCCCCCAGCCGGATGTGTAACCCATGTGGTGGGGAACCCAAGCTGGTGAGGGTCCTGCAGGACACCCTGTGAGTGGATTTGCCACAGGCAAACTATAGCAGATCAGGAATTTCAGAGCCAGGCCAGCCTTAGGAGTGATGAACTCCATAGGGTTCAGGTGCCTGTGCCCTTCCAGACCCTCTATTTCAAGGGATTTCCAGAGGTCACACGGACTACAGCTAGTGCACAACGGCTCACAGCGCTGGGAGCCGGCCATCCCTGGCCTCCTGCTTTATCCACGAGCTGCACAGCTCCAGTCTCCCCACTGGCTGCACTGGCCAGGGAAGGGAAGGAAGAATGGGCTGCACTCGGCCTTAACTGGAAGAGTAGCAAACTGCTTCCTAGGCATATGACTAGGCATAAATAAATGCAGTTGTGTAGGTGAGACTGCTCCAAGGGGGGAATCTGGTCTTTATAGCATAATTAAAAACTTGATTACTGTCAGGTATCGAGTATCCCGTTGTCACATTCAGCATCGCTCTTTGGGAAAATGAGGCGCTATTTTGCCCTATTGCTTTTTTGTCTCTATTTTTGTCTTCCTTCCCCACCTTCCTTTCTGTTTTTGCCATTAATCCACTCCTTTGTTCTCTGCATTTCATCCTGTGCTGCAGGTCTCAAGTCCAACCCTTGGGGATCTTTTCCAGTTCTTCCAGTCAGTTTTCTGCAAAGCTGAGTCTGTGAATCTTCAGCCCAAGTGATACTGCCAGCTTTAACATCAAGTTGCAAGAGCTGGACCCAGAGCTGTACGCTTAGGTCCCTTTGAAAACAAGTTGGGCAAAAATATTAGCCATAAAGTAGAGGAAATTCATCAGAGTTTTCTCTTGGTGTGCGGTAACTCTGCATCCCTGAAATTAATTCCCAAAATATTTGGCACGTATTGAGAATGAAGTTAAAGAAAAAATCTTCTCTGCAATGTGTACCTTAAAGAGCTGAAGGTATCCAAACTAGGTCAAACAAACAAACAAAAATCTCTCTTCCCTGAAGGCTGCTCTGAAAAGGAAGGTGTCAGGGACCAGGAGAGGGCATGGAAAAAGTTACCTGGAAGAGATGGGCCTGGCAGAGCTTTGCTTATATCCTCAAACAGAGTCTGATGGCATAGGACAGACTGAGCTTGTAGTTTGTGTGGAGCAGAAGAGTTCACATGCACCTCTACGTTGTTCCACGCTGTCTGTGGACTTGGGGAGGCACTGGCTGTCCCACACTAACCCCAGCTGATGTTTGGACAGCCTGTAAGATTACAGCGAACAGATCTCAAACAGGCCTGCTGACAGCGGCTGGTATCTGTTTTGGCTTGCACCACTTCAAAAGGGATGCACAAAGGATGAGATGTGGTCAGGTTTTAGTTTTGCTTTTTTTCTAAATTCACCTTGAGGACAAGGCTGGTGTTCCCCACCATCTTCCCATTCCTCCACACGTTGCAAACAACACAGGGGTACTCTGGGCCTGATAGGTCCTTCTTTATATCTATGTTGCTCTTGCTTTTAAATTTTGCAGTGCTATGTCATGAACGGCATCCCTTCCACGGGACTGTTTACTAGTAAGAGGGGAAAGAATCATCCGCATCAGTTTCCCCTCTCTCAGTTGGTTCCTAGGGGTAAACTGTAAAAACAAAAGTGGATCTCGCCGAGTTGCTGTTTTCAGAGTAGAACTGCCATCGCTATAGAGTTCACTTTCAGACAGCAACTGTCCTCGCTTGTTACCCACACTGTGCATCACAAACAATTTGGGTGATTCCTAGACCTGTCTTGCAAACCAATGCACAGCACAGTGTAAACTGGCTGTGTGTTCAGATAAGCCAAAGTTCTTCAATGGTATCTGACCTGTGTGGGAAACTTCTCTGGCCTGGCTTTCATTAGAACCAGAAGTTCCTCATTTTCAGGATTTTTGCTTCTCACACATTACCTAAATAGAGAAAACACAGCCCAGCACCAGGAACAGAAAGCTGAAAATAAATACTGCACGTCTTAGCATTGCAGCTCTGAAAGCAAAACCTAGGTTTTTCATTGATCCTGAACCCCCCCCCCCGACAGTCCAGGATACATGAATTCAATTACAGCTGTGCAGTTTGAAGTTATTTAAGTGGGAAATGGAGCTGATTACTTGTAAGAAATAAATTGAGAGTTTTTACATCTCTTGCTACAGTGTGGTCAACAAGTGTTAAGTCTTTATTGATGTATTATCCACATAGTCACCACTCACATATCCACCAGTTTGTCTCACACTGTCTCCAACACACCTAACCTTAACTTTCTGCAAATGAAATGTCTGTAGGCCAGAGCATTGCTGTTTTCAGAAAAGCCAGCTGTTTGAAGGTACCGTCAGAATGTGTACAGAAAAAAATGGTCTTGCACTGGCCCAAGCAAACAAAACAGGATTTAGATGTTCTTAAGAGAACCTGCAATTATCAAATGAAATTTAGGGAGTTTAACACCTTAGGTAAGTTTTGAGTGTTTCTTTAGCTTTTAGTGTCCAGAGAAGAAAAAAGTATTTAGCACGTCCACATAATGACACTCAGTCCTGTTTTAGGATGAAGACTAATTCATAGTTTTCCCACTGCATTATTTGTCCTTAAGTGACTCTTCTGAAATAAGAGTGCTGACCACAACTGATCAAAAGACACTTCCTTATGGTATATTAGACTTCAATTCCCATGACTATGAATAGGCAGGTTTCACTCATCCCCATATTTGGTCCTCTCTACCCTGATAACTCAGAAAGTGGTTTGTGAGCTGTCCCTTGTGTACGTACACACACATACAGAGAACAGAGAGCACTTTATCACCTACCAGTAGAGAAACACTGTACCTGTCACAGCTGTAATAATAGCTTATGGAGAACAAGATGACTTGTGGCACTAAAGAGAGGCAAGATTTCCAGTTTTTAATAACTAGAAGGAATTAAAACAATTGATTGTGTGATCAAATTTAAGCAACAAACTTTCTGAACCATGTTCCTTTTGGAGGAAAAAAGCCTTTAAAAAGAGTATTTTGCTTATAACCTAATTTTATTCAGAAAATTCATTTCAAGTTTTTTTCATGTTACAGTAAGAACAAGCACCACATTTAAATAATGAGTGAGGTATGGAAGTCTGAGTGAGCTGCTCATTAAACAGCAGAGGCATTAGATAGCACCTATACTCCAGGGCATTTTGATTTTCACCCCACGGCTTTAGAAAATGCCCACAATCGTAGGATGACTGAGCCTATGGAATGGTGGATAGCAACTTATTGAAACCCATCTTGCATCCAACTCTGGAATGCAGCAAAGGGAAATCACCTGGCTTGGCAAAACAGCTAGCTCTTGCCACAGGCACCCAGCTGCAGCAGATGTGGCTGATGTAGGGTTAACTAGAGTTTGCAGTTATCCACTAGGAATCTCCTCCCATGGACCAATTACCCTGAATTCCCAGTATTTCCTACCAGCACAGTGCTGCTCCTTTATGTTATTCAGCTGATTACACCTGAAGATCCACATCAGGGATGGAGCTAAACTGAGGCATGAATGACAAACAGGCAGAAGTGAGAAACAGGTGAGTCAGCAAGGACGGTTTTGTAGCAGGAAAATATAGAGCAGAGTAGGAGAAACTTTCCTTGCAACTAGCCCACATGGATTTCTACTAAGTCAGATTTACAGCACCAGTTTCACCATTAGTAATTTCTTGTCTTCAGCAGCCCTGTTCATAGAGTGGTGCTAGGTGAGTCACACTGTCAGCACTTCTGCACTCCCCCCATGGCAGAAAGGGCTCCCAGTTCCAGAGATGTAGGCACATGAAATTCTCACTCAGGATCAAGCACGACACCTCACTTTTTATGGCTCTGTACAAACGCAGGGACAGTGAGCATGCCAGTCTTGACTTCGGCTCGGATTTCAGGTTTGTGCTTTAATGAGAAGACAAGAGCTCGCACCATTCTGCGATATGGTGCGCTAATGAGACGGGAAGAGAGATGAAAAGCTTCTCGCTCAATATTTTCAGCCAGTGGGTGATCAATCTGAAAACAGCAAAGTATAAAATTAGATCTTTACATTTAATGAGGAGACCAACTGATTGAAATTGGAGTTTGGTGCTTTTCAGTGCTTCTTCATTAACCAGCTCAGATTCAAGGAAATCTACTTCCCATCACAAGTGTAACAGGAAGAGCAATTTAATTCCACCCTAGCAATTAAGGAACAAGGCAACGTGGTCAGTAGCAGGGAACATATCCACATCTCCAGCTGGGTGGCACTACTTTGCCATCTCAACAGGAAACTAATCTGCAACTAGCTTTGGGTATCAAGCTCAACTGCAATTATAAGCTATGTTGTACTGTCTCCATAAAGCTCACTTTTGATCTTGCTGATATAAGGTACCTTGGATACTGTTTTAAACTTCATTCCAACAGCAACTCTAAGACTTGGCAACTCTGCCTGGTGCTATAAAGGGAAATGTGGGCTCTCTGTGTGTAGAAGGAGGTGTAATTAAGAATGCAGAAAGGGATTTGCTAAATGTTAATTATGTAGTTATTGCTTCAACATGTGCCAAAACCTGTAATTTAGCACAGCTTAGAAAAAAATCCCCCACCCATCAAGAAATGGTTTTAATTTCACTTCTGCCTTTTGTGATGGGGAATCTCCCATGCTTTGCATGCAGGAGATTCCAGTGTGTTAAGTAGTATTCCTCCAAGTCCTCTGCACACTCTGGTTTTGCTACCCATCAATAAATTGCCACTCTGCTGGGCAGCACTAGAAGCCCCTTGGATCCATTCAGCCCCACCCTCCCTTCTCCTTTTTGTCAGCCTCTCAGGTGTCCCTGCTCCCCATTTGCTGCATCTCTATGGCTCCCCTGCCTATATATGCTGTTCATCTGCTGCTGTAAGCTCCACTTACACATATAGTGGTAGCTGCAAGCCAGAAGGGTAGTTTTCCTTGCTGTGCTTTCAGATGAGTTCTGTTCAGAGGTGATTCTGCTTTACCCAATACTACTTGTTTTAGGGTGGTACCATAGCCTTTATGTCCCATAGGTTCAGACTTTCCTACCAGTCTTATCACCGTGCACAGATGTGCTTTCCAAGAACTAAGCTTGACCCAGCGGCCTGGCAAAGGTGAGCTCCCACCTTTCTGAGGCATTCCCACAGCAAACCATCCATTTGTGCTGCCTCAGTCCAGATGGACTGGAAGTTGGAGAGGTTGTTCTCATAGCTAGCAAACACACAGCTTTGAAACTCTTGAGTGCTAATCACTTGACTTGCCATTTAAAGGATAATTAATGAATAAATTAAAAAGGATAATTATTACAGCATTTCATAGACCAAGTAAACTAGTCATTAAGCCTTACGAGCAAAGCCCTGTTCATTTACTTAAAGATACCTGAGGGATCTGGTATTTATCACCACTTTATATACTGTCAACCTTGCCTCTCTGTTTTTGCAATAGATTTAAATTTACAAACGTTTAATTACTTAAATATGAAACACCCAAAAGGTCCCAGTGTTGCTTTCACAGCTGTTAAGTAGTAGGAAAAACCTGATGTTCTACTAACTGCCTTCTCTTGTACAGCCCAACTGCAGTAGATACACAACTATTCTGTTGACTGGGTATGTAAATGAGAGCAAATACACCTCACTTATAATTAGCATGTTTACTTGGTTAACAACCCAAAAAAAAATTACCTACTTTGAAAACAAAGCTACTTATAAGTGGGGATGTGAAGGGAGTCACTGAAAATAGGAACAAATCACCTGGTCCTGTCCCCACTCTGCAGGCAGGACCAGCTTTACAGTAGCTATGGCTGAAAAAGGTTTAACTTGTTCCTACAAGAAGTAACTATTTCAGCCAAAGACAAATGGATCTGAACACTACCTCTAGATCCAGGGCTTCACAAAGCAGCTTCCGCGCATTCTTTCTGAAAGCCTCAGTCTTGGGATCGCTCCTGACCTCTATTGAGGGCTTGTTTGAATGGTCTTTGATGAAAGTTCGCCACTCCATGTAAATATCTTTGGCAAGGCTGGCCACATCGTGATCTGAATGTTTGCGCATCTTATTCACTGTGTGACCTGGAAAACAGCAACAGCTCCTTCAGCTTTGGTAAGTGGACAAAATACAATGGACACCAGTCAAATCATATTGGTGCTAAAGCAGCCACACACATTTTTAATTCAGGCAGTGTCAGCAAAACAACCAGAGCATTGACACAAATATAAACATAAAATTATTCGGAATAAAGCCTGAAGTTCTCACTCCTTGACTTCTGCAGTGATTTTTTGCCTGAGCAAGTAGCAAGGAATTGACCTATACATGTGAAAATTACCTTCCCAAGTCACCAGGGTGTGGCGAGACACTTATGTAATACAGGGCTATGTTAATTTTCTACACAGATACTAGATCTGGTGAAAGTTTGGAAGACTGGCCTACAAAGAATGCTGTTTTTAAACTGAAAACCCCCATAAGGAAGCAGATGTTGCTGGTGATGGCTATAGCATTTTAACGCACAAACATCACAGTGACTCCAAGCAGAATCTTTCCAATCGACAGGGCCTGCAAAGAGGGTTTCCTCTGAGGAAACAAAAGGGACCTTCTTCCAGCGGGGTATTTCTCTCTGACCACTAGCACTGTTGGCCAGGAGATGTCACTGTTAGGCTTTGGTGGCTCTTCCAGCCCAGCTACATTCAGGCAGGCACCGGGAAAAAAATCTCGGGAAAAGCCTGAATAAGCTGAACATGGCAAATGAAATGACAATTCAGAAGTAAAGGGAAAGGGGCAGATCACATCTCCTTTTCTAAGGCAAGGGGGGCTCTTTGAATAGAGATCCAGCTGCTCTAATGGCAAACAAAGGCCAGCACAACCGTCTCTCGCGCTAGGATGCTCTCCATAGACAGGAAAGGCAGGGACCATGTGGTCTCACATTATCCGTCCCCCAAGTCCTATGGAAAAGAGCCAGACATAGGGCTGTGTCATTGCCCATCTGCTGGGGATTTCTCAGTGTGAGGATGCAGTAAGCGGTTCTGGGCCAATCTGAGGAGAATTTCTCGCAAGTTCAGAGGATTCAGCCAGGTCAAATAGATGAGCCGCATCTTGGACGGCAAGAGAGCACTCTGCCATGCCCCTGACAGATAGCAGGAGAAGGAATAACACACACAGGTGCCCAAGAAGAGCTCTTCAAAAATTTGACCACAGAAGGGGTGATGCAGTATTTGGTAATAAGCAGGACACCTGGGAGGAATTAGAGGATAGCTGACTTTTTCAGTACAACTACTGAAAAATGCAGGCTGAATACCAACAATTTTTTATTCAGTGATTGGATAAACCTTTTGAGACCACAACTACACTAATTTCTTAAAAAGCTTGCAAGGTAATCTCTTTTGTACTGACAAGCCAAGCAGACACAAGACAGTCTAATATTCACAGTCTAGATCAGAGAAGATGTACCTATTCTTGTTGAAAGTAACACTTCCTTGGAAGGTATTTTCTTCTTCAGCTCCTTCAAAGCTTCAATCAGATTCTCTTTCGGTTGCCCAGGAAGCTCAAGCATAGACTTCCATCGTTTTATGTCTTCCACAACCACAACTCTCTGGAAAAGAGAAAAGCCATTAGGAAAGCAGAATATTCTTATTATAAATAAGGACACTGGCTTCATCTCAGCTAATGGGGCTGTTATCAACACATGAATTACTGATTATGGCATGAACCAGAGCACAGAATACATGATGGCTCGGAATGACAGGTACTTGCTTGAGATTAGCACCCTGCTGCAAATCAAGACAGAAGTAACTAGAAGGCAAAGTGACCTTGGTCTGCCAAACTTAGGGCACATAACAGCAAATGTCTGCTAGAAGAGAAGTGTTTTGAACTTAAGGAATCCATTGTATAAATGTCTCTGAATAGAAAAAGGGATAAGAGGGAGGCAGCTAATTATCTTTAGCAGCCTGGCAGAATCTGAATCCTGCTCAGATTGGCTTTAAATTTAAAATAATAACAGCAGAGAGACAAACAAAGCATTAGGGAGCACAAACACAAACTAAAGTACACTGGCCATTTGCACAATGTTTTTCGCCCAAACTGTTTTTGCCACAGACGTTGACAGAACAGGCTGCAAACAGTGCAAGTCTCATATTTCGGATGTGAGGCATCTTGCAAAGATTCAGCAACGGTCAGACACCTGGGGCACTTTATGTGCCATTCTTTTGCTTTCTGCCTTACATTAATAGGCTCTTTGGTGCAGCAAATGTGTTCTTGTTCTGCTTCTACAAACAGGTGGCAAAGAGGGGCTCAGCTTTTATGCAGGTCTCATGCAGGACCACTGTGCAACCAACAGAAGGGCTCTCCCTGCTGGAGAGAGAAGTGAGCCAGCTGGCAATATCGAAGCCGGTGGTGCCAGCTGGCTGAACTCGAACTGTGCACCCAACCTGACCCTGCGCCACACCAAACAGGCAGGAAGGAGCCACGTTATAACCTATCTCAGTTTAGGAAACCCCTTTCAATGCAGCAGAGCCCTCTGCACCTTTCTAACTTCATTTCCTAACTCACCCACCCCACTCTCAGTGAGGATGCCACCTTAATGCTGCAGAGATTTCGGCGAAGAACTGGAACCACAGGTGAATCCCTATGTGGGCACAGAGCGACCGCTGGGAAGGCACACTGGGATTAACACCTTCCCCATCTTCCCTGATCGTAAAGGACATCAGTTTGGGTTTAATTTACAAAACGTTCCTCCCGCTGTCACCCCATGCTGCTCAGCTCCACGCAGAGGCAGGATGGCGGCCTGGCAAAGGGCTGACACCCCTTCTTCTGTCCAAGGCGCCTCAGGGACAGCCTGGCTCCTCCTGGGGTGCTCCAGCCACCCCCACACACAGCCTCTGAGGAGCAGCGCGGTCCTGCCCCAGCGCGAAGCCGGGGAAGGCCTCACCTCGTGCCCCCGAAGGCAGCGGGCCCCGCAGTAGCACCCGCTGCCGCGGGGTGAAGACCTCCCCTCAGGCCCGGGAGGCCGGGGCCAGCCGTATCCCACCCCCCAGTGCCGGC
>WAAD01021047.1:27324-55903 GCA_013389945.1 Fregata magnificens | reverse complement strand
GCTGTGCTGGAGGGCTGGCGGGCAGCACGGCCCCGGCCTCCCCGGCGCGGCCGTCCCCTGGCCTGTCGCTTGCCCCTCTCCCCCCGCAGGCCCCTGTCCTCCAGAGTGACAGGAAATAGCCGGGATTTTCTCGGGCAGGAGCCCGTTCCGAGGCATGTCCCCGTGCATCTTTGCTCAAGCAGTGTTGGACGTGTCTTCAAGTAAACATAAACATGAAGGAGGCTCCTTTTCGCAGTGCTCAGGCACAGTCAGCAGGCTGCTGCTCTTCTTCTGTAGCATTTCTCATCTGGCTTAGATTTTCTTCCCCTCAAAGTAGGGAATGTAGTGGCTTCTCTAAAGATAGATACTTCGTTTTGAAAATAGGTGGTTGGGCTGCAGCTTGCCAAAGAAATGCCACTTTCAAAGTATAGCTTTGTTAGTGCTGAGTACTTTTGTGGGTTTTGGAGGATTTGCTGCTTTTTTTCCTCCTGTTCCTAAAGAGGCAGCTGTAATTTGGCTTAGGATGTTCCATATTTTTGGGCACTAAAACAGTGCTGTGTCTGTGACAGGCGAAAGATCCTGAGTCAGGGCACTAGTGTGACACTTGGATATTGAAAGATGAAGCCTAAATGATGATAAACAAGTAGCTTGTCAGAACCTTCAACCTGTGTTTTGATTCACTTGCATGGAATTTTTTTCATCTCATGATAAAATACTGACATAGTGTCTAATAGGAATCTAATTTCATACTCCAGAGTTTGCTGTTGGTTCAAAGCTTTGTAAACCTTTAACCTGGTTTGAATTTGGAAAATCTATTACCAGAAATCTCATCTTTCCTGGTTCTTTCTTAGCAATATATTTCATTATCTGCTGCAGCTATGTAGCAGGTTGAACTCTAAATGATGGGAGCTGTTACCCCATCTTTGAGATTTCGTATGAGGGCAGCAGACAAATGGAAGTAGTGACAATGCTAGGTAATAGGCCTTTGCTTTCATGTGAAAATTAAATCGAATTTTGTGACACTAGCTGATGCTGGTGCCCCCACAGAGGGAAGTAACGGAGTTTTGTGGAATACAAGTAGACTTACATCTGTACTTAAGGCATGTTTTGGTGCCTTCGTGTGATGATAGTGAGGAGAAATAACTAAACCTGAGAAATCAGGACTAAACGTTATGCTAATATATTTCTATACTTTTTTGGTGCAATGCTCTTGTTTCTATTAAAGGACTCTTTCGAGTTCAGGGAAAGCTGATAATTCCGTGATTTTTATTGTACTTTTGAATTCTTTGTTGTGTGGTGTTAGAGCTGTTGAATAGTGTACCCATCTCCTCCTTTATATTTAGTCTTTGTTCCGTTTGTCACAAAACTACCAGTTGAATTGAAGGAAATCGTTTTAGTTGCCACTGGAAAGTAAGACAAGCTTCATTGAGACTTCCATGGAAGGCTGCCATAGAAATCTGTCTGCTAAAGCTAATTCTGTCTGGATATCAAATTACAAAACATGTTTTTTGCAACAGCATAACTATCTTAGCCACCTTGTCAGTGTTGTTAGAGTTAAGTTTTAATTTACATTCACAGTTTTCTACTTTTGTGCCTTTAAAGCATGTGAACTTGTGCTCTCAGAGGCAAACAATGGCCAGTTAATTTATGATAGGTTATACAGAAGGTGTGGTATGTTTGGTTTTTGTGAAGCTAATTCAGGGTCCATTTTCCACCTGTACAGCAACTGGCTGCAGTCATTTGAGTGGTTATGTGGTTAGTGGTTTTCACGGGTCTGATTCATAACAGGGTGTGATCGTAAGTAGGAGCGCTCACGTAATAGAGGCTGTCTTTCGTTCTGCAACTTGGAGAGCACTGTATGTGGAAAGTGCATGTCCATCCCTTTGGTATCGTGGACAGAAGAAACACTAGGTGTAGGTTTTCTATATTTGCATAATTTTAATAGTTGCAGTGAGGAAGCACTTTTCCCCTTCAGTTCAATATAATAAATAAAAATGTGTGTTTGTGGAACTGGTTTGGCAAGTTACCAGTGCCCTGGTTAACTGCTTTAGTACATCAGAAGATAATCTTTTATTTTGACAATTGTGTTGTCCTGATTGGAGTCTGGTAGATATATTGTAATATGCTGTCAAAATTGTCTTTTTTTCTTTTTTTTTTCGTCCTCTCCTGTTGGGTTCTACTGTTTTAAGTTCTGAGATCGAAGACTATCTACTCTTTGTAGGGTTAAATGTCAGTAAATCTTTTACAGCCGTATCTCTTATTTTTAAAAGCAACACTTTTTTTAAAAATGCGGTACAACTTTGCTTGTGAGTTGTAGGACTGGAATTACACAAAATAGAATTTGCTGTTCCAGGTCTGCCCCAGCACAGAATGGAGAGCTCTGTTTGAAATAAATCAATAGTTATACTACAGTGTTAAAGAGCTGTAGCTTGGTTTTGTTTCAGATGATCCAGAGTGTCATGTTTAGCTGGCTTCTAGGTCTAGTGGAGGGAAGGAGGGTGGTGCTCTGGTGGGTGGCTTTTTATAGCACTTCCAAAAAAAAAAAAAAAAATTTCTGACAATTTATTCTTGAATGGAGGGATGCAAGCCTTTTCTTGTGCCTTCCTAGGAAGAGGAACTGTATGCGTGCCAGCGAGGCTGCAGACTGTTTTCCATTTGTCAGTTTGTGGACGATGGCATTGATTTGAATCGAACCAAACTGGAATGCGACTCTGGTAAGACTTCAGTACTCCTTCAACATCCCGTAATGTGGAGACGTAACAGAGGGAAGAGCAGGAATGTCTGAAAGGGTGTTGTTAAATTGGTGGGATTACATCAGTTGCTTTCTGGTTTTAACAACTTCTTAAAGTTTATGTACAGGATATAAAAAAAAAAAATCTTAGGGAAAGGTTGTCTGTTCTCTGTGAGTTTTTCCTTACTTGATCCTTACTGTGGCTATTTTCCTGAATTTCTTAAGTATCATCAGTCTCTGTAAATAAATGAGAAATATTTCATTTTACTATAAACAGTTCGTCATAGAAAACAGAAAATGGCTGGGAAAAAGATCCAGTCAAATTAACACTTTTCCTTTAATAATTCCATGCGACAATCAGTCCCATTTACAGTTCCTGACAAACTTGTATATAAAAGTGAACTGTTCAGGCAGAGTAAGTACACAGATCTTAATGTGCTGTCTGCCTTGTAACTTGTGGTCTAGGCTACATCCTGAGGTTTACCTACAGCTAAACTCTTGGGAATGAGGTACGTGTTTTGTTTGAAATAGGCCATTAAATACTTGTGACTAATTCTCTCAGATTATCTGTGTTAGAGCAAAAATTTCACAGTGGAGATGAAATATGTGTACTATAGGCCAATTAATACTGGTTTTGGAATTGTATAGAACTTTCATCCAACGATATTGAGGCAGCTGATTCACAGTTTTATTCAGAGATTAAGCAGGACATAACCACCCAAAGCAGGAAAGGTAGGAGTTCTCCATCTGTATTTCCAATACAATTAAGCACCAAGCCATCACTCAAAGGAGGCTTTTATCCTCTCAGTAGCTCATAAAAACAAGGGCTAGTGGCTAGCTCAGAGAGCTGATGGAAGGTACGCAAGTAGAAAGCCCGACATGCAAAGATGCTAATGTGATACAAAACTGCACTAAATACTCTAGACATGGGCTAATGCTCTAGTCTGTCATACACTGCGTATAGCTGTGATACAGCATGTCAATCTAGTTGTCAAACCACACATGAAAGAGTGCTATAAAAAAGAGTAATGTAGCAATAGACCACATGTAGAGGTAATTGAACAGTTGCTTACTTTCTGGTTTAACTCTCCTTCCTGAGGCTGTTGTCTTTTGCTGGCTTATGTTCTGTAATCTGTTACACTGGTTGGTGCCCTGACGAAGTAGTCTGTGCTTGGCAAGATACATCTTGGCTGATCTGCTCAATTCTGTCTTCTGATGCTTCTTTCTGCCTACAAACACTAGTTTGGTGGCAGTTTTACCATAGAACTGCTGTTCAGGTGCTATGAGCTACATACTCAAATGTTTAGCTGCTGATGCCATGCTGTTCTTAGCCTTTATGATGGTCCATTTGTTCCTGTGGAAAACTGGGAGAGCTACTGTCCTCTGTGTGGCTACTTGGTTTGAGTCTTTAGTTCAGGTAGTACTGCAACATTGTCCACCTAAGCTTTAGTGTTTTCGGGAAGAGCTATGCCCATGTATTGTCTGCCCAATATCTCTGTGGGCAGAATAGTCTAAATTATGCTCTGAATAATTTAGATTTCTTGGCCTTTATGGTCTGTGGTGAACAATTAATAGAAGCTTTCTCTAAAACAGAGTTGGCTTCATTTTTCATTAAAAAAAATTACTCCATAATACTTTCAATGCAGTTTCTGTACTCCTCACACTAGCAGGAAAATGCTCCTTTGGTTTTCCTGTAATACCTGTTGTTCCTTCTAAGGGATTTAATGGGCTGATGGCCCCTCTATTCCTTTTAGGATTCCAACTCTGTTCTCTGAGGTAAAAACTCATGTTTTACGTCATTTGTAGAGGAAAAACTATAGTGGTAGTGGGAGGATCAGTGAAAACTTGCATCCCTGAGTTTGGCCAGGGTAACATTTCTGATCGGTTGCTCTGATTGCATTCAGATTTCAGCTACCTCATCTGTCTAAGCTCTGATTCCTTAACCTTCATTAGACCTCAGAGCAAATGCTACCCTTAGAGTGATTGCCATATCTTTCTCTGCAAATGGGATTGTCAATCTTTTAACTGCTGCTTTGTTTCTGATCCAACTTATACTGAAAATGTTTTCTTAACTAAAATGCAGAATTTATCTTCTCATTTGGGGAACTTCTTCCTTGCAGCTTGTACTGAAGCATACTCCCAATCTGATGAACAATATGCTTGCCATCTTGGATGCCAGAACCAATTGCCATTTGCTGAGTTAAGGCAAGAGCAAGTAAGTAGATGACATGTTTTTCAAATACCACCTACTTGTTTTCTGTTCAGTGTGTCTTCTCTTCTTTTAATTTCTTCAAACGGAAGATAAATCTTCCTAAGGACTGAAATCTAGACATGGGGCAAGGGGTGAGCAAGAGCATGACTTTATTCTTTTCATATAAAAACAAATGGAAAACCAGTTCATGTTGTGCTTGCAGTTAATGTCCCTGATGCCACGAATTCATCTCCTCTTTCCTCTGACACTGGTGAGATCATTCTGGAGTGACATGATGGATTCTGCTCAGAGCTTCATAACATCCTCATGGACTTTCTACCTTCAAGCAGATGATGGCAAAATTGTCATATTCCAGGTGCTTGCCTTCTTTGTTGAGATTAAGGTGTTCTGGCTGTTAAATGTTTAACTCTGCTCCTTCCAGTCACAGAAAAGAGCACTATCAGAAGTGTTTAGTTTTTGCTAGTATTTCACTGTCTTTAGGGCCAGTGCAGAGGGGCGGCAGGGAGGAAATCAAACTTACGTGAATGATGCATGTCTTAAGGTTAACTTCCATATTAGTTCTGAAAATGTAAATTATCAAGACCAGTGGAAGCCTGCTAGCAGGATCTCCTAACTCCTTATTTTGTTTTAGTCAAAGCCAGAAGTACAGTATGTTCCACAGCTTGATCAGGAAACTGGAGTTACAAGAGGATCCTTGTCGCTGAGTAAAACAGCCTGTAAGTTGTTCTTTGTGCTTTGGAAGAGCAAATGCAAATGTTCCCTGTCATGCAAGAAAAAATGAAGTTGCAGGTGGCACATGAAAGCAAATTTTTAGAAAGCTAAAATATAATTATGTTTGCCATGTAGACTGCACTATGCACACTTTGCAAAGTCTGCGGTAGAAATTGGAAATAGAAATGTGCAAGCTAGGGCCATTTTAAAAGCTTCTTTTTATGCGCTCTCTATAGACAAACTGTGTGGCGGTTGGGTCTTCTCTTGCTTTTATTGCTTTCCTGACTGCTGTTTCTGCTGTTGTATTTCAGCAGACCTACGTCCAGGAAGTTCGCAGACATACCGAGGACTTTTTGAAGAGCGAGGAAATGACAGCTTTTTCAAGTGTCTTTCCATGTATGTATATTCTAGAATGTCCGTACCTACCAAGGAGGGTAATAGCCTTTCCTCTGTGTGTATGGTGGCACTGTTGTAAGATCTCAAAGTGCTACACGTCTGTTGGGTTCAGGATGCATAGCAGTTAAAATTGCTTATCTGTTTGTGATTGCTGCTTTTCTGTGATGGGGCCCCATGTTATTTGCAGGCTATTCTGAGTGTGTTCTGTGAACTGTTTAATCAATAGTGTGTTTTTCCTGTTTAGCTCTGGATATGTTTCAGGGCAAAGCACTTGGTTTGTATTTTGTTTTGGGATTGTCTGATATGAAAGACACTGTTGTGTCTCATTTCCAGGCTGAAAATACCCAGTATATTTTTATTAAAGTTTTGCTGAACATCAGTATGTTGGTTTTTCTTTCCCTTACTGTGATTACTTTCTCCTTAAAAGTTTACACTTGAAGAATCAGTGAATTGCACCCCAAATGCTTAACAGAAAAATCTGTTTTTAAAACTGTAAATGGGAGGATGTTTAGGGTCAAATTAACAGAATCCAGCAAGTCTTTTGTGTCCTTCAAGTCAGATACTAAATAGGCATTAGAGTACCTAGGAGTCTGAAGTGGGCCTTGTAGCTGGAAGAGCTAGAGACTAGTGAATCAGCAGGAAATGCAGTCAAAATTGAGCCAAACTTTTTAGAGGGTCCATTGTCTTGTATTCAGTATATGAAATCTAGTAACATTATTTTCATTTCAGAAATTCCAGCTGGATTTTAACCACTACGCTCGTCCTGTCAGTGTTGGTGCTGCTCTGGATTTGTTGCGCAACTGTAGCTACAGCTGTAGAGCAGTATGTTCCATCTGAGGTAACTATTTTATAACTTACAATATATTGAATTTATTCATTGTATTACTTTTATGTTACAGCTGTCTAGAGACTAAGAAACGTTTGGGGGGACGTTCAACTAGGAAGAGTGGGGGTTTGGAGTTTTTTTATTTTTCATTTTGCGGATGTGGTTAGAAAATCAATTTTGTTATTTAAATGTTGGTTTTATAGCTGAACAATTCTTGCTCATTCCTGTGGCTGATAGGTGCTCTGAGCCTTACTCAGGCAGCCCAGATATGATGTCTTTTTGTTTGTAGCACTCTCCTCTCAACAACCTTCAGATTACTGTTGATAAATGGAGGCTGCTTCTAATTTCTCTGGGAATGAAGCTGTACTGAGGGTTGGGTGGTGCAGGTGGAACCCAGTGTGGGTTTAATCCAGGAGGATCAATAGTGAGAACAGAAGTGACAGCATATTATCGGTGAGCACAGAGAGTCTGATCAGAGGGGAACTGGCTGAACTAGCATCTCTAGTGCCCAGAGAGATCCCCACACTTCTGAAATAGGCAAGGCTCACAGTATTTGCAAGCTGAAGGAGCTGATACACAAGCACTGTATCTACTGTTGTTCTGGCAGATTTAACACGTTTCTTTTGGACTCAAATCTAGTTCCAGCTGTGAATTTCAGATGTTACAGAAAGCCTGGGTTAACTTGGGTTGAAGGGCTGCAGCCATCAGAACCAGGAATGTAGTTGCATAATGAAATGCATTTTATTCACAGTATGGAGAGTCTTTGTCTTAAAGTAAATTGTTTAAATATTTCAGAAGCTGAGCATCTATGGAGATTTGGAATACATGAATGAACAAAAGCTGAACAGATATCCACCCTCTGCACTTGTTGTGGTTAGATGCAAGACGGAGGAACATGAAGAAGCAGGACCTCTTCCTACAAAAGTCAATCTGGCTCAATCAGCAATTTAAATAAGTTGCCATTGGATCTAACAGACTAATTCTAACAGAGCTAGCAACTCCTGATTGTTTGTGGTGGTTCTTCAGATAAGAAGCTTAGCAGCCAGTCTTTAAATGCAAATAAAGTTACAGAATCAACAAATGTCATGGGATTTTGTTTTCAACCAGTAGTGAAGATTCAGACATCTTGAATTTATGTTTGTTTCAAGACATAATCACTTTTCACTGGTGTTTGCTATGTGTCTTTTTGCTTACAAAAGCTGTAAGCATGCTTTCCATACTTCAGCCATGACACTTTCAAACTTATTTGTGTGTTCTAGGATGTAATGTGTACATGCAGAGTTAGCTTTGTAAAGGTATAAGAAATTTTAAGTAGGCAGGAGATGCCTTTTTAGTGTTGCACTTTCTGTTGTAGTTAAGAGAAAATATTATAAAATTATCTGCTGAATTTTTGTACTTGTTAATGTCCATGCACAAACAACCCTGTCTCCAAAAACAGAAATATATTTTTTCTACAGTGTGGCAATATCCAATATGGAAAGCATTTGTGAGGTACTGTGGGCTAGAACTCAGTTTGTGAAAGGCGGAAACTGTGTTAAAACTTATGGACATATCCCTTCACACACAGAACATAACATGGTCAATTACTTTGTCAAACTTTAGCCTTTAAGTCTTAAATTGCTTGTAAAGTTAGCGCCTGTGTTTTCTGAAGGAATTACTTTCTGTTCTTGATTAACTATTCTAGTCTTGTAATTTCATTTACAGAAACAAGTTGATTCCTGAGAAATAAGAACAGACAAATAAAATTGACTGTATAGAAAATGTTGACTCTATAGCTTTTTGCTATGGTTAATTATTGACCACAACATATTCAGTATGAAAGCCTGTCTGTCTGTGGCATTCCTCTCATGGGCACTGTGACCTGATTTTGCTATATGATTCACTAACACAACAGCAACTAACAATGTCCCTCATATTTCTAATATTTTTTTTGCGGTTCTTTTCTTTGAGGAGATTGCTATATGCTGGTTCCCATAGCATTGGCAAGTTGGGGGTGTATGTGATTTATTTTAAGGTCTCTGTAAGTGTTTGAAAGCTGGGTAGAACGCATGATCTCCAACTCATCGTCATACTTTGTTGATTATACAGAACTCCCTTGAAGGTTTAAAAAAAAAAACAACCTCAAAACCAAACACCTCTTCAGGTTTTGCATTCTGGTGAGACCTGTAGAGATTCTGGAGGATAGTGATGCGTTCCCTCACTGTTAAAACTGGTTCAATAGCCATTCCTAATTCGGCTGTAACGCTGATGGTTGTGTAACTACAGGTGATGGAGCCTTGCAGGGGCCATTAAGCAGGAATGTGCATTAAGTGGCCTGTACAGTGCTGCTGAAAACCCTAGCCTAGAAGCACTCAAGCAGTTTTTCTGTCAATGAGGTTTAAGAGCATTAAGTGATGTTTGTTTTAAGCAGGCTTGTATCAAAGTGCAGAAATTGCAGTTTGAAGTCTTAAATTAGTGGTACCTCTTTATGCTAAGTTCTTCAGTGGGACAACATGGTAGCCCAGAAATTTGGGTGCCAGCAGCCACTGACAGGTACCTTTGTGTGTAGGTGGCATTATTGCAGAGGTCTCAAGCGTGACTGTTGTGAAAATTGATGGTGTGATGTTTTTGGAACACTGTTCACTTGCAGGATAGCAGGGGTGGGAAATCCCTCTGTCTGCAATAGAGATTCAGTTGAGACGTGCGTTTCTGCTCACGTAGCGCAAACCCCAGTATACAGCCCTGTTTTGGTGCAGGATGCCAGTGTTCCGCTTTGAGCAGTATCAAATGTGATGTGTGCAACGGATGTTCAAAAATTACTTTGTAAATATGGGCTCTACTTCAGTGATGATTGCGTGTCTTCTTAGCGCTATGTTGTTTGGGATTGCTTTTCCAGAAGAGACTTTAGCAATCTCAGTTTTTCTAACTGAATTACTAACATGGAAGTGTTTTCAAGTCTGTTAAAATGTTTTCCTTTACTATTACATGTAGTTGCAGAGGGAATGTTACAGCTTCACAAAAACATGGCTATTTGCCTGTTTCAAATGTGTACAGTACAACCTCTGTTATGTTGATGACTTGATGTCACAAAACTCTCTCTTCCAAAGCATTTTGACTTTATTGCTTGCATTCCTAGGTTTGAGTTAAACAAACAACTTCTGCTTTCATTTGGCATCGTATCTGCCTACGACAAAGGGAGAAAACCCAACAGAAGTTTTACGGGTTTTGTCTTTTGTTCGCTGTTTAATGACATTTCAGCTAAGTGATTTGTGCAGTGAAGCCAGTGATTCAGTAACGTGCTGTTAGGTCGCAGGAAACTCTGTGCCTGTGGCAATCTGTCAGTTGGCACTACTGTTTCCAGGGTGAGCCAGAGTCTGAAGAATTTGTTAAGTGTCATACTTGTAAGCTCTTGTCGAAGTATCTTCCCTAAGTAACATCAGATACTAGCTAGGCTGCAGTAATTGAACTGTTTCTCAAGATTTCTAATCTAAATGGACTATTTAAGCTATCTTGGCATTTGACTTTGCAAAATGGCTTGTCCTACTCATTTTTTGTTAAATGTTTGACTTCCTGACACCTTCATTTTCAGAGGCTGCAATTTGGGTTTGATCTCTGCCCAAGACCACTGTTTAAATGAAGGGGCTTAAATTATTGAAATTGCAGGAGGAAAGCATTTTATATTCTCTTTAGGCATGTGTTCAGTTGAACTTGTATCAGATTTTAAATGGAATCATCTTGACACAAACGAGGCAACCCTCTCAAGTGTGTGCAATTCACCGCTGGCAGAAATAGCCACGGTACATTTGGGAGGGCCTGGGGGGGTGGGAATTTTTTTAGGTGCTAGAATTAACAATAGTCTCCATCATACCGGATATCTTAATCTGTGCTCCCTCTTCAGCTTCTCTGATCTTTGGCAAAGATTTTTTTTTTTTCTTCTTCAGAAGGGCTTGCTTCTGTTTGTTACCTCATTCTCATGAACTCATTTTTCTGAACTAGCAGTCTTTGATGTGGTGTAATTGTTCTAAAGCCCAGCTGCCTGGTTGGCTACAGCTGAGCTTGGTAATCTTGGTGTAGGAAACAGATGGTGGTAGATGTCTGGTCTTACGGACATTTGCCTGTAAGAGTGGGTTTACTCCACATTTTAAATGTTTTCATCATGGATTCTTTTGTGGGGTATGGATAGCTAACCTGCTCTTACATGGGACTTCTAGCAAACTCACAGTCACCTAATAAGCTTTTTGAAGGCTCAAAATAGTCCTGTATCAAGTCTGATTAGAAACTAAAACTTCCTCTTTAAAGATAAACGGATCCAGAATTCAAGATACACAGGTTTTAACCCTTATTCTGTCATTCTTCCATATTGTAGCAGGTGCCCAGATTTGCAGACTGTTTGCTACTTGGGGTTTGGTGTTTTCACCCAAAATTCTCCTCAGAACAGGAGAGCTTTCTAGCGCCAGGTTTAACAGTGATGTATTCCTGTGAGAAGCTTCTGCTTTTGACAAATTGGCGTTGCCGTGCCAAAGGAGGCGCTCCTAAAAGACTATTTAATTCTGACTGGTCTGTGAACAGTTGAGTGCAGGGTTGGTAGATGCCCTTGTCAAGAAGCAGATATTAACTCAGTGTTAATGTAATCGAGAATGAGTTGTATGTGTGGGGATGGAGAGAGAAGTAGCCATAATTGTTCCTCCGTGTCGGGCATTATTTAGTGCTTTGAATCAATTCGAGGCAACTGTCTCGGGGCCAACTTACAGGCAATGTAGCTGCCAGCTTCTCCTCCAAAGCCCTGGTAAGCTAGTTTTGCTAGTGCTTGGGGAGGAATCCTGTTCTGTGAGGTGGCAACAATTTGGAGGCACTTGACTCCTATGGACTCTCCTGCAAGCAAGAACAACACGGGCTCCTCAAACGCTTTGTGCCAGTGCTTTTTCTCCCCCCTACCCCTGTGGCAAAGCTGCCTGCTCATGACATTTTATCCCTGAAGCTGCAAAATTCCACTCTGCATATGCTGTGCTGAGACCTGCAGCCAGTTTAGAGGGCTGCAATCTATTTGTAAGTTAATGTTAGCTACAGGCTGAGGTGCCAAGACTTACTGCAGGCCTGGAAATTCAAGCACGCAAGTAGAAGAGAGGACCCTGGAGGATTTGCTATGCCTGTGCTCGCTGCCCAAGCAGGGAAGCTATTCCGGACGGTTGTATCCTGCACAGCTCTGCTGAGATCTGATCATCTGGCTGGAGTCTGGACTGATGCTGCTATGAGGTCAGCGTGTCAGCTCTGTCTTGGGAAGGAGGTGGGGAGAAAGGAGGCTTGCATAAAGATGATCATACTCTTTTCCCTCAAGCTTTCGTCATGAAGGGGGGGTCTCCCTGACCCGCACCAGGGTAAATGCTGTCAGCATCAGCTAGGGGTGAGCGTTCGTCTTCCGAACTGGCGCCAGGACTGGCAGCCAGGTTCTCGGCATCCAAATCTCCGTGTCCTTTACGATTTGCTTAATGCCCTGTTGTGAAACCAAGAGGGAGCCAGGAGGAATAAGAAACAAACCAGAAACCCCACTTCCAACTGGAGCTGGAGCATGGGCTCGGCGATGCCTTCCCCACCCTCTCCTGCTTGTGTGCCTGGGCAGCAGCACGGTCCTTGCTTTCCTACCTCTGTTGGGTTTTGTATCCTGGTAACATCGCTCCTGTTAGGCGCAGAAAACTCCCTGCGGTCCTTTGTGCTGCTACGAGGGCTGTAGCTCTGGGAAGCATGAACAAAACTCACCCCCAGGTACAGTCCTTCTCTTCAGAAAAATCTTAGCTGCAGCTGTTTCCTAAAGTATATGTGCTATTGATAACGTCGTTTGTCTGACCTCTTTATCACTGGTTTCTGTGAGATTTCAAGTCATTTCTACTTAACCTAATTTGATACAAAAGGAAAGTATTGATATAAAATGCTCAACTTGCATTACTGTTTGTTTTACAAATGGGTAACTAAGATTTAAAAGGTGATCTGATTGATCGCTTTGTGAATTAAATCTGGGCCATGTTTCCACCAAAGCAATTTTTGCTTGTATGTAAAAATAAAGGAATACATTATATATTCCTGGGTAAGATGGTATGAGATCTAGAAAGGCATGCCTTGCATGGTTACTGCGTGCTGCTTCTGTAAACAGTGTTTTATTCCTTTCCTTCTAGAGAAATGGTGATGTAGCTACTTTTGATTCAACAAAGTCCTTCTCTGAAGAAAGAGGTAACAAATAAAATGCAGAGCTTAACATTTTTATTATTTAAAGTATAAATCAATTGAAACTATCTATGTAATGTAAAATACAACCAGTATTTATGGTCTGTTGAGACTGATTTTTTTTTTTCCCCCCTTCTGTGCAGTAAAAAGTCCAGGCTATAAAATTAATAAACTTAAGCTGTTCTTTGTTGGCCTGGAGTTGACAGTCTTATGGTATAGTACCATGATAGGTAATCTCAGTCTGTCACAGAAAGGCTCATAATGAACTTGCTGTAGGCTTTCTATATGTTTTAATAGCCAAACTTCAGCAACTTTTGTCCATATTAAGAAGGAGAAAGTGAGATCAAACAGAATCAATAGCAAACATGTAGATCAGGTTGCAACATTTCGTCACTGCCATTATATTCATGTCCATTTGCAACTGTTGTGCTTTCTGGTCAAAAGCGTTGTCTTGTAACTGTAGCTGTAATCTGTTGCTTTTCTTTTAAGCTGAAATGTTCTGCATTTGATTCACGCTCAAGCATGATGGAGGGGATGGTTACTGCAGCCAGGATCCCTTTGCCGTTGAGCAAAGACATGCCTTCACTTGTGTTTGTACAACACAACAACTAAGTAAATACGAAGCACAGCTAAGACAAATTCTAACTTTTCGATCAAAGCTCTTTAAGTTCAGAAATACCAAAATCCAATTATACATGCAGGGTTGTCTTAAGTGACCAGTTACATGTTTCTCAGATGATCACATTAATTTTTTTTTCTGTTGGTCTGGAAATACGAAGGAATGCAAGAAAATACAATGTTGGTTTAGCGACAAAGCACTGGTGCTGCAGAGCTGAGATGAGGGCAGCTGATCAGCATTGCTCTTACATGCGCTGCTGTTGTGTTGCAATGACTGTGGGTTTGGCCTTTAGCTTCCGGATTTGGTTTGATTTACGTATGTGACTTTCTGAAACTTGGGGTTCCTGGAAGGTCGCTGCCCTTTGTACCCTGGACATGTCTTTGAGGAGGGAAAGGGCTGCTCTTTGGCCAGTTCTCACCATTTTGAGCCGATAATTCAGCCTCATTCTGTGGGAGCATTAAAAGTCCTGGTTGGGGCAGAAAGCCCAAAGTGCTGTAAAATGGAATTTTACCTCTTGAGAAGTTTTGCTGTGGGCTCTGGGAGGGCACCTTTCCCAGCCTTACACCGACCTGCCCTGTGTTTCAGCTGCTCCCACCGTGAAAAGGGCATTGCTGTACCACGGGGTCAGGCAGGGGCTTGGCCCTCTCCACCCTTCTGCATCTGAGTGCATTGGGTGAGCTCCGACGGAGGCACGGTTTTTGTGCTGTTTGGTCCGAGTGCTCTGCAACGGTGGCACAGGCTGTTCCACACTGCAAGCAGTGAAATTCCCTGTGAGGAGGTGTTTAATGTCAGAGTTTGGCTATTAAAACTCACCTATCAACCCCTAAACCCCAGCAGCTCCCTGCCAGTCCTGCATGCAGAACCCCCAAAACATGACCCTTGTGGCTCTGTGCCATTCCCCTCCGAAACACCCCGACCCTGCTCAGCCCTGCCAGACCTTTCCCCAGCCCCTCACCTCTCGCTCTTGCCTCTCAACAGACTGCTGCCAGCCACACAGTGCCCACATGGGCTGCACACGGAGACACGCCTGCATCTCTGCCGTGGCACTGCTCATCCTCGCTGCCGCCGTGGGCTTGGCGGTGGCGCTGGGACTCCTGCCATGCACGCCAGGTTGGTATCCCAAGAGTCATTATTTTTTTGGTAAGGGAGGCAGAAAATGATCTTGCCGGAGAAGAGCCTTCGTGTCCATCACCGTGCATGAAGTGGCGCTTCTCAGCGCAGGCCGGGGGGAAGGAAAGGGACCAGCAGTGTGGTACGTGGCTGTGCCAGCCTTGCACAGCCCCAGTCACCACCAGCCGTTCCTTGCCTCCGGTGTCCTGCTCCATAGGGCTGTGGTAACTCTGGGTGGCACAGTCATGCTTCAGACTACTGGTATAGTTTTCGGACTCTGCCATGAACCTACCAGAGATTAATCCTGGCCCCTGGTTATATCCAGAAGAACAGATGAATTTCAGAAGTCCCCCTTTCTTCCCTTTGATCTGTTCCTCATTCCATGAAAATGTAGGAAAATAAAGTGTTTCTTGCTTTCCCTTCAGTGAACCGCTTCTGTACAGCCTCCAATAACCGGACAGGCTTCTTGTGCGACGACAGAGCAACCTGCGTCCTGGCCAGCCAGGTCTGTGACAGAGTCAGCAACTGCAGGAATGGAGAGGATGAGCAGGAGAAACTCTGTGGTGAGTGGTTTTGTTGTGGCCGTCCTCCCTGCGCTGGTCTTCCTGTTGTGAGACAGAGCAGCCGGTGTCCCCCTAATCCTGCTCTGTGCTTCTGGCCGCATATGTGAGCAGATAAGCCTGGTGGATCCTTTGTAGGGCAGATGCTGGGAGATGGCACTGCCCAAAACCCAGCGGGAGTGCCAGGAATCAAAGACTCCAAGGTCCTCTGGTCTTCCTAGGGTTTTTTTTAAACCGTGATGCAGTTTTCCTCCGTTGGTTAAGCTGTATGCCTACATGGGTAATTTATTGTCCAGTTACCCTGGAAAAAACCTCATTAAAGCAAAAGCCTGGGGCACCCAGACTCTGCTTCCAGCTCAGCCGCGAGCATCCCTTTCCCTCTCCAACCACAGCTTCCACATCTGCGGCATCGTTCATGCCCTGACACCACACAGGGAAGGACCAACTGACCACCCCATGACAGCAGCCTTTGGTAGCTGCCATCCCCGTTTTAGCTGGTGCATCTGTGCCCGGTGGAGTTGAGCACTTATCCTGTGTGTCCGCCCTTGCAGGTGAGTTGCCCCACAGCCTTCCGGAATACCTGGTTTTCCGCTGCAGTAACCCCATGTACTGGGTCTACGCCGATCAGAGGTGTAACGGGATGAATGACTGCGGAGACTGCTCTGACGAGATGGGGAGCTGTAAGCCTCTCTTCTGGCTACTGTTGGGCAAAAGGTCTTTTCTGCTGATGGATTGAAATAGGTTGTACAGGTGTGGTGCTCACTGATGCTGCTAGAAGCGCCTGAAGGCTGGCATCCACTGCTAAAACATAAAATAGCTGGGATAAGACCTGCGTATGAACCATGCGGACTCCATCCCATCAGCTGTCAAGCTATCAAAGCCTGGTGGCAACCAAGAAAGGAATGGCTCCATGCTTTGCTCCCAGCCCCAAAAGTCGCTCCTCCTCTGTGGCTTGCTGAGTGTGGAGCAGTTTCATTGTGATGCATAGCTGTGGGCAGCAGCGATTATTCAAACTGGCCTTTGGTTGTTGGTCAGGGGATGAGTACACCTCTGAGCTGGGGGGACTGAGCGTGCCTCAGCAGCTTCAAAGCCATCTAGATCCTTCTCTCACTAAAATGAGTAGCAGGTTTGTTCCTAAGTCACCCCTGTGGTTTTGAACCTCAGGCGAGACCTGCCCATATCAGCAACTTTCTCTAGAGTAGCTTGCTAAAAAAATAAATTACATGTAGTTGTTCCTCCCAGGATGGCATGTCTGCCACGAAGGTCATTGCAATGTCATGCTCCCTGGTTGTCTCCCAGAAGTAGCATCAAGCGAGCGTCCTCTTTGGTGGGTTCACTGATGCAGGGTCATCACCAGTGGCTTTTCAGTAGCTGCCAGGGATGCAAGGGTAGCTACCCATGTAAGAAAGGAGGGAAGGGGTCAGTGCAGCAGAAGCATTTCTGTTCCCTGTTTTCCATCCCTCCCAGTGGCCGCCTGCCCCCCGTGTGGGTCGAAGTGGTGGAGCTGCAGCCCTGTGCTCTACGAGTACTGCTCCTGCGTCCCCAGGAGGCTGTGCCGGGATGGCATCCAGCACTGCCTCAGCTGGTCCGATGAGTATATCTGCAGACCATGAAGTTTCGACACCCAGCAGCATTGGAGACCACAGGGTGCTTCCTGCATGGTCACCTTTAAACCTTGGTGTCCTCCTGCTCTGCCACCCACTCAGGAAGCTCCAACCCAAGCAAGCCCTCATCAGCAGTGCTCTGACTGGCACGCAGTGACACTGAACAGGGACGAAGTGCTGTGCTTCTAGCCTACGGCAGCCCATGCTGCAGGCTAGACGCCAGCTATGGGACACCTTCACGGGTTCTCCTGTTGTGTGAGAGTGAGTCCTTTCTACATGGGCAGAGCACTGTCTTGCAGCATTGCTGCAATAGCTCAATGGGTTGTGTGCAGGCTGGAGGCTGTTACCAGCTGCTGCCAACAGAGATATCCATGTCTGGCCAACCCTGGGCAAGGGGCTTCTCCTGGATGGACATGCTGGCGCCTTTGCAGGCAGATGAAGGTACATTAAAGACTACCCTAAAGAGCAAGAGCTGAGTGAGGTGAGCCTTTCTAGCCCTTGGGTTAGCATTTCCTTCCGACACGTCTTCATGCTCCTGATCCTCACGGGCAGGAGGAGAAGCCTGTGTTTGTGTTCAGAGCATGTCTGCAGAGGGTTTCAGCAGCAGCTTTGAAGGCTCTGCGTTGATGCTCCCAGGATGCTTCCTCGGGAACCCAGCGCTGAGGGTGACATGCTGGGGAGCTGCTGCACAGGCCACCCCCCACATTCTTCTCAAACCGTGAAGGCCAACACGGAGACCGTAGTGGCAATGAAAACTGAAGTGGAGAGGTGAGAGGTTTCAGGGTTTGTGGGGATAAATCACCATGTCCCTGTGACCACGTAGCTGTCCCTGCAGGGCAGGGAGGGGCAGGGAACCAGCGCGTATATGAAATGTACTTCTCTTAGGGCTGTGCAGTTTTGGAGCAGCAGCTCAGGAGGTTGAGAACAGCTGTGGGGCTGGGATGAGTTTGCACTGAGGTTGGCAAGGAAAGGAGAAAAAAAAGTCGCAGCCTCAGAGCAGAGAGCAGCAGAAAACCAAGTGCCGCAGCTGCTCCCGGGGCGGTGTGGGATGACAGAGGATCTGTTCGTTGCTCGTTCCATTCCTCTGCCAGCAGAGCAGGATCAGTCAGCCAAACCTTCAAAGCAGTCCTCAAGATGTAGATACAGAAGTGCCACTGAAATTTAAGAAAGATGTGGTCTTTCCCTGCTCCTTTGAAAATCTCATCTGTGTCTAAAACATTGTCTCTGAGAAAAACCCGTGTTTACAGTGAGTGCCCTTACTTTTCTAGGCCCAAAATAAACATCAGGCAATATTCTTCCCACCACCACCCCAGGTGATATATCTTTAAAAATAAAACCCCGTTCACTCATTTCCTCTTTATCCTGATCTGCAACTCAGCATGTCACCATGACTTGTATCAACAGTGAATGTTTTTTTCTAATCTGTAGCTGCAATACAGCTGTAGGTCTGAGAGATTTTTAAAAATAGCTTTACTGTATTCTGACTCATACTTCACCTGGAATGAGATGGCAAAACTCTGCATAATAGAACCGGTACTACGGGAAACTTTTAAAGCTGCATTTAATAACCTGTCCTTCGCTGTGCCTGGCTAGGATGGATGGATGGCTTTCTCCATGCCTGTAAAATGTTACTGCAGTGCATTCAGTGCTGCAGCTCGGAAGAGGGGTTACAAGTTTTCTAGGTAAACATTTCTCACTTGCAAGCTTCCAGCCTCAGTCAAAGCCTGAAATAGAGATGCACGCTTTTACCTGGAGAGTTATAGACATCTAACGCTTCAACGAGGCTGAGGTGAGGCTGCTAAATAAAGCCTGGGTTATTGTAGTTGCTGTTGTTCCTGTTATTCCCCTAAAGTAGGTTCTGGGGCAATCAGTGAGGAAGTCTTGCAGCATTTCTTAGGAGGAGCTCAAGGAGGGGTGATTCAGAGGCAGTGCTACTGGGCAGCCTCTCTTTCTTGGGGAAAAAGAACTTTCTGATTCAGACGGGTTTCAGCCACGGACTGTTTGCCTGTTCCTTGGCTTTGAAGTGAGAGGATGCGCAACAAGCTCTCTGCTTTGGGAGGGTGCAGGTGGGCTACAACTGCTGCATGCTTCTACAGGGCCACAGTCAAAGAAAGGTGGGAGAGAAGGGGAAGAAGAATCTCACCCCTCATGGTGGGAACTATATATGGGTAACAGAACTGTAGTTGGTAAGGATCAAACTAATCAGCTGTTAAAAAAATACAGAAACCCTTATGCTCAGCATAGGGCCCAGCCAATATGATTGGTAAAAAAAAAAAAATTTGATCACTATCAAAGATGTTGGGACAGCCATGACTTTCTGGACCCTCTGATGCTTGCTGTAGTTGGGAAGAGGATGCTGGTTAGGCTGACCCATATGGCAACTGCTGTTTTCTCCCAGTCCAGTATTTGTCGATCATTGTCACAGCTCACCTCTGCCAAGTTATAAGATGCTCCCGAGGGTGCAGAGGAAAGGGTTTGGGCGTGCAACGTGTGAGCGTGGGGAGTTGGACGTTTGTGCTTGCTGTGTAGGAAGGCTGCTTCTCCGCTGCAGCAGAGGTCAAGTGGTGGCTTGCCTTGGCTGGATGCGGACAATGTTGGGATCTGGGAATTCTTACTTTATTGTGAGACATGATAAAGAAGGCAAATGCCTGGTTTAAGGCAGGAAAGGTTCTTGTGCCACCTTCTCTCCCCTTCAGCAGGAGGGTGAGGAAACAGAGGCAGGCTTAGGGGGCATGGAGGATATCCCTGGCTGTAAAGAGGAAACCAAGCACACTCCCTTCTCCTAAGAAGCTTTGTAATTGAGCTGAACCACAAAGAAATAAGGTCAGGAATGTGACCTCTACCTCTAAGATGACAGCCAGTAAAGGTTTGCTGGTGTCAGAGGAGCTGACCCACCCGGTACGTGCAGGGTAGAGCCACAGTGTTGCTCTCTGGCTGATGTCCCTGTATCAGTTCCCAGTGAGTGCTCCTGGGATGCCGGAGCTGTGATTAATGGCCCCAGGTTAGGAGAGAGGAACTGGGGACTCATCCTGCTCTGGATTTACACCTGTGAAAAGACTATCCAAGAGCAACATGGGAAGCAGCAGTCCACAGGCAGCAAGACTCAGAAACCAGCCTGGAAACAGCCAGGGACGCAGTGGGCCATTTAAGCAGGCACTTGGCTGAGCCTATCTATTTCAGGGTGAGTCTCCTCCTGTAATTTTATTACTTACTGCCTTGTTCCTGGTCAGGAGAGGCTGTGTGCCTTAGAGAGAGCAATAAGCAGAGATTAGTGGGTTGAGGACATAGTGGTTAAGTGTGTCTGTCTTCCTAGGATAAAATTTACACAGTGGTGTGTTTAAAAGAGGAAGTCTGCTGATCAGCAAGAAACCTAAGAAAAGGAATAATTGTACCCAGGGATGGAGAGCGGAAGAAACACAGTGCTCTAGAACACCTCTTCTGAAAAGGAAAGCTGTACTGTATTATTTTACCAACAAGCCTGTGACCTGGGCAGACCGCTGCTGTCAAATCATGATGTGCCTATTTTCCAGCTCAAGGCATCAGCTCCCAGCTGCTTTACTGATGTGAAATGGCGTATACAATTCTCCGAGACACGCATCTCTCCACGGTCAGATTAGCAGATCTCCACAGTGGTGGAAGGGCTAGCAAAAGAAATCCGTGGTGGCTGTTGAACCAGAAGCCAGCTGCAGGAGGATGATTATACGTGAGTCCCACAGTCATCTTCCTCCCTGTTGAGACGCTGTTTTGCTAAGTCACTATTTGTGCCATTATTTGTCTCCGCAGAGGGATGAGCTAGTTGTCAGTGGAAGCTATTAATAGCCTTGAGTTTCTGGGAAAAACTGTAGGGCTTGAATGCAAGTATGCTTGTTTTGTTTGTGTGTAGTCCTTTTTTGAGGAAAATTCAGCAATAAAGGACCAAAGGGAGAAAGGGGTTTAGCTCTTTATGCATTTTTGAGGTGAAGTTCCTTTTCTTGGCCTCTTCATGATTTCCAAGGATGTGTTGCTTTTCTTGTTGCTGAATTATGGTAAACAACAGTGTAAAAGGAAGATATCCTCTAAATAAGTACTAGTAAACGAAACCTGTAGCAAATTCTTGGCCTTATAGGCCTAAGAGCACAATGATAGTCGCAGTGCCCGACTCATGGGCACTATGAACCTCAGCCAATTTTGATAGAAACGCTCAGGGCAGGAATTCGATGACAAACGTTCCTGCAGCATTACAGCTGTACCCCTGGCTTCAGACAGCCCAACACAGAATGAGTCTGAGTATCTAGTTTTTTTACAGCAACTATGTGCCATTCAGTGAATGTTTTTAGATGGGGAAGCAGTCAGTATATTGCAGGCATGCATGCACACAGAGAACGGGTTTTAAACTACAGAATGCGCTCAAATGCAGGGAGTTTGCTTATAAGGGAGAATATATTACAACTACAGAGTCTTGTCTCTACAGTAACCCAGTTTCAGCTTTAATTTCTTGGGCTAAAAAAGGAGGAAGACAGGGGACTTCTGTTGGATTTCTGCAATAACTGTTACTGAGGGGTTACTGTCTCTCTGCCTCCCTCCCCTGGGGCCTGTGCTTATCCTCTTTGCTTCTTCCCTTTGTCAGAGCTCTATCAGCACAGCCTGGTGCTTACAGGCTGAGGTTTACCTTCTACCAGCACTATTAGAGTCCCAGGGCACTTTACAAGCACAGTGCAGCTTCATTTCGGATGAGCTGCAGTGATTAGTCTTCTGCCCCTCAGGAGGCAAGAGAGGAGGAGGGATAGGACCAGCTATTTTTCTGAATGATAGCTATGTCAGAAGAATTAGTTAAGGATGACAACAAAAACTTTATTTGAAAAAATTATTATGTATTGAAAATATACAGTAGTATCATCAACCTTCTCCTTGACTCTATCCCTCCCCAAGCATAGGCTAACCCACAAGCATATCACAGCAACCAGATTTAACAATACTGGTCTCCTTTGTTACTCCCTCTCAATATGTCTGAATTCTGTCATCAGCAAGAAAACAACAAACAAAAGACCCACTTCTTTCTGACTCAGTAGGTATTTAACAAGTCCCAGTCCTCCACAGTGAGGCACAGATGCTTCTGTTTGGAAGTCCTTTCTCTCTCTTGTTCAGGCAAAGCTCTTTTTTTATTGTTCTTTAATTCATGGCTGCCTGCAACCTCCTTTTTCAAAGGTAAATGGCAATTTTGAACTTTTTCCTTATAAAACTGCAAGTTTCCAGATGCTTTTGTTTCTGTCTCCACCAACGTGCATTTGACTACTTCCTCTATTCTGTGTGTCTTGCCATCTACAGGAAAAAAAAAATCAAGTTTAGATTTTGGGACAAACAGAATTATGCTGTAAAATGCATACTTGTGTTGCAAATTGTTTTGGCCAAGCCAACCTGGAATACTGACTGCTTGGCTGAAATGTGCGTAGGGAAGAATAACATTTATATTTTGGACTCAGAATTTTAAGGAGAAAACTCAGTTATTATGTGTTGCCCTAAGCATACTGCCATGCTGTACTTTAAGAGCTATCCAGCAGGCTAACAAATGAAAAAACTCAAACACATTGTAATGCAGTCACACAAATGGCTGAAATTGCACACCTGAGATGCTATTTGTACTATAAAAAAAAAAAAGTATGAAAATATTCCTTGTAGAAAAGAAAACAAATAAACTATGTGGTCTCTATGCAGTTACGTACAGAAGTGCAGAGCTGCTGTTCTGGATCTCAAGTCGTCTTGTGGCTTGATGGCCTCCATAACTGCCTGCTCCCACTGCAAAACTGTCTGAAATAACATTTGAAGGAGTTAAAATTTTTCCTGTAAAATTTACATAAGTATCACTGGAAACAACTCTATCCCTTATTCTTTCCTACTCAGTGATTTAATACTCCATAAGGACAATTTCTAGAGAGTAACATAGACATAAAACCCCATACCTGCTCTGCCCATCCCTCTGTTTTGCAGTTACTATGATCAAATTCATTCAGAGGCACTTTTGAGTGAACCAGGCCTATCTGCATTTGGATCCGCTTAATGACGGCATTAACGTCCTAGCGAAAAGGGAAATAAAGTAGTCAGAGGGGAAGAACGTTTGATTACACTTGTCCAGTAAACTTAGACAGATGCTCTTTTACCTTGAGACCGGTCCCAGAAATGTCCAAACAATTCAATTTCTTGAAAGAAAGAAGGTATCCAATTCCCACATCTGTGATTTTAGGGTTACCTGTAAGGTCAAGTAAAGTTAACTAAGTTACAAGATGTGGAGAAAGATGATCAGAACACCAAGAAACTATTTGTTCCAAAAGCTAGTATTGGAACAAGGTGGTTTGGGCCTTTTTTTTGTAGTATGCTTCATGGTTTGAAAGTGAGTCAAAACTGACTTCTTCCCTCTAATGATCAAAATACAAATATTACAATACCAATTCACAAACTATTAAAAATATTTATTTAAGTAGCAAGTGGCTGAGACTACAGGTATGACCTGTGCCGTCTGGGAAGTTGTTGGTGAAATTTGGGGTCGAGTACTTGGCTTATGGGAGTCATCAAATTAATTGTACTCCTTCAATATTAAGGAGGATAAATTCTTTATCAGAAAGGATACAGGTTGCTTGCAATCTTAAACCATGAAGTACTTACAAGACAAGTCTAATACCAAAAGATTCTCAAGTCCCTTTTTCAATACTCGTACTGGTGCTGTCATTCTGCGAAGGCCTGCATCTGATAAAGAGTTGTCTTTCAGGAGAAGCCGTTTTACACTGGGAGGAGAGATACAAACGCATAGTTTATAGTTCTTATTTTAGACAGTTTTACAAAATGTACTAAAATTCTGTGTCAGAAGGCCGGGGTCTTCCCATGCCAACCCTTCAGCCTACTTTGTTAATGTTAGTAAAAAGTAGCAAGAAAGAAGCCTGGGTTAGTAGGACTAACAAATATCTTTACATTGTCTCTGCTAGCTCAACAGAAGTGCTTACTTGACCAGGTCCTCCCAGAGCTCCAGTGACAAACCGATCCTAGAGCGCAAGCATTTGCTAACAAACAGAGACAATAAGGTTCTTTATACACTGAAGTTATTTAAACCAAGGCTGCCAATCTCAACTCCACTTGAAACTAAAAAGAGAAAAATGCTTGGAAAAATGGGAGAGAACAGATTTGGTAAGAGATACGGCAATGATTTTAAGTAAGCAATGAGGTATTATAACATAGATGAACAAAACTCAGGGAAACACATAACACTGAAACATTCTCCAGAGCACTTCAAGACAAAACCTTGATGCAAAAGGCACCAAAATCTTATAGTAACATAATATCCCCTAATTAGCAGTCATCTTGCCTACTGATTTCCAAAATTGTCTACCTTTCAATCTTTAGTATCAAACAAAATTACAAAATTTATTTTTGTGAAATGTTAATTAACTAAATATTCAACCTACTGCTTGCAGAAATCTTCATCTGGAATGCTGGTTTGGTTAAAAATTTGGCTGATGAAGTTCCCTCTTAAAAAAGGAAATAAAAGGGTAAAACTGTTCCAAATGCTTAAGATGCAGTTTTTACCTGGCCAATGGAAATTATAAAAAGCTGATTTAAAAACATGAGACAGTAAATTATCTCGCACATTTGTAGGACCTTTTACAATTCAGTATGTGCTTTGGATCATGCGCTTTGTGTACAATAAATTCTGTGTTTTGTTTACCTCAAGAACAGGGTTTATGAACAACCACAATCTTCAAACTTACACATTGCTGCCTGTGAAACTTTCCTTTAACATCACAGCCTGATTCTTTGAACTGCTTAGTAATAGGAAAAGAAAGTGTCATTTTTAGCTATGTGTCAAGAAATCAGTACCTAGACAGAGCCTCTTTGGTGAGGTGTTCCAGCAGTTCATGTTCATCCCCAAGTTTACAACAGGAGAGATCCAAACACGTCAGCTCCCGGAAAGACTTAATTTCTTCTAGCTTTTCAGAGATAACCAGGTATCTGCAAAGAGAAAAAAAAAAAACCAAAAAGCTATCAGTGTTCGGGCACATAAGAAGGCACCTATATCCTCATGTGTCACAAGCCTAATGCAGTCGTTTCTTCTAAGTACCTACGCGAAAATTGACAGAAATTAACCACCTGCCCTAAGTACCTTTTTATGTGCAGTCCGCACACAACACATCTGAGTTCCCAGTCTTCTCCTTGAACAAATGTCATGGTTTTGCTTTGATTCAAAATATCGGACTAACAATTAAGACTTCAACTTGCAAACATCGCAGTTAGGGACCTCTTTACAGATTATTATTGTATTATTTCAGAACAATGCAGAATATATATTCCAGTTTACCGTAAATCAACTTCACAAACTGCTCCTCCTCAGTATCTAGGAAGTGTGTAGACAAACCCACGTTCATCCAGGTTTAAAATCCACTTCAAATGTAACAGGATAGCTTGTTAAATGGCAAAATTTTACTTTTTCTATATGTAAATAAAATACTTCACTAGAGATAAAAGTCCTACAGGACATCTCCAGGACTCCAACTAGAGCTGTGACTACACCCCAGGCAGTAGTTACTCAGTGGGTTATTTTTTTAGCTGTGTTGGTTCCCTGATCTGATTCATGCTGCAGCCATGCAAACATCTGTGCTGGAACTATTCAGTAGGAGGTTTAGAGATCGGAACAAGCCACTAAAGAATGGCATGCATGAATATGCAGTAATAAGCACGTAGCAATCACTACCTCACCAATCTCACCTGCATTTACTTCTTATTGTCCCCGTAGCAAGACAAGCCCCAAATTCACTAATCTCTCCTGAATTTAGCTTATATTCCCCATGGCAAGACAAACCCCGAGGTCAACACCTTCACTGCTGAAATGAGGGGTGCTTACTAATTTGATCCCTCAAGGAACACCTCTTTGGCCATGCAAATAAGGGGACCTTACTATCCTCCCACTGCAAGTATACCTATCAAACTACCTCATCAAATCCCTTTGCCATGTAATTCAGCTATGCGGAAGGCAGTACGTATAGTCAGAGCGCAAGCCAACTTGTGAGAGATACTACTAGCTCAGGGGGGTTGTGAAGAGAAGAGTGGGCTCTTTTAGAAATAAGATTCATCAGAAAATGCCTTAATATCTTACTTCTTGAATTTCAAAGACTCCATACTTAGCTCAGCTTTCTGTAATGGCAAGATGCCAGAGGTAACTTCATTTCTGAATTAATCCCATAAAAAGTATCTGTACCAGAGATAAGAACGCAGTAGGTTTAAAGGATAAAACAAAGGATAACTGACCTCTGCTCAAACATTCCTACTGTGCTCAAAACACCCTTGGCACTTCAGATGAATATGCCTGTACTTTGATTTTAAACTGGATAAACCATCCCTTTTTTGAGTGTACAGATGGAAGATAGACTGGTTATATTACTGGGAAAGACTTCAGTAGGAGCAAGGCTTTAAAAACATAATCCAGTTTTAAGCTTGGTAAGACTCTCTTTTAGTGAAAGACAACGTGGACATTGAGAAGATGGAAAAACTGGTGCTGGACTCTCGTCAGAACGTTGTTAAAGCACATTCAATATGGGGATGGGAACCACAATAAACTAAGGTAAAATCTGCCTGACTTCAAAGACCGTACCTTCTTCTGAGCCCCCAAAATGAAACAGGATAGCAAGCTTATACTAAATAAAACCAGACAGTTTGCAAGGGTGTATTTTATCTGTACAGTCAGCTAAGTATGTTCAAATGCTTATGAACAGCAATTACAAAAACATCCCATGAAATACCTGAGAAGGCATTAAACACACAGATTGCTATGGAAGTGCTGATTATTATTGTTAAAAAATAGTTGCAGGTTTAATCCTTCACATAAAATCCCCTGTTAGTTAACATGGATGTAGCCTGTTACCTGTATTATGATTTGTATCTTAGAACGAAACCAGCAGCTGCACTTGTAGGAAAGGAATCATAGAATCACAGAATCGTTTAGTTGGAAAAGACCTTTAAGATCATCGAGTCCAACCGTTAACCTAGCACTGCCAAGTCCACCACTAAACCATGTCCCTAAGCACCACATCTACACATCTTCTAAATACCTCCAGGGGTGGTGACTCCACCACTTCCCTGGGCAGCCTGTTCCAATGCTTGACAACCCTTTCGGTGAAGAATTTTTTCCTAATATACAATCTAACCCCCCCCGGCGCAACCTGAGGCCATCTCCTCTCATCCTATCACTTGTTACTTGGGACAAAATGGGAATGGGAATGGGACAAAGGGAAGCAAGCAGCAGAGTGAGGCAAGGGTCAGGTCATTTCATTAAAATTAGGTGGTGTCATAAGGCCCGAGATTTTTTTTTTTAAATTACTTTTGAGAAAAAATAATTTAAAGGAAACTTTACATGTGCTAGCAAAAAGCACTAGCAGACAATGATATTTCTTACTGAACACACTTACCTATTCCGCAAGCATAATGAACACAGCACCAAATTGCCATATGCTTCAGTAAACTTCTGTAGAGCTCTCAGTCCGGTTACTGGTTCTGTGAACTTTTGTCTTGCTTCTGCGGCTGAAAAGAGCTTTTCAGCAATCTGCTCTGGGAAACCAATCAACGAGTCAATGTGATCGACATTGTCAGAAATGTAACCCAGCACTAGGCTGAAGAGAGACTTGGCCGAGTACCGGAGGTTCCCCTCCTTAGTGTACGTGAAGATGAAATGATCAGTCCTCTGCCTCCTTGCCCTATCGTCCTCCCTGTTCATACAAAGCTCCACTGAAAATCCTCTGGAAAACAGCCTAAAAGGTCTTGTTTTGGGAGTGACATTCTGTACGCTGCCTGCACTCTGATTTACCACGTGCAGCTTCCCATTTTCACGCACATATATTGGCCCGGTATCCAAATGGCTTTCTGAGTGGAGACAGTAAGACATTCCCCTCGTCCAGTTCTGCAAAAACAAACCGTAGACAGGGAAAAAATAGCCACAGAGGAAAACACTACTCAGGAAAGACCCCAAACCCTGGCAGCTCTCCTCAATGCCCCAAGCACAGTCACATAACCCTGCAGCGCAAGGAAGGCCAGGCTGCATGGAACAGGGGTGCGCGCTTCTTGCCATCGAACCGCAAACACCAGTCAAGTGGGAACCAAACCCAGGGCTGGCAGAGAGGTGAAGGGCCTTTGCTCTGGCAGGGCCCTGCTGCTCCGCGCCTGGCGCCCGTCAGTGGCCTGGGGCTGGATCCCAGCCCCGTCTGCACGGGCACGGGCAGCGGGAGGGGGTCTGGGGCTGTGTGGGAAGCAGGCCCCACAGCTTGGCCTGGCTCTGCTCCAGGCGGGGTCGGGGGGAGAGGAGGAGGGCAAATGGCCGACTGCAGCAGGGCAATGGAGCCTGGGGGAGAATATCCCTCCCTGGGAGCGTGGGCAGGCTCCTGGTGCACCTTCCTCAGCCCAGCCGGTGCCGGGGGGCTTTGGTGTGTGAGCAGGGCTCCTGGCAGATGGCAGGAGGGTGCAGACCCCGCCGTGGCGGGGGGCAGGGGAGGGACGGGGTCCTGTCAGCTCCTACCCCGAGGGGCTGGGGGCTCAGGTCCTGCGGGGCGGGAGGGGGTCGGGCCCCGCCTGAGGCGGGGGAATGGGGTGCTGAAGGGATCGGGCGCTGCCCGGGAGGAGGGGGGCCG